>CM045555.1:25690038-26290038 GCA_024721245.1 Mitragyna speciosa
AAACTGGGAAATGGCCCTTCTAGGAGCATATATTCATACATGCCAAAGGAATAAAATAAATATTACCTTGGCATTTGAGGGAGTAAGAGGAGAGGCTTCCATATATTTTTCTCTGACAAAATGTAGTTTGGCCACAAGGTTGGGGAGGATGGAATCAACACCAGGGACTAAGGCTCAGCACCCAAAGGAATTTATTTTCAATCAAGTCCGAGAGTTGGTTATTGCAAACTGAGATTATAAAACATGTCTGCAAAGAAATGAGACCAAAGCATCATTGCCTGAAAAGGAATGGATAATTAACTTGTATCATGTTGAACTAAAAGGAAGGAAAATATCAAAGGTATATGAGGATTCATGCTTTATGAGAATACGACAAATCAAGTTAAAAATGGAGAAACTGAAAAAGGTTTTAGCAGGTTCATCTTGCCTGATTTACTGGAAAGCAAATAAAGATAACTGAATTCATATAAAACAACGAGGTTGGATTTAACAGATTAAAGGCATAAATTGTGTCTTAACTCATCAACTCGATGGAGTTGGTGTGGTGCTTATAATATGGTATCTTTGGCTGAAGATTAACTAAGCTAAAAACTATCGGGTGGGTATGGAAGGAAGAGTTTGGTTGATCATTTGTAAGAATATAAATATTTGGAGAGAAGGTAGAATCTTCAGAAATTTTAAAGTGATTTGGTTACCACAGCAATTTAGTATTCCGTCCCTTTGTGAAGCAATTATGTAATGCAAAATGTATTAGAAAAACTATTAAGCACTGTCTGAGAGTCATAAACGGACGATAGTGATGGAAAATAGGGCAAACTAACTACTGTCACAAATTTACTGCAGAAGTAAAACAATCATCAAGCAAAGGCCACACATCTCAGGTCTAATTTGAAGTGACAAACCTGTATGTGTGTCTTTATTATTGCCTTTCCAAGAAGCGTTGCTGCAAAAAACTTCCAAAAAGGGATACCGAGTTGTCCACACAGGATACCAGCTAGGTCAAACAGAGGATTTGGCACCTGAAAAAGAAAAATGTTGAAAAAAAAAATTGTGAAGACTAACGAAAATCATTGATTTGATCTAGAAACACACTCCAGATGAAGCAAATTTATCTAATTGCCTGAAAAAGCATGCTATGAATGTTTCTCAAGAAAAAATAAATGCAGCTAAATCATTTTGCAAGTTGGTATCTTTTTTATTGTTTCAGAGACAGGACATAACGACATAGTCAATCACCAAATAATTTTAGACATGTAAAGCAAATGAAAGTTAGATTACCGAAGCAAGAACCAATATTGTGAAGAAGTTCAGATGTTGTGAGTGCAAAAGGAGCCACTTCTTCATCTGGTTTAAATGATTAGCAATGATTCCACTATCTTCCTTTGAAGATGTATTCACATCTTCCATAACTTCAATCTTCCTGCCAGATATATATGCTGCAATTTATAGCAAGTCAGCATGTATCATACAAACCCAAATCTCGTGTCTTCTACCAGTTGACTCATAAAACTAGTTGAACTAATTTGCCAAGGACCAAAATTTAACAAGATTTAACTGCCACAAAAATTCTGATATAGAAATATAAGGCATAATTAACTTATGAGAAGCACAGATTACAAATACAAGTACCTATTAAGACAATGAATAATCAGCAAATAAGCACGAAAGCATTCAGAATTCTCTCTTTGAATGCTGATCAACCTAAACGCCTACTGATGATTGAAAATCCAAAAGTCAAAGCAAACCTGCAAATTCTTGAAAACCTCAGGAACTCCCTAGCCAGCCAGGAAATTATGTATAATTTGACGGATTTCTTCTGAGTGCATCCTTTGATACTTTGTCAGTCACAACTATCACCTGAATCTCTCTCTCTCTCTCTAAGTTTAAGAACAAAACTTATCCTCAGTTCAACCACTAAAATCCCCATATATCGACGAAGATAGATAAATAAATACTGGAAAAAAATGGCAAAAACTACAAACAGAAACTGTCCCACCTGGATCAAAGAAGGAAAATTTTAATAGAACAGGAGAAGTAGAATGGAGTAATTTCATAGGATACCAAGTTGACGAAAATCTTCAAAGACAAAAAGAACTAGAGAGATCACTATTCCACAACCGTTCCTGTAGGGGGAAAAAGGGGAAGCAACAAAGAACCACAAAATGCAAAATGATGCACCATAATTAAGAGCTTCACCCATCGGAATTCAGAAATATATATCCTCTAATACCTGCTCTAGAAATGAAATATGGAGGAAGTTCTCCAAGTGCAGTTCCCACTCCCCACAGGATTGCCTCTAGTTGAACCTGGCTCAATATACTAGTTAGTGGAACCCGTGAACCAGGTGAAGGGTACAATGATGGTCCATATGTAGAGCAATCCCTATCCAGCCACGAAGGACCCCTTCTAAACTGGATTGTATCATACCGAGCACTTTTTATGTCAAACCGTCCACATTGCACAGATTTCATTGTAAACAAGGCAAGGTGAGGACCCAAGTACAAAACAAAGGTGTGCAAACCAGACCCTGGAGAAATAAAAGGGATGGTAAGAAAGGTTTAGAAACAAAAAGTTACAAATTTTTGCATAATTAAGCATATCCTGGTATCCTAGATCCCGACAAAAACTTTAACTGATACATCTCCTTTATTGCGAAACAAATAAGAGTTAGAGACTACAGGTTGTTCCGGTAATTCGAACAACAATTTGCCAAATATAATAATTTAACTACCAAGGCATGGTTGTCGAATTACAATATGCATAGTACACCATTTTATGATGCATGTAATAATATCGTATTATGTATTGTAAGATATGTTTATAATTTTTAAAATGAATATAAAATAAATTTTGTTTATAAAAAGATACTAAATGCCTTATAGATCTAGACATTTTTTACTTTTTTGTTATATAGTTATGCTCTAAGCAATATTAGAGACAAATTTACATAATAAACATTTCACGGAAGTCAGGGAACATAAGAACAAAAATATTAACAATTAAGTATTTATGCAACATTTCTATAAACTATTTAAATACCACGGGACAAGAATATTCTAATATGTAAAATCATAGAACAATGTAATAAACTTTTCCATTTCTTAATCTAAATTTTGTAAATTAAGGAATTCAATTTAAGAAGTTTTAGTCTATTAACTTCTGTAAGTCTCTAAAATTTATTATTCTATTTCAAATTAAAGAAACTATTTATCAAGTGTACGTGGATATTAATTGAATGAAAGTGTTGAAGCAGTTAATATGTTCAGAATATTTCTAATTTGGCTATATAAATTGATTAGATTAGTTTAAATCAATAAATTTGTTTCTCATGATACGAGTGTATAGTTTGTATCCAACCGAATCGTGCGACATACTTGTATCGTCAGATACGTTGTCAAATGAAATTACTAAGATACATATGGAAGCACCTCAAACATGACACATATCATAGGATAAGTATCGTGAATTGTAAGATACTAACAACTATGATCCAAGGCACTTCAGACATGGTAAACCTCTGAGTAAGGAAGGGTCAGATAATTGTCAATTGAAAATTTTCTTCTTATAACTAATGGACCTTCTAGTTTAGAATACTCTAGACTTGCAGTGATCCATAAAGATGAAGAGCCATGTGAGGCTCTGATGAAAAGCCTCTGAAATATCTTTTTCTTTTCCTTTTTATTTCAGAGACCATAATATAATATGCATTGAGCCAATTTAAATAGAAGAGCGCATTGCACAGAATAAGCATCTGGGGAAAAAAACAAAAGAGAGAAAATAGTGAATTGATGAGCTATAAAGAGAATGTTAAGTGCTTCATTTGCACTCACCCAGACCAATTGATGATGCTACACCAAGAGCCAGCCACCAAATTCCATACTCAAGGTACTTGAAAAGCTCCAGAATATACTGCAGCATCATCACCAAAAGCAGATGTAAGTAATATAGAAGTATACATAAACCTATAAATCGGCACACATCAGATAAATATACAAGCCATTCAACTAGAAGATCTCAAAATTATTTAGCAAAATGCATAAAGACATTAATATAATGCAACAGGAAAACGTTCTATAATTCGTGTCTAAAGTAAATGTTCTAGCAAGATGGAAAGTAGGTCACAATAATCCAGAACAAGGCCAATACCCATAAGCAACAAAAGGTGATGTCCAGTACAGTGCAGAAAGTAGGAAGGGGATTCCTTAGTTGACCTTAAATAATGTAGATAGGACTTTCATGGAGGTGATTTGGATCTATATGTGAATTTAAAGTCATTCAACAATGGCAGCAGAGATTAACAGTAACTGGGATAAAGGTTTTACACTTCTATTGGAGAATGAGGGCATCGCAAGAGGAAAGTGGCTGCAGGTACTTAACATAACAAATTTAGAGTGAAAATTGCGAAAAACAAAAAATATCATCTTTTGATTTTCCTCAATCACTTCAAAGTATTATGATACAGCAGAAAATCATGTGCTGAATATAGATAAGAAATTCTGGTAATATGAGAAGCAAACTAACTTTAGATTTATCGCCTTTCCAAAAATAATCATCAGCTCCTACAAGATTCTTACCTATGTTAATTGGAATCAATTCAAATGATAAAACATTTTCACTTTTTATTTGATGAGAAATTTGTAGTACACATGCAAGACTATCTAGCAGCAAATCCGTTTTCACGTAAACATTTTGACAGATTCATATGCATCACAGCTTAAATGGACATATAACATTATAGGATTTACATCTTTCAAGGCCTGTGTTCATCCATGTTAGTCTATCTATGCAGATTCACCTAGGAATCTCTCAGCTTTTGGGAAAACAAAAGTAACCTGAAAATCATCTAAAGAATGTTGGTGGTATGATGAAATCCTAGTGCATGGCATTAAATGTTGGTTTTATCGGTATCTTCTTTCTTTGATATACATAAGAGTACCAGATGGAATCTAAACTCTTGAGAACAATCAAATCTGAAAAAAGAAAGACAAAAAGTCCTTTCAACGATGTAGAACTTTGGGAAATTATTTTGAACAACAGCCTGCTTTTTCTCATCCCTTAATTATTTAAAACTCAAAATGGAAAACAGTGGATAGAAGGATTCAGTTTTCAAGCAATAATTTAGATGCCCATTTTAGAAAGGAAATGACTTTCTTGATTATTTCTTTTCCACATCTCTTTTCAGATTTTGATAAAAGAATTAATTCTCATAAATGACTTGCAATGAAAAGTAAGCTAATTCTGAAAAACAAAGAAAAATCTTCTTGAAGGACAGTATATGTGAAAGCAATTTTAGAAACCACTTCAAAACAATACCAAAAATAAGGAAGCAATTCATATTGCTAAACAGTTCATTTTAATAAAAAAATCTCCGTGGTTATGCAAAATTAAGAAGGCATCTTAAAACAACAAATTACAACCATACGTGTATATGCATTTCTATTAACAGTACCAAACTAGGAGTCATAATAGCTTTAGGAATTGAGATGAAGATGAACAGAAAGAATACCCTACTAAATGGTTACAGAAAGATTTTGTTCATGCAAGAACAAATATATCTGTTAAGCTGGCAGAATTCCAAGATATTAGATAAACAAAAGGATGATTTAGATATACTGGTTCATTACCTGTTCATCCCGCCTGCAAACAGTTGTGATCAATACTCCACAGCCCACAACAAAAGAGCTTATGAGTGCAAACAAACTTCGCTTTGCAGAGATGTAAACTATTGGTTGCCAAAGGCAATGAAGAACAGCCAGAGCAAAGAACTTAATTGTCTTTAGCGGCTGTATCATCAATGTTAGTTTTTCTAACTCCTCCTTATGCTTATCATGAAGTTCTAGAGAAGCAAGCAAACCGGTTAGAACATTTGACGTAGAAGGATATTCCCAAATTAAAATAGCATTTTGACATTTGACATGTTCAAAGTTTTTCCATAATTCTATCCTTTGATTCAGATGCAAATTGGGAAAATTTTAGAGTTATTGACAGGATGACATGCAAAGGTACTTCATACAGTAAAACTGAGGTGTTAGGAACACAGAATCACAAACTAGCTGGAATTAACTACAAAATTTAGACCCTCATCATTCATTAGTTTGTCTAGTTCAATGACTTATAGACTGTTAAGTAACCTCTCATGTAAACAGAGTACATAATCTTCAATCATTTGACAGCATAATGAGGGTTAAAAGGGTAAAAGGTTTATTCTATTCTGCACCTCTCTAGATCTTTCAACTACTTTGTCGATTTTCCAACCTGCATCATCAAATAAAACATCTTTCTTCCCACATTTTTAGGAAGTACCTGAGCTTCTGATCAAATAGCAACAATAGGAAAGATAACCCTCTTGTGGAACTATACATATTGAAAAAGCTAGAATCTTTGTCAAAGTGTCAGAAGACCAACCAAGACATTAGAAGATACAGTAAGTAATGCTGAATATAATCATCAAAATCATTCGAAAAAAACTTAATAACTTGATCAACTAAATCCATCCTTAAAAGTTGTCAAATCAACAAAGCAACAATAAATCCAAAAATTACACCAAACCCAAGAATTATCCGCAAAAAAAAAAAAACAAAAGGGAAACAAAAACCACAAACCAATAAATAGCTGATAAATTCTGTTGATCAAAAATAAAGAAAGAAACGGGAAAAAAAAACATGTTTTATTTAACTGACCTAAAATTGACAACTGATAAGAAGATGAGGATGGCGAGATCCCTTGTTTCTCTTCTTCTTCTTCTGGGGACCTCATCTTCTTACTAATCAATAAAAAAGAGAAAATGCTGCTTCAAATAGGAAGATTTGTTTGTTCATATGAAGTATTATAAAATATAATAACATGAGATATCTGGACTTGAATTTGACATGCCAAGGTTTTTGGGGAATGTGATGTCCTAAGGAATGAATGAATGTATTAAAATACAACAATAATGACAAAACTGCTGATTGGATAAGACATTTCTCGAAGAAATAAACGCCCACGAATGGGATCCATGGGCCCCCCAGTTGCACCTGCGCTCAGATGGGGTTGCTGCTGATATGGCTTAATCAATAGTGTGTTGTTGGGGGCGGACCTATCTTGAATGAGACAAGCGGATTTAGTCAAAGACCATAAAATGGATTTGTCCCATTTTAAGTGAATTTTTAACGAGTTTGAAAATTGCATGGGATAATTTCACATACCTCCCCTGAGGTTTGTCATAATTACACTCACCTCCCCTCAGGTTTTAAAAATTACACTTATACCCCCTGTGTTTATATTTTTCATAACAAAACAAGTCCATCTTGATAATGTAACTCAAAAATACCAACCAAACACCTTAAAATATGCTTCATTGCTTTAAAAAAAGATAAATAAATTTTAAAAATTAATTAACTAGTCATACAAATGTCAACAGTATTTATATCTTACCTCAAATTTTCAATCTCTACCAAATATTACTTTTTTCAAAATTCAGTTATCTAACTAATCTAAATAAAATTTACTTTGTCTATTAAAATTTTACAAACAAATATATTAATAAGAAAGAGATGACCAATTTAAAAGCAATTCATGATATTTGAAGGTATTTAGTTTGTGTTTTTGGATTTGGACTTGTTTTGTTATGAAAAATATAAACACAGGGGGTGTAAGTGTAATTTTTAAAACTTGAGGGGAGGTGAGTGTAATTATAACAAACCTCAGGGGAGGTATGTGAAATTATCCCAAATTGCATTGAGATTTTTTTTTCTTGTAATTCTCTAAAAAAGATGATCAACAGTGGTACTTCATCTATCATTTGGTGATTTGAAACCCGAACCTATATATTCCAGATGAAGCCTCTTACCGATTAAGCTGCGCTTCATTGTCAAAATTGTATTGAGATTGAGATTTATTTGATTATCTTATTGTAATTGGGATGACTTTTTTATCAAACTAAATTTAGATTCAAATTCAAGTAGCTTGATTTTTTCTTATATAAAACAGTTTTGGGGCTTTAATATTATTAAGTTGAGTTAGAATTGAATTTGAAAAATTAACACGTGCAATACGAAATTTGTTTTCAAATTTCATTGGACTAATTATGAACCAATTTCAAACAAACTTTTGTTGAATCAACTTCAATCGTGTATTAAGTAGTTTTGTTCATTTTACACTACTAAGTGGAATTGTCTGAGGTACAACTGAGATAATGTGAGCCACGGGAGCTTGCTTCGATGGTCAGGGTTCAAATCCCTGACTTTGGCATTTAGGAGGGAGAGGGGTAAAAAGGGTAGATTTAGAATCGGAGAGCCACACCTCCAATTGTGTGTAGCAAAATAGTTTGGAGTCACACCTAATATTTCATTGAGAGTCCTCACCTCACTTGTGTAAGGCAATATACATTGTAATACAAATAGTTGATAAAAAAAAAGCTAATGTGGAATACTAAAAACTAAAAAAATAGGCAACAAATTATCCTACAAGTAATTTTAGGTGGATTAGTCCGATATACAACTGAGCTAACATGAAATACAAAAAATTAAAAAAAAGGCAACAAATTATCATATGAGCAATTTTATGCTACAAATTCAAAATGCAGATTTAAAGGCAAAAAATGGAGGGACGAGTGGCCTCACAATTGCCATGTTACACAATTTCACAATTCAGATTTAAAAGCAAAAAATGGAAAAGACGACATTGAACTAACAAGGTCAAATTTTAAAAGAAAAAGCGACGTCGTTTCGAGTGAAAAATAGTTACACTACGCTTCAACAGAGTTATATCATTATTGAACATAGTTATACCATGATGCTACATAGTTGCACAAGTTCAAATTGTGAGAAATGAAAAATGGCCAAATTGTGAGGTCCGGATCCAATGCGAATGTGATGCTCATGTATAGCATGGGGGTATGTGCAGTATGCATTGAGAAACCTCCTTCAAAATGTCAAGTGCCCTATCTCAAGATTGTAAGAAAATGTTAAGATAGGTTTTTCATATAATAATTAGAAATAGTTGCGCATAGCACAGTGATGTCTTATTTAATAATTGAAAGCAATATGAATGATGTAGTTTATAAAGCTGTCACGTCATAAATTTTTGAATTTTTTGTTGTTATAAAAAGATCTGGAGATTTGTTATTAGTTAGCATAATATTTTAAAATTTAATTACAAAAAAATTGTAACCAATTGCTATAATCTAGCATATCTTATTGGTCGTACATATGGGGTATTTTGCTAGTGTAATAAAATAAAATAAGGAAGCAATTTAATTTATTTTTTTAATGAGTGTCAATCGTATAAGAGGTAAGACAAAAGAAATAAAGGGGCTTTTCGAGATCGAAAATTCGAAGCCATATTTATGGTATGATAGATATTAAGTTAAATGGTAATTGGATTGTACATTCAGACAGACAATACAAGACAATACAAGGTCAGATGCACGGGCACTGCAAATTTTGTATTACTTGTATTTTAGATATGATTGCTTGTGCTTTGCCTTTTTGGACCATTGCATTGCCTTTTTGGACCATTGCATTTAAGAAACATGTAATAGATACATAAAAGCATCCATTTCAATATCATTTTGTTTTGGACATCTAGAAAAAGTTTTTTTTTTTTTTTTGGTGAAACTAACGAATTAATCATGGTTTCTAATGTTTAACTTAGTATCATCTGTAACTAAACATGAAATTTGAAAACCAATTTTTTTTTTATATGGTTAGAAGCACTAAACATTGTTAAACTCTTGGTCTCCAAGGAATCATATCGAGAAAAAGAACATAAGAGGGAATGATATTTTTGTGACTACACTTCTTGTAATATGCAAAAAACATGCAAGGGTTTCATGCAATTTTGTTGGAGTATAAGCAAAGGCTGACTTGTTAGTTCGCCATACAAGTTATCCTTCTCAATTTATAGTTTGCTTTGGTTTGTAGTCTTTCGAGTCAAAATAGCCAAAAACTGTTTGATATAATACGGTTTAGAATATAGTTTCTTTTTTTTTTTTCTTCCCCTTTCAACGAAGAGAATATAATGTTTCCTCCTGTGATCCGTGTCTCTCAGGATGGTTCCTTATTTAATTATACAACTTAGTCTTTGACTATATCTTGGACCCTATTTTTTGGCACCCACGCGAAAGGTTAGAAAATTTTTTACTTGAAGAGTCAAGTTGCATAATTTGATATTACACTGATTATTCTCTACATGCATGTTTGCATCTCCAATCTACTTGAGTAAACCATAGCTAGTTTGGGAGTTTAGAACAAAAAAAGGAAAGAAGAGAAAAAATAAGTTAGAAAAGAAAAGAAAAGAAAAGAAAAGAAAATGATACAAATTCTTTCCGAATTATTTGGGAGTTTAGGGAAGAAAAGAAAGTAAGGGAACTAATTCGGTAATAAAATCTTTTGTAGTACCTTTCTAAGGGCAATACTATCATATTAAAAAGTATTTTAGTGTTTCCTTTCCTTCATGTCCAATTTTGACAGTAAGTTTCTAAAGGATGGAAGGAAGATGAAATCTTACCAAATCCTTTCTTTTTCTTACCATTTTTACTCCCAATCGATAGAAAGAGTGACATATCCTTCCAAATCCTTTTGTTTCCATTCATTTTCTTCCTCCCAAATAACTTGAAGAGAACCTCCATGGTGGACTTCGGGAGTAGTATTCAATTTTCCTCTTGCCTTTTCATCTTTAGTTCAGAATAGTTTAGAAGAATTTTTTTCTTGTCATCTTAAGAATATTATTGTATCGAGCCAGGAACTCGTGCGGACAGGATGAGCTCATCCTTTGACAAACATCTCCCTGCTTCGGTCTGCCCTTACCAGACGTTAAGTACATTTTGAAACAACTTGATTAACATGTTGCAAACCAACCCAATGCGGTTGGCCACCACAAAATCTTTAGACGTTAAATGGAGTGATAGGTCAGGGATTTGAACCCTGCCTCCCATCAAAATACAAAAGGGTGCATAATGCACCTGTTTGGTTCGATAGTAGTTCAGCCCCCGTCAGTCTCTCCCTTAGACTTAGTTGGGCCTCTTCCCGTAAAGTAGGTTAGGAATAAAATAAAATATTATTTGACAATTGGTTTAAAAAAAAAAAAAGATTACCATGTTGCATGACAATAATGTCATTCTCCTCATTCATCAGACGTAATTATGTGCAACCTTATTTATGGGCTCAAGTAGTCAAACTTTTATTGTTCATAGCTCCACGCATTCAGCTGTCATGTAGGAGCTTTATCTTGGGCCTGAACTTAAGCCCGCAGATTTTGAGCTTATATCATTCATGAACAGGGCCCTCGAAGCTTTGGATAGACCAAAATCCATTATAATTTAAGTGCCAACATGTTGAATGTAAAGCCTTAGTCCCAAATATGTCTCTCTTTTGTTCATTGATTTTCTTATTTTCTAATAAGGATTCACCTTTATAACTTCTTTAAATTCTCTAATGCATCGTTGGACTCCGACTACATGTGATATTGCCATGGTTTTTTTTTCTTCTTTTTCTTGTTTTTCGTATTAAATATGGACTCCTACTACATGTGATATTGCCATGTTTTTTTTTTCTTTTTCTTGTTTTTCGTATTAATACTTTAAGTCTTGTGATCTATTCATCCATTCATTTATATATCAGCTGACGTGAGTGATTTGTCCCAGGGAAAAACTAAACGATCAATAGTTTGTCCAAAAAAAAAAAAAAAGTAACGAGAACAACATTTTTTTTTTTGAAACAATAACGAGAACAACATAAATTTAACTTTTCAAAGTGCTTGAATATAAATTTTTTTTTAAATGTTATGGACTGAACTAGCAATTTGCCAACTCATTGTTGTCAACTTGGACAGGACAGGATTAAAATTTTTTGAAGTGCATTAAAGAGTATGTTATCCATTGACTTATTGATGTAGACTTTAATTAAATTCAGAAGGACGTCAGAAAGTGGTATGGAGGATTTTAACCTAAAGATTTGTTCTCGGATTTTGTAGATTTATCCCTCAGACTAACTGCAATATTTCCTAGCTGTTTATGAAATTGTCATGCAAAAAATCAGTGGTCCTTTTATAGAATACGTAAATAAGTCATTCTCATAAAAAAAAAACACACAATTCTGCCTATTGATTGTTGACCTGGTGGAAGAAAAGAAAACGAAGGTGGGATGACCAATAAAAACCAATTATTATTTAAAATGAGGAGAAAAAAAATTCTTAATCTTGAGAAAGTTGTATCTTGTTGTCTTGACAGCACCTATTATCTCTGTACTTAAAGATTTGAACAGCTGACAAGACAATAGGGTATTGTTTTGCTTTCTTTTTTATGTGAACTTGGAAACTTATAGAGTTGGTCAATCACAACCTAACCAATTTAGTTCGGTGCACTTCGCATTAAAGAGTTTGGATACTCTTTCTGGATTCTTGAATATGATTTTAGCGATTGATGGTCCCTCTTTCCTTATAAAAGAAACAACAAGGATTGATGGTCCCTTTGATTTTTAAATATTGTACCTTGAGATTTGGCTGTGAAGGTTGCAATTTGTCCGAAATGGGAAATTATTGTAGTACAATTTAGTTGAGAAGTTCAATGGAAAGGCCAGCACAAGAAAATAGCAACCTAGATGCACCTACAAGCCTCATTATAAGTCTTTTCTTGGTGCCATTTTGATATAGATGTTGCATCTGCAATGGGTGTCCAAGAAACCATCAGAATTATCGTTTTTGATGGACCCAAATCAAATAAATGAATAAAACCTACAGGAATCTTGACAAGAAAACACAAAGAAAAAATGAGAGAAAATTTCTTTATTGAAAATCGTAAGAGGGGCTGCACAAAAGCAAAGCAGAGAAAACGGCGCTAAAAGGGATATCAGCAATCCACCAAAAACAAACGTAAGTAGTACTAACCTAGCTTGAGAAATAATCACATGCACACACACCACATAGACCCAACTACTATAAACTATTAAATAATGACACATGGCACTAATAAAACAAAATAAATTAATGCTTGGTTTATCTTCGTACATAGCCTCCCTTAAACCAAGCTTCTCCCACGTGAACATGCCCAACATCTTCTTCAACTTCAAGAACGTGTCTGTCTTCAAAGCCTTCGTGAAAATATCTGCTACTTGTTCCTCAGTTCTGCAATAATCAACGTCAATCCCCCTATCACGAACCAACTCACGTATGAAGTGATATTTAATGTCAATGTGCTTACTACTGTCCATGAAGAACTGGATTCTTGGACAACTCAATTGCTGACTTACTATCACAATAGATCTTTAGTAGGACCATCTTGCTTGTGTTGTAGAACACCAAGCATCCTCCTCAACCACAATACTTGAGTAGCACTGTTAGCTGCAGCAATATACTCCGCCTCTGCAGTGGACAAAGCTATCACCTGTTGCTTCTTAGAACTCCAAGAAAAAATTCCTGAGCCAGTAAAAAATGCATAGCCTGAAGTACTCTTTTTTTCAACTATGTCACCAGCCCAATCACTGTCTGTATACCCAAAAAGTTCAACAGGATCACTACACGAATAAAAATGCTATCTCCTTGAGTACCTTTGATGTACCTCAAGATCCTCTTTGCAGCCTGCAAGTGTGACTGACGTGGATTCTCCATAAACCTACTAATCAAACCAACACTAAAATTGATATCTGGCCTCGTAGAAGTCAAATATCTCAAATTCCCTACCAAACTCTTGAAGTAGGTAGGATCTACGTATCCACCAGTGCCCTCTTTAGTCGACTTCAATTTTTCTTCAGCAGGTGTCAAAATTGGCTTAGCTCCATCCATCTTGAATTTCTTCAAAATATCACCTGCGTATTTCTTTTGAGAAATAAAAATACCACAGTCAGATTGAAAAACCTCAATACCAAGGAAATAAGACATCAGGCCCATGTCTGTCATCTCAAATTGCTTGATCATGGCCTCCCTGAATTCAACAATCATCTCAAGATTA
Source organism: Mitragyna speciosa (assembly GCA_024721245.1). Taxonomy (NCBI): domain Eukaryota; kingdom Viridiplantae; phylum Streptophyta; class Magnoliopsida; order Gentianales; family Rubiaceae; genus Mitragyna; species Mitragyna speciosa. Next base: position 25,703,966 of record CM045555.1, read on the forward strand.
TTGCCTGTAAAAATTAAATCATCTACATATAGGCACACAATCAATACATCACCACGAGCAGAAAATTTAACATACAAAGTATGCTCATATGGACACCTCAAAAATCCACAAGAAATAAAATAAGAATCAATTCTCGTATACCAGGCTCTTGGGGCTTGTTTTAAACCATACAAAGCCCTCTTCAACTTATATACCTTATCTTCTTGGCCTCTTTTGATATACCCTGCAGGCTGTTCAACATAAACCTTCTCTTCAAGTACTCCATTCAAAAAAGCAGACTTAACATCCATTTGATGAATTTTCCATTTATTTTGGGCAGCAAGAGAAATTATCAAACGAACAGTGTCAAGTCTAGCAACAGGTGCAAATACCTCAAAATAATCAATACCATGCTTCTGCTTGTATCCTTTAGCAACTAACCTTGCTTTGAATCTCTCCACTTCTCCATTGGGCTTGTACTTCCTTTTAAAGACCCACTTCACTCCAATGGCTTTCTTGTCAGCAAGAAGAGTAATAAGCTCTCCATGTATTATTTTTCTCAATAGCATGAATTTCTTCATCCATTGCTTTCACCCAACGATCATCTTGAGCAGCCTCTTCATAAACAACAGGATCACAATCTGCAAACAAAGCAAAATTAACAATTTCCTCATCAGAAGCAACATTATCAGGAGTAACAATATAATCCTGCAAACGAGCAGGCAACTGTCTGTGGCGGTGTGGACGATCCATTAACTCAGTTTGTGAAGCCCTGAGTAACAGGCACTTGTTGAATATTAATATCTTCATCATTCCTGTCAAAATTTAAAGTCAAATCTGCATCTTTGGGATTCTCCTTATTCCAGTCCCAAACACCTCTCTCATCAAAAGTCACATCCCTACTTATAATTATTTTTCCTGAAATAGGATTAAATAATTTATAAGCTCGAGACACTTCACTGTAACCAATAAATACACATTTTTCTCCTTTATCATCAAGTTTCTTTCTCAACTGATTAGGAACATGTGAATAAGCAATACACCCAAACACTTTGAGATGACCAACAAATGGTCTCCTACCACTCCAAGCTTCTTCAGGGGTACTATCAGTTAGACTTCTCGTGGGGCACCTGTTTAACAGATAAATGGCACAAGCAACTGCCTCTGCCCAAAAGGACTTTGGCATATTTTTCAACTTCAACATACATCTCACCATATCCATAATTGTTCTATTTTTTCTCTCCGCCACCCCATTTTGTTGTGGAGTATATCTCACTGTCAACTGATGGTGAATACCATTTTTCTCAAGAAAATCATCACAGGCAATATATTCTAGACCCCGATCTGTTCTCAAAATTTTTATTTGAAAGCCACTTTGCTTCTCAACAAAAATTTTAAATTTTTTAAAAGTGTTACAGGCATCAGATTTTTCCTTCAAAAAATAAACCCAAGCTTTCCTACTGAAATCATCAATAAATGTAATAAAATACCTGCAACCACCATTAGAAGGAACCTCCACAGTACACAGGTCTGAATGGATAATCTCTAATGGTCTCTTGCTCTCCATGATTTACCTGTCTGAAAAACTTCCCTGTGCTTCTTGCCCAAAACACACATATCACACACTCTGCCAGGACAACTGATACTAGGTAACCCACGAACCATCTTTTTACTTGCCAAAAATCTCAGACTGTCAAAATTTAAATGACCAAACCGCATATGCCACAACCAATTATCACCATCAATCACAGTATTCAAACAAGAAAAATCTCCACTATTCAAATTCAATGGAAATAAACGATTTGGAGTCATTGTCACATTAGCAATCATACCAACTCTCTCATAAAAAATCGTACAAACACCTTGTTTAATACGAATATCATAATTCTTCTCTGACAACTGCCCCATACTCAACAAATTATGATTCAACCCAGGCACATAAAATACATCAGAAATAAAATTATTAGATCCATTTTTCAGGCTAATGGGGATTTTTCCCTTACCAAATACTGGTAGAACAGTGTTATTCCCAAATTTAACTTCACCTTTAACAGACTCATCAAGCTCAGAAAATAATTCTTTCTTCCCACACATATGGTTACTACATCCAGTGTCCAAGAACCATTTATTTTTATCAACAATTCCATCATTATTGCAAGCCAATAATAAAGTCTCCGAATTTTGATTATTATTCTGAGCTTGATTTTCAACAACATTAGCCTGAAAATTACTGTTAGATCTACATTCAAATTTTCTATGCCCAAATTTTCACAATTATAACACTGAATCCTCTGGCCATCATTATTTTGGTTAAAATTATATCTATTGTCATAATTATAACCATCACCTCTACCTCTGCCAGGGCCATCTCTAAAATTAAAATTGTTACCTCTACCACCACGTTGAGAATTCCATCTGCCTCTACCTCTGTTGTTAGCCTGACCTCTACCTCTATTGTTGTAGCCACGACCTCTGTTGCCATTGTCCTGGTTTCTCTGCTGAAAATTTCCTTGCTCCTTGGGTTCATCCTTTGCTTTCAAATTTAACTGTGTCTGAAGGGCCTTCTCTACAGTATCCGGGGTGTGCTCCATCTTCCCATTAATTCTTTGTTCATGTAGAATTAATGACCCCTGCAATTCTTCAATTTTCAATTCTGACAAATCTTTGGTTTCTTGAATTACTGTCACCACGTGATCAAACTTCATGGGTAAAGTGTTAAGAACTTTCTCAACAAATACCCCATCAGAAAGTTGATGATTATTGAGTGCCATCTCGTTCTTGATTTCTGATAGACGGGAAAAATATGATTCAATTGATTCAGATTTTTCCATCGTTGCAAGTTCAAACTTCCTCTTTAGCATCATCAAATTACTTTGTTGAACCCGATCTACGCCTTTGAATGTTTTTTCTAAAATATCCCAAGCCTCCTTCGCCGTATCTGCAGTAGAAATTTTTCCAAAAATTGATATATCAATTCCCTGATGAATTTGTGACAGCGCCATGTTATCCCTCTTTATCTCTTGTGCATCAGCACCTTCACCAATCCCTTCTTCTACGTATTGATTTAACCCATATGCCTTTAGATGGGTTAACATCTGTTTCCTCCAAAAATTATACTCTTCTCTGTTCTTCAATTTTGGAACTGAACAAGTAATATTTGTTGGTGCCATGGCTCTGATACCACTTTGATGGACCCAAATCAAATAAATGAATAAAATCTACAGGAATCTTGACAAGAAGACACAAAAAAAAAATGAGAGAAAATTTCTTTATTAAAAATCGTAAGAGGGGCTGCACAAAAGCAAAGCAGAGAAAACGGCGCTAAAAGGGATATCAGCAATCCACCAAAAACAAACGTAAGTAGTACTAACCTAGCTTGAGAAATAATCACATGCACACACACCACATAGACCCAACTACTATAAACTATTAAATAATGACACATGGCACTAATAAAACAAAATAAATTAATGCTTGGTTTATCTTCCTACAGTTTTACAATGGTCTTGAAAGTTTGACATATTAGGACAGCCACACAAGTATCTAGAGAACATATATAGAAACATATGTAACCATCACATAAACATATTGAAACAAATTGAACAAGTAACGCTTCTTTCGAAACAGGAAGCACATATACTTGTTTTCTTTTCTTTTTTTTTTGAGCAAACCTATATTATTACAATTGAGAGAAAAGAAACGGTGTTTAGTGGGATTCGAACATTCGACCTCTGCAATGGAGTCGTGAAGTTCTAATCGCTCGACCCTCTGTTCGTTCTCAGAACCATATATACTTGTTGATGCACTTCCGAACACTTTTCATTTGTAAACTTTATCGATACACTTTTTCAACTTAATTTAATATGAGTATAGCATTTCACCTATATGAAAAGAATAACTTTAGGTAACGGTTGTAGAAACTTTATGTCTATAATGCACATCTTCATCTCACTATTAGGATTTATATTTGTTGAATTCTATCTTTAGTACAGTCAAACGTTGCATTAGGTTAAATATAATTTATTTTTTCCCTGAAAGGTACACACGTATATGTATGTCTTGCTAGTAATTATAGAAAAGATCAATTATTTATTACTATAAAATCAACTTAAAATGTAATCTCATGAACTTAAGGTTTTATTACAAAATATCCAAGTACAAAAGAACTTTTCTGCAAAATGCAATACAAGAAATGTAACAAAGACTACTTAGAGTCTACTGTACTAGTCTTCTAAACATCTTCTTGCCAAAAAGAAATATCATATTTGTCCCAATCATCTACATTGACATGTCTATCATGGTAGTCTCCACACTTATCCTTTGCCTCTTGTGATTTTTCGATTGAAAGAAAGGCACAAATAGCTAATGTGAGCCGTTTCCCAAGGTAAAACTAGCAAATCAAGAATTCGTCCAAAAGGGGTAAATGAACAGGATACACTTAACTTTTTAAAATGCTTGAAATTAAAATATATTTTTTTAAAATGTTATGGACTATAGGGGCAAGTGGCCAACTTATTAATGTCGATTTGGACTGGTCAGTATTAAATTTTGATGATTCTCACAAAAAAAAAATTTTTTTTTTTTGATGAATTGCATCAAAGGGCAACCTATCCAGTGACTTATTAATGTAGACTTCAAGAGAACAAGTACGTTGGGACTAGTATGGAAGGTCTTAGACTAAAGATATATTCCCAAATTATATAATTTACCTCTCCAACAAACTTCAATATTTTCTAGTTGTTTATGAAGATTGTCAACCAAAAATCCAGTTGTTATTGAATAGAACACGAATTTCAAAGTCATTCATATAGGCAAGAAAACCTGTATCATAAATTTTCCTTTAAAACTTGTTAATGGATTGTTGACTGGGGGAAGTTTGAAAGAAAAGGAAACGTGGAATCGCAAATAAAGATCGAGTATCATTTTAAATTCAGATAACAAGATTTCTTCTTTTTTTTTTTTTTTTCGTTTTGAAGAAAACAAAAAGATTTGAACAACTTCCAATATATTGTGGACTTTTTTTAATTTTTCATTTGAACATCATAATTAATGATGGAGTAGTTCAACTACAATCATACGAATTCAATTCGCTGCAGTCGACATTGAAAGATTTGGATACATTGTCTGACTTAGAGTATATCTTAATGATTGATGGTCCCTTTATTTCATTTTTTTTTGGGGAACCGAAATTATATACAGAGAACGTTTTATATAGCAGCTGTAGCTAAGTCATCAACTGGCTGTTTATAATGCCTTTATTTTTCAAAAATTGTATGTCTTTGGTTGAGGAAAGACATTTTTTTGGTGACTATTTTTACCATAAATTTCAGTAAAAATGGAATGTTTTTGTATAAAAATAGTAAGTTTCAATCACAACTTACTATTCTCCAAAAACTTACTTTTTTATAACTTTTCATCACCATAATATTTTTTGTTATTTTGTCAAGGCAGGAGAAATGTGGTAGAACAATTTATTCCACAAAGTTTCATTGGACAGGAAAAGAAAATTGAGGGAAATTATTATCATATTGTTTCTTGATGGCTAAGGATAAATGGGTATAGAAGTTCTACAATAAAAAACAATTAGCTTTTCTGAAATTTTAGGCTGCGACTGAATGAGTGTTTTTTTGGTGTTTTTAAAAAAATATTATTGTAGTTATTTTAAAGATTTTTCTTAGTAAATGTGTATTTGAGATAAAAAGATGATTGAAAAATATGCATAAAATTTTATAAAAAATATGTTTCTAAAAAATAAAGTAAAACAAACAGAACCTTAATTTCCAATTTTTATTATTTAATGCTGAGTTTTCGAACTTTAGTTATAGTCTTTATTTTAAGTATTGATTGTTTACTTGTGATTCTTTAAAAGGGCATCTTTAGCCATAGTAGATATTGTGTGCCATGTGATGCATTAGAATTAATCACACATTACTAAATAATACAAGATATAACTCATCATCGTCACGTAATAATAAATCATTAATTTTAATATAATAAATTATTAATTTTAATATATTACGTTGCAATACACATGATGCATTTAATAATTTTCTCCTTTAGCCTCATATAAGTTACTTTGATCCAGCTATTTTGAGGTTGATTTCTGCTAAACAAAAAAACCAAAAAAGGAAAAGTTGTTTCTGCACGCAAAAAAGTCCTTGATTAGATGATTCAATAACTCTTATCTTTCGTCAAAGAGATATACAGCATCAATCCATTTCACATTTATTGCTACCACATCTTTCCATCCTGCAAAAACTATCTTAGCATTAAAGAGTCGTGATGATTTCTTTTTTTTTTTTTTTTTGAAGAAAGTCGTGATGATTTCTGACAAAAAAAAAAAAAAAAAATGAAGAGTCGTGATGATGTTGATGTATACTTAAAAAGTGCTACATGCTTGATTTTTGGCATTTTCAGAAGTTCTGATCTTAGAAGTTAATGTCACATGTTCAAGAAAAAAGTTTTACTTTTAAAGAACCCTTTTCATGCTAATAACCATTCATTTTGTGGATGTGATTCACGTGAACACAAAACTTTTGATGTTACGTACTTTGGATGGATACTTTTACGACGTACAATACAAATATGTAAAAAATAAATAAAATTTTGACAATTTATGTAAGTTTACTTATTTATAAATTAAATTAATAATTTATGTGGACTTACTCTTCTAATTCTTATTCAATTATTAATTATTTGCATTGTACTAAATTGACTTAGTTTTGTATTATAGCTAAATCCCTCTTTGACAACTAAGAGGTTTCGAGTCAAAATTTGCTTTTATTTGTTTTATTTTTATGTCTGGCCATAAAATTATACATATAGGTAGAGGTATATATATTCTATTTAAACTTGTGTTACAGAACAACAAAATGAGAATAAGTATTTTCGTCATTTCTAAGAGAATACCCATTTATCCAGAAACAATAATTCCACTTAAGACCATTGTTAATAACATAGCAAATATGGCTGCATATGTGTACTAATTGTAGAAGTCAAATTTTAGGAGTTTTAACATAATTGAGAAAAATTAATCACACAAAGAATATATGGAAGAGAAAGAATAAATAATTTCACATTATTATTAATATTTTGAATAATAAAAAGATCTAGGATTTATCTGAAGAACGTTCAACAAATTGTTTGGACTCTCAAGACTCTAGACTCTCTATCAAACATAACCAATAAATAACTTACTTATAACTAATCAAACTTGACAAACAAGAGATACAAAACAGAAGAAGTTACCAAATAAACTACTCAACTATCAAAGTAGAAAATTACCAAAAATTTGACTTTAATAAAACTATTAAAATTGTTTTTTAAAGAAATATATCCTTAATTTATTATTCGAACAGAGACGAGACAATGGAAAGTTGGGATATCTACGCACTTTTATGATATTTAGTCAGCAAATTCTGCCTTGTTACTCTTCATGTAGGTTTGGTTTGTTTTTTGAATGACATGGTAAATAGGGTACATCTTAATCCTGGCCAATAAGCTCACAACTGGCTTTATCAAAATATTTTTCCGCTTGAATGGGCTGATTAGTCGTTGTCGATTTTGAGATGCAAATTAAGGTTAATGAGCTCTTCGTTTTTTTTTTTCCCCTCTTTTTCTGAACGTCAATTTTCAAACATATATCTTAATTTTTTTTAATCTTACAAATACATTTATTCGTAAAATGCTACAGTAATGATTTCCAGAAAGTTTTAAATGTCATCAACAGGATATTGGGAAGCTATAATCTAAGGGTGTTTTTTATTCATAGAATGACACAAGATTAGATTACTAATTTCATATTATCCCATGTTTGGTTGCTTTTTATGTATGGGATTAGTCATCCCATTCAACCATAATAATTCCTTTTTTATGGGATAAAATAATTTCATGGGAGAGATAGTGTTAATTATTTTGGGATGACTCTTAGATGGGACACTAAAATTTTAGACTAAATTTAACCCTACCACAACTACGTGTACCATTATACACTATAACTATCATCATCATGTACCACCACCACCATGCACCTCCAGCACCATCATAATCACTACCACAACCATCACACATTATGCATTAATTATTGCATTTGATAATCAATAATATTGTAAATATTGCATATCTACACTTAAGAACAAATAAAGGCTATTTATTAAAATATAAATAGTTTTTTTAAAAGTTTGTATACACACATACACTTGTAAGTGTATAATGTAATCACTATACATTATCATTGATAATTATATATATAACCCTTAAATTTATACTTAAGAGTTTAAAATAAATTGAATTTACATATATTAAAATATATACTTTATTATATAACTTAGGTATCTTTAATTGTACTTACATGATTCTAGTTGTAGAAGTTCTTTTATTTTTTTTTTTGAAGCAACATTGTATTTGTTCATTTAATCATAAAATTTATACTTAGTCATATTTGGTTCTATAGATTGAATGTATATTTAATCATATATATCTAAAAATATATGTTAGAATATACAAATTTATTGATTTGAAGTCGAAAGTGGTAATACAAATTTGAAAACCTCCCTTTTTGAATGCTAATGGAAATTGACTTTAAATTTTAAATTTAGTATACACCGAAATAGCGACCGATTTACTGAACTACTAATTTTGAATTTCCAAAATCAATTTGAAATAATGGTTAAACGGTTTTTCCAATTACGATCACCCCTATTATACATCGTGCACATATATGGTTAAGGATCAGTCTTTTTTTTTTTAATTTTTTTTGGCTAAGATGGGGATTGTCTCGGTGGCCAACCATGGATAAAACAGAAAAAACTTAACGTAACGCAAAAGAAGTGTGCAGATACATCTTAATAAATACAGTAATTGGGTTTTTGCACTGTGCAATGTGTTTAGAAAAGGATTACTAGTACAGTCGGTAATGACTTACTTCTTATTAATTAAATAAATGGTTCACGATCACATTATCTTTTCTTATCAATTTCCATAAAAAGAAAAAAAAAAAGAAAATAAAAGAAAAGAAAGAGCTGATGTAACCCGACAATGGAACCAGGCCAGTTATGTCCAACACACATTTTCAAGATAAGGATGTTCAATTTTTGCTGTGCAGTTGGCATTTATTGTCAAACGTATAGTTGGACAATCTTCTTTAATGGCTCTTATGCTCAAGATTAGCTAAAAAATTACACCCAAAATTGACCATGGATTTGCTGTGTATGTAGCTGATGGCACAACAGACATTCAACCATTAGAACTACAAGTCATCTATAATTCTAGACGATTGTTTATTTTCTTTTTCTTTTTAGCACTTCCTTCCACGAATTGGCTGGTGACATGAATTTGTAAACATTTTATCTAAGTTAATCAATTGGTAGGGTACAATTCTTAAGGTCAAAATATTTATAATTTGTTTATTGTGGCTTGTGACCATTATCACAAGTTTGGCATAAAAAAATCACACTTAATTTGCTTTTCTAAGCTTTATTGAAAACTCATGCTGCCGATGCACATCTATGACTAATTAGGCAGTTAGCTACACCAAAAAATGACTCGCTAGTTACGTAGTAATATAGGCCAAAATGAGTAAGATGAATGCCTTACACACGACAAGAATTTATTGCTAGTTCGGTATTAATCTAAACCAAAATGAGCAAGATTAATATGTCTTACACTCGACAGTGAAAAGTAGTGAAACTTTTTAACCAACTATATTTTGACTTGTATTGGATCTCATTTTTTTTGTGAGGAAAAAATACAGGCACCTCAATATAAATCACATATTCTTTGTTGATTTCCTAGAATTGAATGTCAAAGAAATGAAAAAAAAAAACACAGAGGAATTACGGTTTTTATTGTAAAAGTACTGTGTAAACTGCTAATCTGCATTGAGGGCGCAGAGTGATTGGATTTAATTTGATTACTAATGTTATCATTTCTGATGTCTACTTGAATTTTGCACATATATGCGACTGGATTTGATTTGATTACTAATGCTATCATGTTTGATGTCTGCTTGAATTTTGCACATATATGCGACTAACAACTCCACTTAAAAAGTTTACTGTGATGCAATTGATGAGATAAAATAATTTCGTTAATGTAAAATTATTGATCCTTGAATGTCAAGTGAGTAAAAAAAATAATTTTAAAAAATTACTTGAAAGGTATTAATGCATATTTTTGTTTGCAGTTTGACCATGTTTTATTATTATTATTATTTGAAAAGTATTAATGAATAATTTTTTGCGACGTAAAATCCCTTTATAAATTATTTAATTCTGTATCCATATCTTGTAACATATCTCATCATTATCCAATGAACGCGAGACACATGACAACAATTTCACACAAGGGCTAAAAAATCCCAGAGTCTAGCAATACTACAACTCCTATTCCCAGAATAAACAACTCTACATAATCGATTCCAAGATCCCAACTTTAGTTTGGTGGTTTCTGACATCATTAACTTCGTGAATGTACCTGTCCCAAATTGATAAATTCTTGAGGAGGAAAGGGACAAAGCATGAAAATGAAACTTCCAAACCACCAATTTTTCTCATCATCTTGACCTTTTTTGGGTCATCAACTTGATGATTGCGCTGTTGCCCAATAGCTAACAAGTCGTACCACTCCGAGTCATTCGTTACTGCTGCTATTCTATTTATACCAGCCCTTTTCTCAAGTAATAATCTATTACATATCATTTTCTTGAAGCAATAATCGGGCATCTTTTTGTCTTGGAAGAAAGAGATGCTGAACAAGATTGCAGAGGCCATCACAGGCAAGCATGATCAGACCAAGAAGATCAAAGGAACTGTGGTGTTGATGAAGAAAAATGTGTTGGATTTCAATGACTTCAATGCTTCAATTCTTGATAGGCTTGATGAGTTTCTTGGTAACAAGGTCTCTTTGCAGCTCATTAGTGCCGTCAAGGGCGATCCAGGTTCGTTTTACTGCATTTTGCTTTTGCCCCATAGATCTTTCTTTCATTTGATTGCTTTATGGTTGACGAAGACTTGTTATTTTGTGTTGGAAAAAGAAGATAGCATAGGATAGCAATATCAGTCCGTCAAAAACAGGAGACTATTAGCTAGATCGAGTCTATGGATATGTGGGACTTGTGGTTTTAAAAGTCCCATATAAGTAAAAGTAAAAGCATAACAATGAATAATGAATGTTGACACAAGAAATTGATATAAATATATTTATATAATTTTATTTTAGACTATAAGTTTTACAAGTAAAAATGCGAATAAATTCATTTAAAAAATTTTCGTCAAAAACCAGGGATTTAGGACCTTGGAAGGGGTTTTTTCCAGTCAAAATTTATGCATAACAGTGCTAATGTCTGTTCTTGCGTGGTAATTGCAACACCCATTTTCTTGACGGTGTTTGCAGGATTTTTTCCCCCCTTGGAGAAAAGAAAGTGTATTTCACTGTCAGATTAACAAACTGCTGCCAAAATAAATTTGTTAATGTCTGCTAAAAATGACAAAAACTCATTCTTCAAGAAAAAATAATAACCAATGAACAATCATTGCTTTGGCAAACGGGGAATGACTATTGCTGGAGCAATTCATATCAAAGAGAATCTAGGGACTATTTTTACCATGGAAAGTTGTAAACTCGTACCCAAAAATCACTACAATGCCATGTGCTTATTCTAGTGCATCTTATTAGTGACTAGATGTAACTACTCGTGAACTCGAGTTATGTTCATGTACATTGGGTTAGGAGGATCTGAAAAATATTGAATTAATTATTAGTTTTATCCTTCAATAAAAAAAAGAAAATTTAATACTGTATTTCTATCTCCCTGATCAAGGTAAATTCCCCTTAAGAGCCCTCTTATAGATCAAGTAGTCAATCATTGCAAACATTTTTTTTATAATTATTATTATTATTTTTTACTTGAATTTGGTCTCAATATTGACTACAGCACTATTGCCATTGCCCCATTCATTATTTTCTGCCCGAGTTGTGCACAGGTCAAAACGTAAGCTTAGCTACCGACAAGGCATGCCCACAGAAACAACGGCCCCCACCTACTGCCCCTCTGTTAGTCAACTTATGTCCACATACATAATTATATAGTTTTTTTTTTTTTTTTTTTTTTGTCAAAGATCAACTGGTAGTCATACATAATTATATAGACAAGATTTAGACAATTAATGAAAAGTATTCTAAACACTAAAATAAATATTGTATTTTCGTGAAGGTGGCTAAAAAAATAGGGGAGGAGATATATTCAAATCAAATTCTAATATTTGCCAAATCTTTACCACATTTGATTTAGAATTTGTAGTACAAAATAGGTTACAACAAACTGATCAAATAGCAATTTAATACTTTGCGTTTTCATATATATATTTTCTTACAACGGTCAAGTATATTCCAAGCTGTTCCTAACTTTCTCTATGGAGAGGCTCAATTGAGCCTAGGAAACCAAGAAAACTGAACCATGTCAGACCAAACGAGTATATTATACACCCGGTTAGATTTTTAATGGGAGATAGGGTTCGAACCCATGACCCCTACTCTACTTGCTTTTAAAGGCTTAGTGGTGACTACTGGACTGGACTAGAGTTGAGTGGTTATTATCTTTATATCTTAACCTGTTCTTCCATGTTTTGATAGTATGGTGTGTGAGTGGTATACTCTTATTGTGCCTTAAATTTTAATCTTTAAGATAATAGCAAGTGGATAGAAAGTCAATGGCTGCTATCATACTGTCAATGAAAGAATTCTAAGGTAAAAGTTTTAAAATTACAGATTTATTGTAAAAATGTACCATTTTTTAACCGAATTGTTGCTGTAGCCATCGTCCAATTTCTTAAATGCGGAAAGATGTGAATATATGCCCATAAAATGCAACTCAGGAAAGGCCTTTAAGCATCTTGTACCTGTTTTGCTTTATAAGGTTCAGACCTAATTAACTACCATTCTGAAAGCTCCAGCTCGAGGGACTATATATAGCATCTTATTACGGAAAATGACATTTAACCTCTAGAATTTATTCCATCACTTATCAAATGGGTAATAAAACTGGTAATATATATATATATATATATATATATATATATATATATATATCGGCGTCCACAAAAATTTGATACAATTTACTCTCTGAAAGATGATCTTATGCAATTCTCTAGATTTCAGATAAGATGGTGCTGTCTAGATTCTATTGCCACGTTTTAGATGCTTACGGGTTCTTTCTGAGTAACTGATCATTTTGAATGTTGGTATCTTTTTTTTTTCGGAAAAGAAAATGGTTAAAGTTAGGATTATTTGAGGGAAAAGGTTTTGGATTTTAAAGTCTGGGGAACAAAGAATAAAACTTGATCATGGTGATTACTAGGGGTGAGGAAAAATTGAATAACCACAAAAATTGATCTATTCCAAACCACAAGATGAGGTTAACTGACTGAATTCTAAAAGTAATTAAGTTAATTGAATCTCATTTGTCAAAATGATTTGGGTTCTGAATATCAATTTCTAAAATCGTGGTTAACTGAAATTGATCCACATATATATATATATCTTATAGGTCAATATCCATAAGATTTATAGAGAAGTTGATGATTATTAAGCCATTTTATTCTCAAGTTTAAGGTAACTCAAAACCTAAATGTTATGTTTGATTTTTTCTTTCCATTGAATCTTTTGATTTATATATTATCCTTTTGTTTTATGCCCTGATTATTATACATTTCTTGTTATAATTAACTTTCATCTAACTTAGATGTGGAGTATAGTATATAACATAAATACTTGTCTTACTTGTGTTGTGAAGAATTTTAATTTTTAGTTTTTTACTTGTACAAGTGTGGGCAAAAAAATCAATTTGTAATTTTATTATTTATTTTGCATAGTAATTGAAATTGTATGAATATTTTTTTAATTTAAACAAGTATTTATTTTGTATTTTTTTTTATCTATTTTGTCACGTCAACTTAACACTATATGCTTCCAATTACCCGCATTAATTGATTAATGAAGGTCGAATACTTAGCAAATTGGGTAAACTGGCATAACCTGTTTCAGTTAAGATATAGGTGTGTATACTGGTTAACCAGTTTACGCCCATTCCTAGTAATTACTAAACAGGTTTGATAGATAATTTCACAATCTTGATGTTAAAATTAAGTTCCATCTAGTTACGAAAAGTGGATCAGCAAATATAACAAAAATCTAGGTTTATCACCCTAATAGAATCCGAGTTCTGCTCCACTGCTCATGAGAAACTAGAAGTTATGGTACCCTATGAGCCGGCTATGTGACACCATTTTGCTTATGGAAAGATTTCTTGGATTAGTAGCTTATAGCCTTGAAACCGAAGGATCCGTTTTCCTTAGCAAAGTCAAATTCAGGTAAGATGGCTAGGATTTTCGATAATACGGTTACATGTATACTTTGATAAATTGATCATGTCTTAGTCCTCTTGAATGCCAAAATCGATTCAATTTGCTGAAATCAGAACAAATTTACTGGCTTCTAATTTGTGAATTAGTTTTGCACATTTTTCATTTGGTCAACTATCAATGTTTCCAGTTCAATTAATATCCCAGTGAATAAGACTAAACTTGGAAATCTGGCATGTTTATTTTCAGGGCGACGATTGACAGGTACACTAGGGAGTCCTGCATACTTGGAAAATTGGATAACTACAATCACCCCTTTAACAGCTGGTGAATCAGCCTTCACAGTCACCTTTGACTGGACCGAAGATATTGGAGTTCCAGGAGCTTTCATTATCAAGAATCTTCACCATCACGAATTTTACCTCAAGACACTTACTCTTGAGGATGTTCCTGGTCATGATCGAATTCACTTTGTTTGCAATTCTTGGGTTTATCCAGCTGAAAAGTACAAAACAGACCGCATTTTTTTCTCAAATCAGGTACTCCTATGCTAAAATACATAATACATGGTAGCAGGAATTTATTCATTGCTGATGCAGATGCAAGGAGCTTGTGTGAGAATGATTGACATTGTAACAAAATATCTTGAATAGATAAAACATAAGAGCCCAATAGGATCTTGAGGTTGATGGACATTCTCACACTTTCTGCTTGGCTGATTGTCTTGACTGATTGTCTCACTCTACAAGCTTGTTTATGTTTCTTTTCATGACCCAATCATCTGGAAATTTCCTTCTGCATCTAGTTACTTGTAAGGCAAAATTTTGCAGGTCTACTTCAATAAATTGCAGCTAACACAGCATGATTTGAAGTACTTTTTGGATGAATGAAGAATAGGAATTATGCTATATGTACATAATATTATTTTTCCGCAGGCATATCTTCCAAAAAATACACCAGAACCACTGAAATGGTACAGAGAAAAAGAACTAGTAAACCTGAGAGGTGATGGAACTGGAGAACTTAAAGAATGGGACAGGATATATGACTATGCTTATTACAATGATTTGGGCGATCCTGATAAAAAGGATCCAAGCTATGTTCGTCCAGTCCTAGGGGGCTCAGTCGAGTACCCTTATCCTCGCAGGGGAAGAACCGGGAGACCACCTACTAAGACAGGTTAGTTTTTTTCTAAATGAAATGTATTTGAGTATTGTCAATAGAATTTTGGTGACATGTTCAGAATTCTAGTGGATAGTTAGCGGCCAATTGAGTTCATTACAATAATACGTTTATTTTTTTCTTTTTCTGCATCAGATCCTAATTCTGAGAGCAGGTTACCTCTGCTTATGAGCCTAAATGTTTATGTTCCGAGAGATGAGCGATTTGGACACTTGAAGATGTCAGACTTCCTGGCTTTTGGATTAAAATCCATTGCTCATTTCGTTTTCTCTGAGTTTGAGGCTGTATTTGACAGTACGCCTAGCGAGTTTGACAGCTTTGAAGATGTGCAGAAGATATATGAAGGAGGAATCAAGCTACCTAAAAAAATAACTGAAAACATATCTATTGAGTTTCTCAAGCAAGTTCTGCCCATGGATGGTGAAGGACTTCTGAAATACCCATTGCCAAAGATTATTGAAGGTAATCCACAAATTTCAGTTTCAAACTACGCTCTCTATCTTTCAGTTTTTTTTTGTCTCTATATTATTCGTTGTCAGGAAATCCTTTCAAAAGATACTGGTGATAATCCTAGTTTTTCATTGTTTTGCAACAGAGGATAAATCTGCATGGAGGACGGATGAAGAATTTGCAAGAGAAATGGTGGCTGGATTGAACCCTGTGATAATCAGTGGCCTCCAAGTAGACTTCAGACCTTGTTATCTTGTTTCAGAAACTAAAGGAGAAAAGTTGCAAACTGACCACACACACAGAAACTCACACATTTCCTTTATTTCCTGCATTTGACTTTATTAACTAATGTAATTTTCATTTTTTCCAGGAGTTTCCTCCAACAAGCAAGCTAGATCCTAATGTCTATGGAAACCAAACTTGTACAATAACTAGTGAGCACATAGAGAATAAACTGCAGGGAATGACTGTTGAAGAGGTATGCTTTAAGTAGCTCAATTTCCGGTAAGAACAGATTCTACCCGTGAACTCCAATGATTCAAAACTGTTTGTAATATTTTGTCCATAGGCAATCAAGACAAATCGTCTTTTCATTCTGAATCACCATGACACAATTATGCCATATCTGAGGCGGATAAATAATACAACTATGAAGACTTATGCTTCAAGGACTCTGCTCTTGCTGCAAAAAGATGGAACATTAATGCCATTAGCAATTGAACTAAGCTTGCCACATCCTGATGGAGATCAATTTGGTGCCATTAGCAAAGTATATACACCTGCTGAAGAGGGACTTGAGAATTCTATTTGGCAACTGGCTAAAGCTTATGTTGCAGTAAATGACTCTGGCGTTCATCAACTCATCACTCACTGGTAAGAGACATTTTCCAAAAGCTTCTAGCGTTTTTACTTTTGCCCCAATTCAGTTGCTTATGTGAAAATTGTAGATTTAATATAATTGGTTCTATTTACAGGTTGCATACACATGCAGTGATTGAGCCAATTGTGATTGCATCAAATAGGCAGCTTAGTGTGCTTCATCCTATTTATAAGCTTCTCCATCCTCACTTTCGCGATACAATGAACATAAATGCTATTGGTCGTCAGATCCTAACTAATGCAAAAGGAGTTATTGAGGCTACACTCTTTCCTTCAAGGTATGCCATGGAAATGTCCTCCTTCCTTTACAGGGATTGGGCCTTTCCCGAGCAAGCACTTCCAGCTGATCTTATAAAAAGGCAAGTATTAACATCAAACTATTGCTCATTGCATTCAGAACAGAAATCTTTGCAGTCATCAATGAATGACATTGTTTTTCTTTTTTTCATCTGTTTCCTCCCAGAAAAGTGGCGGTTGAAGATTCAACTTCCCCTTGTGGCCTTAGATTATTAATTGAGGATTATCCATATGCCGTTGATGGACTAAAGATTTGGTCAGCTATCAAAACATGGGTGACAGACTATTGCTCATTTTACTATAAAACTCAGGAGATGATTCAAGAAGACACTGAACTCCAATCCTGGTGGAAGGACGTCAGAGAAAAGGCACATGCCGACAAGAAAAATGAACCATGGTGGCCTCAAATGAGGACAATTACTGAGCTCATTGACTCATGCACTATTATAATATGGTTATCTTCTGCTCTTCATGCATCAACCAATTTCGGGCAGTGGCCTTATGCAGGTTATCTGCCAAATCGTCCAACCACAAGCCGCAGGTTCATGCCTGAGCCTGGAACTCCTGAGTATGAAGAGCTGAAATCTAATCCTGATAAGGTTTTCCTGAAAACTATCACAGCCCAAAACCTGACACTACTCGGTCTTTCCACCATTGAGATATTGTCCAGGCATACTACTGATGAGGTTTACCTTGGACAAAGAGAGCATCCTGAATGGACAAAGGACTCAGAACCACTGGAAGCTTTTAAAAGATTTGGGAAAACTCTGTCTGAAATTGAGGACCAAATTCTGCAGATGAATAGTGATCCAAAATGGAGGAACAGGGTTGGACCTGTTAAAATACCATACACATTACTTTTCCCTACAAGTGAAAGTGGAATAACTGGCAGAGGAATTCCAAATAGTATAGCAATATGATTCACAGTAGATGCAGTTTGGCTGCAGCCTAAGGCGTGGGTATTCATATTAATGCATATAATGTGAGGTGTCCAGAAGTACTGGTTTAAAGTTTGTAATAATATACAAATAAAATTAGCAAATGCAAACTGAATGTTTAATTTTTGTACAATTTGAACTTGCTAGTGTGCATCAATCTGTCACACAAATTGCTATTATGGCTCTAAATCAGTAACTTTGGTATAAACTCTTAACAATCATTTAGTTCTTGCATTTCTAGTAATCAATAAGGTACATTTTTCAATTCACAAATCCAGGTGTAATGTGTGTTGTAATTGCATTTCTTCATACATTATTGTTTATTTGCGTGCGTAAATTAAAAAACTTACCTCTGGGGAAAAAGTAGTAGATGTTTTTCTTAATTAATTATGTGACCAACTGAACAAAAACAAATTTTCAAAGTTGTTGGCACTTGATAAAAATGCAAACGCACCTTTTCAAACCACAACCTCTTATGCAAGTAAAAATTACAGGCTTTGGCTTTCCGATGAACAATTAGCTCACTGTTTTACTAATAAATATTCTTAATCTTTCTTAAAACTACTTATAGTGGTACTTATTGTTGCACAGAAGCGCCAATAAACAATCGAGTCGACATTCTTTTGCTAATCAAATCGAATCTATTAAATATTGTTAACTGTTAATAATGAATACAAAACTTTGTCCAAAAAATTTCTTTCTTGCACACTGTAGAGGTTTCCCTCTTCGTGGAGGCCTATTGTGGATTTGTCTCCCGAGCACTGGACATCCCTCTAGCCGAGATGCTGCTGTACTGGGAGGGCCTCCCTAGGAACTCGAAGCCTGGTCCCCTTGATAAAGGAGGTCTTTGGACTGGTCCTGGTACCTTATTCACTTGAACGTCGGAGGTACAATGAGGGATGAGCCCCACTTCGACCTTATTTTTTTATGTGTGTAGGTAAATAGTGTGATCACCCATAAAGCTGAAAAAGATAGTTTTTACAAACACAAAACAGAAAATTAAAAATTACCACATCTGTAAAGTACACGTGCTGAATTTTGACTTAACATTTACTCGGATTCTTTTCGCACTAGTTCATCTTAAATTGCAAGCATTTAGGATTATTTTGTTAACTTAGGAAGATACTGCACTATTGAAGGTTAAGGCTCGCAAAATGATATATATTTCAAAAGGTCAGTATTTGCCAAATTTTCCAAATGCAAGGACATTTCAGTTCATTTCAGTGTGCTATTCAAAATTTCATGGCCGTTGAAACTCTAATAAACTTTTCCTAACTAACAAAAAAGACAAATTTTCTCATTTAGGTGGCGAAATGTTAAATTATCCAGTTCTTTTCTTGTCTAATTTAGTTTCAAAAATCATTTTCATAGCTATGCACGTTTTGTACTATGTTCTTTTTTAAAATCATTTTCTTGCTGCATGTGAACTTACAGAAGGAAACAGTGGAATTTTCTTCCAAGATTCAAACAATAGTGTGCAAAGACCATACTGTAAAGAATTGGAAGAAGCCATGCTTGAAAATGCATACAAGTTGCTATCCTTAAGTTGGTGAATATGGCTTTCAAGTTATACATTTGATGGTTATCTTAGAAAAATGTACTTCTCAAATGAAATTAAATTGGCCAATGACAGCAAGTATTCTTAATATTGTTTGATCCCTTTGATTAAATATTGTTTTTCTAACAATTGAATTATTTGACAAAACACGCTCTCTAACAATTTTTATAGATTAACAAAAATGGAAAATTTACTCGCCAGTAATTTTTCTAACTCATGTAACACTACAAAAAAAAAAAAAAAAATTCATTTGAAACTTTATATATTCATTTTATTAAGGGTAAATTATGAAATACCCTATTGTAGTATTGATTTCGACCACGTAGTTTTATTATATTTTTAATATGACCACATAATCTCTGTGATTTTATACAATGTGAAAAATAGACGAAATAAGCACTATACTTGTGTGACTCACTCGAGGTCATGGAATATTGGTTTTATGGAATGTGAAAAATTGATGGAATCAATGCTCTATCATGAAATATTCACAGAATATTCTACATATGTTATTGAATATTCCATAAATATTTCATGACAGAACACTGTTTCCATCCATTTTCCACATCTCATAAAACCAGGAGATTATATGGTCATATTAAAAAAATAAAGAAACTATGTGGTCGAAAGCGATAACATAGAGGGGTATTTCATAATTTATCCTTTCATTAAATGCAACTAGTGTTTTGAGAATCAGACCGGATCGACCGATTGAACTGCGAACCGGTCATGGCTCTAGTTCAGTTTTCTCTAAAAGCCGGAGGATGTCATCGAACTGGAAAGAACTGTGTGAATCGGAATTAACCGTTCAAACTACAAACAGCCGGTTTTTTGATTTGGGCTTTGTAAAAAAACTTTGTTTTGGTGCAAATGGGAAGTCTTAAACTCAAGACTTCCTACTTGTGCTCCTAATTGCCCAACCATCCAACCAAGCTTGCTTGATGTGATGGCATATTACAAATCATTTTATTTCTTCTTTGTTTTAGATTTTCTTTATTAATCATTTTTAATAAAATTAATTGATTCTAACATTTTTAGCTTTTTATTTCCTTTATCAATCATATTTAATGAAATTAATTCATCCTTACTTTTTTAATTCCTTTATTTTTATAAATCATGTTTAATGAAATTAATTGATTCTTACTTTTTTAGTTTGACATCCAAATTCATTATTAAATATCGGATTTAATTTTACTAAAATCTCTCATACTAAGACTAGTCATTTTATCAAAATTGTTTAATTATTCATTTATGATTAAAATATTTTCTGAATTAAAAGTTTAGCATTTGGCTCCTTAAAGTTAAAATGTAAATTCAAACTCAAATTTCCAATATGTTTTTTGTATTGACTACCACGTCACGTGCATGTGACTAGGTTATGTTTTTTGTATTAAGTGCACGTGACTACATTATATTTGCAATTGTTAAAATTTTGTCAGTCGTCCCACTTTGCCTAATATAAAAAATTTTAAGAACTATATTTGTTTTAATCAAATCATTAAGCGCCCAATTTCATGCACAACCAAATATTAGGTAACAAAATTACAACTTTTTCCTTAAATATTATGGACATTTTAATTTTTTATGTGATGAAACATCTATATTTACTACTAATATTCTAGGCTTTTGATGGTATTCTTTTTCATTTTTGCCAACATTAACTAGAGCAAAGCCTATTTGATCTCGTCAATAGTTTTACCCTTTTTATTTTTATTTTTTAGTGGTGAATTACAATCGAATAAAACATCTCTATATTGTCGAAAGTATTGATTTAAAAGTATTTCAATGTAGTCGTCTTTTGGATAGTGGTGAATATAATGATTTGTAATTCTAATATTTTAACTATAAGGCGATGATTAGTAGCAATTAAATTTGTAGATATTTAATTGTACTCTTTTCTCTTTTAAATTTTTTTTGTGTTTGTTTATTTTGTTAGTTGTTTTTTTTTTTTTTGAGTTTGATGACCGGACTTCTGTCTTTGTGTTAAACTTTTTGACTTTTTGAGATAAAATTGAAGAAGTTATCAAGGTAATGATATTCACATGGTGCTGTTGCCTTGTGGTCACAATGAAAGAATTTTGTTATTGAAATTATTTGTCTTCAGCATCAATTATAAATTTGATGGTAAATATGATATAATTAGTTGTTAGACTTCGTAGTATTTTTTTTATGAATCTCTTTAATATGTGAAAGAAAAATAATCATGTACTTTCATTAGCATTTGGATTATGCATATTAATATTATTTATATTTGTAATGAATTTATGAAAAAACTTATGATGATATGTATGAGTCTCTAAGTTTTAAGTATGAATTTTAGAAATTTTCTTATACAATTGTGAAAAAAAAAAAGTTGAACCGCTAGTCCGATTGGTAGGACCTTGAACCGGACCTCCTTCGGTTCACTGACCGGTTCGGTTCTGAAAACATTGAATGCAAGAACCACCTACAATTCTTATCAACTATAAATCTATTTTCCACCGCTAATTTCATTCCCATCAACAAATGCAAGAATTCAGAAAAAGGGAGAACTTAACGGATGTATGACGGAATAAATATTTTGTTATAACGGAGTTTCAAAAGACTGAGAGGCCATTCACAAAAAGAAGAATGCTTAAACTCGAATTAGAGAGCTTATGGCCACAAAAATTACTCAACCAAAAAAAATGTGCGAATACATCTTGATAACTACAGTGATTGGGTCTGCAATTAATGCAATTAATGTTACGGCATTTTAACTCTATTACTTGATAACAAAGCGTAATTTAGTTGGTAAGATGCTTCACTTGGGATCTATATGTTTCAGGTTCGAGTCACCAAAGAAGTAAGTAAAGTTTCACGGTCGATTTTCTTGAAAAAAAAAAAAAAACTCCATTACTTTTCAATACGTGTTGTTTTTATGTATCAGGGAGCAGACTTGTCTTGAATTTGTCATGCCAAATTGTTGCGATGCCCCAAAGTTTGGCAAGACTAATGATTAAAGATTCATGCATTCTGCAATGCAAGTAAATGTTAAGACAGTGTAACTTCAATTCTTTTAATACGTGTCAGTTCTTGCTTGTCTTTGAATTTTTCATGCCAAATTTATGGGATGGC
This sequence comes from Mitragyna speciosa, assembly GCA_024721245.1. NCBI lineage: Eukaryota > Viridiplantae > Streptophyta > Magnoliopsida > Gentianales > Rubiaceae > Mitragyna > Mitragyna speciosa. The sequence goes on from CM045555.1 coordinate 25,726,702, forward strand.
CCAAAGAAGCAAGACCACTGAGTTATGAATCATGCATTCTGCAATGTAATTAACATGTTACGGCATTGTAACTTCAGTTCCTTTTTAGTACGTGTGGTTCTTATTGAATTTATGAGGCCAGGTTTATGGGATGCCCCCCAAGGAACAAGACTATTGACTTGTAAAATAATATATTATATGTTGATTTCCTATAGCTGAAGATCAAAGAAATGGAAAAGAAGCAAATAGGACTTATAGTTTTTATTGTAAAACTAACTGGTAAACTGCTATCTGCTAATTATGTTAATTTGAGGGGCATTTCTTTTATGGAATTAGACGGGATTGGATGTGATTTGATTATTATTATTCTTATCGTTTCTGATGTTTGATTGCATTTTGCACATATACGAAACTAATAATTTTAGTTTAAAAAAAGTTTAATGTAATGCACGTGAAAAACAATAATCTTGCCGCCAGGGAACGTAAAATTATTGATAGTAATTATTGATTGTTTTATGTCGAGTGAGTGAGATAAAATTGTAAAAGAATTTAGTTGATCATAAAGTGCACACAATTTACATGCTGAAAATAATTCTTTAGAATATCTAGTCTCACAAAAGGATTAAAGAAACTCAAGTCTAATATAATCATACAATCCTAACCCAGCAAAAGAATTCTACATAGATAAACTTTCCTCTATATATTGATGGTGATTTTAGATATCATTAATTAATATCAACAATTATTCATAGATTCTTACATGGATTTATACTCCTTGTTGTCTAAAAAAAATGTTATGTAAGTACAGTGATACATATTAATGTAAAAAAATAAAAAAAAGATACTTACGTAACTTTTTTTTAGAACACAAGGTCCAGGTGAAGGTAAAAACTTGCATTCATGACAACTACTACTACTCACATCAATACTCTTTTCAAGTAATCCATCGTACAATTCTTTTAACATGTTCTCTTAATCAGCTCTTTATTATTATACATATAAGATGCCATAGCACTAGTACTTTTCCAAAGCCTTCTCAAAAAATAGAATCCAAAGGTCAAAGAAATGCAATCCGAAGGGTGCCTTAATTTTTTGTGTTGGAACAAAAAGAAGTTTGAAAAGAATCAGGAGAGGACAGGCAGACATGATCAGACCAAGAAGATCAAAGGAACAGTGGTGCTGATGAAGAAAAATGTGTTGGACTTCAACGACTTCAATGCTTCTGTTGTTGATAGGCTTGATGAGTTTCTTGGTAAAAAGGTCTCTCTGCAGCTCATTAGTGCTGTCAAGGTTGATCCAGGTATGGCCTTCCATGTTTGTTTTTACCCAGAGATCTTTCTTTCATGTGATTGCTCTACAAGCCACCAGCACATGGAGATTTATGAAGGAAAATGAATATGATACAAGTTCTAGCTGGTGGAACAATCACAGGCTCAAAAATAAGGATTTCTCATAGTTTTAAGAAATAATTTCAATTTTTTTTTCTAGATTTCTAACGTTTTTATCTAGCATTTCTCTAATTTAAGATATTACACTGATGTCCCTAGTTTTACTACTATTTGTGTAACAAAACTTTAAAAACAATACAAATTTAAGTGAAAGTTAAAAAGAAAAAGACTACTTTATGCAATTTTTTACTATCATAACCACTACCATCATCACCACAACGAATATAAGATGCCAGCTAGCCAGCCAGGCTATCACCAGGATCACCATCAAACCGTAATCAACATCAAAAATTAATGACAAAATTTTTATTACTTTGATGGTCGTCCTGGTGGTGTAAAAAAGAGAATCTTGAGAGTGAGAGGCTTGGGAATAAATGACTGTAGGAGTGAGGAGGGAGGTAAAAAGGAGGCTCAGGGTTCCTGAAGTAAGGGTTGGGAAGGAGTGGAAACCCATGGAAGTGTAGAATAGTAGAAAAAAACAATGAGAGAGATATTAGAACAGGTAGTTAAATTACTATATTGACCCTAAGGTTATTATAGTCATTGTATATAATTAACAGAGATAAGAGTACCATTTCAAATTAAAGGAATGCTACTGAAATTATCCCCAGTTTTAATGCTTTTGCACCACCCAAATATTTGTGCAAAAGAAATGACAAAACATTCTTAGACAAACTTGATTTAAGTATGTTTTAGGTGAAAAAGGAAGTGGCTTCTGATTGTGTTTCACAATTTTAAATATGTTTCAGTTCAAGATGGGAAAAGGAAATAGGTTCTAATTATGTTTCACAATTTAAATTGTTAATATATTACTAATTAATTGATAAAATGTGAATGTTGCTTCATCAGGTCAATGAAAGTATTCTAGGATAGAATTTCATATACCAGAAAAAAAAGATGTGAATGTAGACCCAAAAAGTCCGGTTCAAGAAAGTCTTGAGCATCTTCTATCCTTGTCCTGAATTATTTATGCCCATGTCCTTTTTCTTGGGCACATTTCCATTGTCTTTGGCCAAGACTTAATACCCTTCTGACAGCTACATTCCAATTGCATGGATCGTATTTATTGCATCTTTCATTTTTTTTCCCTTGGGGATAAGCATCATATTTATTACGCCTCATTTGTAGACAAAGGGATACAACCACAAAAGTGCGTTTTTTATGTATTGGGTCCATAAATAGGAGAAATCATTTAGTGCAGAGGTTACATAATCCATAGTGTTTACTGGCGTATTCAATGTGATAATTGGGATTTCGAGCACCATTTAGGAGCTGCTATAAATTTATGTATGAGATGTTACAGATAATTTTCCATAAACATTTGATATAATTTGGTTGTGTTTATTATTTTGTATTGTACTTCTTGAAGATAATCATCATATGCAACCCTCAAAGATATATCAAACAAAATGATGGCGTCTAATTTCTAGTATCAAGTTTTAGTTGCTAAAGGTCTATTTTATTTCTTGGAGTAACTGATTGTTCTAAATTTTACCAGTCCAACATTTTTGTTTGGGAAACAAAATTTATTTATACAATGATGCAAAATTGGGATCATTCCTGGGAAAAGGTTTCTAATTTTAGTTGTGGGTCGAGAAAAATATTTAACATGGATATAGTGATGCAAAATTGGATAACATGAATTCATTTTCCCTTGAATGTTAATTTAACCACATCTTAGTCCTCATTAATGCCAAAATTAGTCTAATTTTGCCGAAATCAGGCAAACTTACTGGTTTCCTGAGGTCGTGCAGTATTTTGAACATTCTTGGTTTGATTACCAAATAATGTTTCTGCTCTAATTAATGTCTGAGTAATATACTAAGGGCTCGTTTGATAAAACTAAAATCTGGATTCTGAAATTGGAAATTCAAGTGCTGAAAATATTAGATTCAGTTATTAAACATCCTCTAAACCAGCTTAGCATGTTTCTTTGCAGAAAATGGGTTGAAAGGAAAACTAGGGAGTCCTGCATACTTGGAGAATTGGATAACTACAATCACTTCTTCAACAGCTGGTGAATCAACCTTCACTGTCACATTTGACTGGAGTGAAGATTTTGGCGTTCCAGGAGCTTTCATTATCAAGAATCTTCACCATCATGAATTTTACCTCAAGACACTTACTCTTGAAGATGTTCCTGGTCATGGTCGCGTCCACTTTGTTTGCAACTCTTGGGTTTATTCAGCTGATAAGTATAAAACAGACCGCATTTTCTTCTCAAATCAGGTATTCATATGGTGACACACAATACATGGTGGGAAAAATTGAAATATCCTGATGTAGTTTAGGTGAAAGGAACTTGGATATGAATTATAGGCATTGGAGAAAAATTTCTTGGATAGATAAAAGGCAAAACCCAAACAGGATCCCGAATTGAATAGTTTATAGACATTCTCCAACTTTCTGTTTTAATCTTTGGCTTAGTGATTATCTAACTCCACAATTTGTTTTATTATTCTTTTCATGAATTCAGCAGTAGCAGATTTCCTTCTGCATATAAGGCCAATTTTTGCCTGGGAACTTCAATTAATTTTAGCTAGCACAATATAGTTAAAAATACGATTCTGCAGGCATATCTTCCGAATAATACACCAGAACCACTGAAACGATACAGAGAAGAAGAATTAGTGAACTTGAGAGGAGATGGGACTGGAGAACTTAAAGAATGGGACAGGATATATGACTATGCTCATTATAATGATTTGGGAGATCCAGACAAAAAGGATACGAGCTATGTTCGTCCAGTCCTAGGGGGATCAGTAGAGTACCCGTACCCTCGTAGGGGACGAACCGGGAGACCACCCACTAAGACGGGTCAGTTTATCAATAGAGTTTTCGTGACATGTTTAGAATTCTCCGAAGTATTTCAGGCCTATCACTTATCTCTCAGTGGAAACTGGAAAGTTATTAGACAGTTAAATTGGTTGCAAAATAACATGTTTAGTGTTTTCTCTTTCCTGCACCAGATCCTAACTCTGAAAGCAGGTTGCCAGTGCTTATGAGCCTAAACATTTATGTGCCAAGAGATGAGCGATTTGGACACTTGAAGAAGTCAGACTTCCTCGCTTACGGATTGAAATCCATTTCTCAATTCCTTTTCTCTGAGTTTGAGGCTGTATTTGACAGCACACCTAGTGAGTTTGACAGCTTTGAAGATGTGCAGAAGATCTATGAAGGAGGAATCAAGATACCTAAAAGGACAACCAAAAATATCTCTATTGAGTTTCTCAAGCAAATGCTACCAATGGATGGTGAAGGACTTCTTAAATACCCATTGCCAAAGATTATTGAAAGTAATCCACTAGTTTCACTTTCCCACTGCACTCTCTATCTTCTACCTATGTTAGTCTCTATCCTATAGTTTTACCTGGAAGTTTTTCAAATGATATCAATGATAATCCTAAGGAGTTTTCATACTTTGTAACAGAGGATAAATCTGCATGGAGGACAGATGAAGAATTTGCAAGGGAAATGGTGGCAGGATTGAACCCTGTGATCATCAGTGGCCTCCAAGTTGACTTCAATTCCTGTTACCTTGTTTCTGAAACTAAAGGAGAAAAGTTGCATACTGTGGCTACACAGCCATGTGCACATTTCCCTTTATTTCCTTCATTTGACAGTGTTTGCTAATAAACTTTTCATTTTCCACAGGAGTTCCCTCCAAAAAGCAAGCTAGATCCTGGTGTCTATGGAAACCAAACTAGTACGATAACCAGAGCACACATTGAAGACAAACTGCAAGGATTGACCATTGAAGAGGTATGCCTAAGTTGCTCAATTTAAAGTCATTGACGTTGAATCACAGTATTGGTCTATATAAGAGTAGATTCCACTATGAACTCCAGTGATTGCAGCCTTTTTGTGACATTTCATCCACAGGCAATCAAGACAAATCGCCTTTTCATTTTGAATCACCATGACACAATTATGCCATATCTGAGGCGAATAAATGCCACAGATACTAAGACTTATGCTTCAAGGACAGTGCTCCTGCTGCAAAAAGATGGAACATTAACGCCATTAGCAATTGAACTAAGCCTGCCACACCCTGATGGAGATCAGTTTGGTGCCATTAGCAAAGTATATACACCTTCTAAAAAAGGACTTGAGAATTCTATTTGGCAACTGGCTAAAGCTTATGTTTCAGTAAATGACTCTGGCATTCATGAGCTCATCACTCACTGGTAAGAGACATTTTCCAGAAACTTCAGTATAATTATTGTTGCTCCAAATTCTGTTGCATATATAAACAGTGTGGATTTGATATATTTGGTTCTGTTTTCAGGTTGCATACACATGCAGTAATTGAGCCAATAGTGATTGCAACAAACCGGCAGCTTAGCGGGCTTCATCCTATTTATAAGCTTCTCCATCCTCACTTTCGCAACACAATGAACATAAATGCTATTGGTCGTCAGATCCTAACTAATGCAAAAGGAGTAATTGAGGCTACACTGTTTCCTTCAAGGTATGCCATGGAAATGTCCTCCTTCCTTTACAGGGATTGGGTCTTTCCCGAACAAGCACTTCCAGCTGATCTTATTAAAAGGCAAGTATTAACATCAAACAATTGCTCATTGTATTCAGAATAGAAATCTTTTAAATCATCAGTTGTTGACATTGTTTTGTTTCCTTAACTTTCTCTCAGAAAAGTGGCAGTTGTGGATTCAACTTCCCCCTACGGCCTTAGATTATTAATTGAGGACTATCCATATGCTGTTGATGGACTAAAGATTTGGTCAGCGATCAAAACATGGGTTACAGACTATTGCTCATTTTACTACAGCTCTGATGAAATGATTCAAGAAGACACTGAACTCCAATCGTGGTGGAAGGAAGTTAGAGAAAAGGGGCATGCTGACAAGAAGGATGAAACATGGTGGCCTCAAATGAGGACAATTACTGAGCTAATTGACTCATGCACTATTATAATATGGTTGTCTTCTGCTCTTCATGCATCAACCAATTTCGGGCAGTGGCCTTATGCAGGTTATCTGCCAAATCGCCCAACCACAAGCCGCAGGTTCATGCCTGTGCCCGGAACTCCCGAGTATGAAGAGCTGAAATCTAATCCTGATAAGGTTTTCTTGAAAACTATTACAGCCCAGTTGCAAACTTTTATTGGGCTTTCCACTATTGAGATTTTGTCAAGGCATACTTCAGATGAGGTTTACCTTGGAGAAAGAGAGAATCCTGAGTGGACTAAGGACTCAAAACCTCTAGAAGCTTTTAACACATTTGGAAAAACTCTGTCCGAAATCGAGGAACAAATTCTGCAGATGAATAGTGATCCAAAATGGAGAAACAGGGTTGGACCTGTTAATGTTCCATACACATTACTTGTCCCCACAAGTGAAAGTGGAATAACTGGCAGAGGAATTCCAAATAGTATAGGTATATAATTTTTGTATGGCTACAATTTAAAACTATAATATAATAACAGTATCTGTTTCAATGCATGTAAAGTGTCCAAAAATAACAAATATTGTGGACATACTGGTTCTAAGCCGTGTAATTTAACAATATACTTATTGCATTAGCAAATGAACAGAGTGGTTGCTTCTTGTATTTGAACTTACTAGTGCTGTATATCAGACTGTCACACAAATAGCTCGCATGGCACAAATCTGTAATTTTAATGTGAACTGTAATAGTCCTTTAGATATTGGACTTTGAATGATGAATGAATAAGGTACATTTTTCAATCTAGTTTTAATGTTTTTTTGTATCTGTTTATAAGCTTTGATAGTTCTTGTATCATATAAATCGTTCTGGGCTGAATTTATTCTTTCACAACTTTAGAACACGCATTTACTTTCTCTTTACCATTTGCTGAAAATACGTGGAGAACATGCCCTTGGCTTTTCTTTGGATGGTATAAATATCAACAGGATTGTAATTATACCATAAATGCCATAAATATTAAAAGGAAATTCCATAAATACATGAAATAATACAAAGAGGAGAATGAAGTTACCCATGTAAGTAGTTATCACTTATCACCTTGTGCATTACCCCCGGGTATATCTTATCTAAAAGGTAATACAAATCAACCATTTCCTATTTTGAAAATAATAACTAAATTGAATAATTTTAGTCTATTTGAGAAGATAATGTATAAAGGAAGGAAGATAGGGACAAATTTTTAAATATTTCTATCTTCCTTGACACTTTTAATGTGTTAAGACTATCATCATTTCCTATCAATTATAGTGTCGTATTAGTATGTTTTCTTGACACTTGAAATGTCATAGATCTATCACCACATTGGAAGAAGCCACACTTGATGTGAGTATCAGGAAAACTAAAGTGTTAGCATGAGTTTGTTTTCCTAATACTTTCAAGTGCTCTTATAAGGCATTTTCCTTGTAGTGATATAATATAAGTTTTTGAGACTGGAAAATATTGTTGGGATAAGAAAATCGATATTTAAGGGATTCCAATCAATGCCCCAAATTTAAGAGACTAAAAACGTTTCATGTTTAAAGACGAAAAGAAAATTTTGTGTAGTAAAACAAGGCAAAAGGTGAGGTTCAAAATTTAAGTACTTTGTTTTTTTTTTCAACACATTTTCTTCCATTACTAAATATTGGAAGGGAAAAATGGGGATAAAAAAGTGACCAAACATCTATTATAGTATTGGGATATTAAGGTTTAATATTAGCATTGTTTGGAGAAACAACATAGCCCAAAAAAAAAAAAAAAAAGTTTGGATGGATATAGTTGCGTGGAATGAAAAAGTTATTATATATTAACCATTATTTAATAAGTTAAACCAATGACTGACGTGAAATACCAATTCAAACTTTGAACGAGGGAAGGTATTTCAGGGATAAATGAGTGGTTGAACAAATTAGATAATATAACTAATCTTTCTTTATCAAAATGATAAATTTTGATAAAGTGAGACTCATATTTCTTTATCAAAAATGAATTTGTATTCCAAACTGGAAAGATAATAATCAATTTTTGTCTTTTTTGTTTCCATTCATGAGGGAGAGGAAATTAATGAAAGTGAAGATAGAGAGTAATTTAAACATTGATTAATAAAAAACTTAGAGATCAATTTAAAAATAACAAAAAATGAGTAAAAGAAACAAAGGAAAAAGATGAAGAAAATAATTGGTAAATTGGTTATGATGCATATGAAATTAAGGAATTAATTGAAATTTAGGGGAAAAAAATTGTACATGGTGTCTAAGTAGAATATCCACTTAGCTTTACATAAGCATGTTTAAAGGGGCGTTTGATAACTAATGCTAAAAATTAATATATTAAGAGATTCTTGAATTTAGTGTGATTGGTAACAAAATTCAGTTATCACTTAACATTAAGCACTTGTTAAATTTGTGTACAAAATTTTTAGTGAAATTTTTTTACTTAATTTACTAAATTTTGAACATGTGTAGTAAGTTCTCTCCAATTCTCACACACATACACACTGACTCTCTCTCACACTCATCCATGCGCGCGCACACACACACATACTCTTTCTCATATGCATAGTCTCTCTCTCTCTTTCACACACACACACACACACACAATCTCTCTTGCGCACGCGCTCTCTCTCTCTCTCCGCTCCATAAGTATACTATTTCATACTATTTTTTTTCTAACTTCTACATATAGATTTTCTCTCCCTCATATACACAGGCACATATTTTAATTTTTCTTCTCTCACATACTTGCACATAATCTCACAAATACATGTTTATACGTATACACATGCTTGCTTTCACACACATTTTCATACACACAAATGCACTTGTCCTCTATCTCTCATAGATAAAGAATGTCTCTATTTCTCATGCACATTATTAATAAATTATTTCAACTTTTAAGATAAAACATATATGTATGAGAGGTGAGATGTTTAAATTTAGTGTATAAATTCAGTTAATTATCAAACATGTATAACTTTAGCAATTCAGTAACTTAATTCTTTTAACATTTAAATTTTCCATTTTAGATTTTAGATTCAAAATTCAATTTTATCAAACATCACCTAAGGAGGTGTTTGATAACACTACTTAATGCTGAAAATTAATGCATTAAGAGCTTTTTGAAGTCAGTGTGTTTGATAACAAATCTTCTTTATCCACTTAATACATTAATCACTTATTTAATTTGTACACAAAATTTTAAGTGAAAATTTTTTACTTAATTTGTTGAATTTTATATACATGTAGTATTCTCTCTCCTTCACACGCACCCTCAAACACTCACTAATGCACACTTTCATATGCAAACATATTATTTCACACACATTTTTTTGCACACACACTCAACACACACAAACACATATAATCATCACCACAAGTGCAAACACACACACACACACACACATATATTTTTCCTTCCACACATGCAATAACATAAGCTTTCTTTTTATTACATACATGTAGACACCGAATTTTGACACATTCTTTTTATAAAAAATGTGTGTTTTACTTCATTTAGATGTACTTTTTATTTTTCGGGAGTTAATTACAATTTTTGTGTATATTGTGACTAATTAGTCGTATCAAGGGCAAAATAGTAATTTTAGCATGTAAATACCTTTTAATTTTATTTTAATTTCTAAATTCTCATTTTGGCATTTTTTTATCAATCTTCTAATTTGAATAAATTTTCAGAGTCATGTAGTATTTATTAAATTTCTAGAATTTTCTAAGTTAAGGGCACGTTTTCCAATGCGCCCTCGTTTTATTAGAATTTTCGTGTGAAAAAATTTACATGTAAATTTTATATGCTCATAGATTTTTGGTAAAAATTTCTTGATTGTTAGAGGTCATTTGGTATTTATTTAATTTTTTGTCTTTTGTATATTAAAGGCACGTCTCCCGAGAATGCTTTAATGTTAAAATTGTCGAGTGAAAATTTTAGTACATGTGTTTTGTGTGGTGATGTATTCTCTGTAAAAAAAAATTTAATTTTTAAAATTCATTTAATATTTTTTTTGTATTTTTCATAAATTTTTGTGACGTGTGACGCATTTTCCAATATTTCTTCAATGTGGGATTTTTATAGTGAAATTTCTTTCTTTGTGCAATGTTGAATTTTATTATTATTATTATTATTTTAATTTTTAAGGAGTCCAAGTATATTTGATTTAGTTTGATTTTATTTTGTCTTATTTTCCTCGCCAAAAAAAAAAAGAAGCGACAAGCAGGTTGCGCTGCTGTAGCAGTGCTACAGCCATCAAAACAGCTTCCATAGCCACATTTCCAGCCACCCTATGCTATCAAATCCCCTCCACCCAACATCACTATCGAATCAACATTATCTCCCTCATCCCCACTTGCACTTCCTTCATCAGATTTTTGGGGATCTTTAATCATTTTTTCCTCCTCACCATCATGGTACAAACACACAACTCTCACTCAATGGCATTTTTGCGGGCACACAGACACAACCTCACTCATACACCCTTCTCCTTCTCTCTCTCGGTTCACCCAGCCACACACATACACAATTCACTCCCTCATCTTTGCACCCTCAATACACCTGCACAAACACACACCCAGTTCATACACACACACACCTGCACACACAAAACTCCACCAGAAAATCACATAACTTTCCCCTCCGTTCTTCCCTCAATTCAGCAACACAAACACACGGCAAATTTGTTAAAATATTGTTTCAGCACATGTGGCTCTGAAAGCCACCTTTTTAAAATCTATAAGCGACGCATAAATTTTTAAAAAAAATTCTGACAACAGCGCTGGGTTTGGCAAATGCTGTGGGACAGCCATGTTTCCTAAACGCGGCGGTTACTGTTCATTTTATTTTATTTTTTTTTTGTAGAAGAGGTTAGGGTTTTTGGCATATATATATATTTTTGGTTATTGTTTAGGTAGATTTATAGGTTTTAAGTAAAAGTAATTGAGATAGTTCAATGTTTGAATTGAAGAATTTTATATTAAGAAATAATAAAACTGTAGACACCAAATTTTGATATACCACTAAATTTTCTAATATCTTGTGGGCTATTTTTATTTTTTGAATGCGAAATCTGATTTTTAGAGAAAGTGTGCAAAAATCTTTTGGCAAAATTGTAATTTCAGTACGTAAACACATTTTTTGCCAATTTTTATTTTTAAATTCATATTTTATACCATTGTACAAATTTTTAAATTTTGTAATTTTTTCTATGTATTACGTCAATTCAAGGACAAATAGTCATTTCAATTTTTGAATGCCTTTTTTTGGCTATTTTTGAATCCCAAATTCATATTTCATACTTTTAAGTATATTCTAAATTTGTGATAATTTTTCGAGTTCAAAAACTATTTTTTCTATGATGCATACGTACCTAAGGCAAAATCGTTATTTTTGTAATAATTTTGCATTTGTCTTTTTATTACATTGACCAATTAATGAAATTATCACAAATTTTTTGGCACATAAAAACTATTTTTGTGTTCAAAATAGTTTTTGAACCTGAAAAATTATCACAAATTTAAAATATGCTTAAAATTATGAAATGTGAATTTGGGATTTAAAATAGCAAAAGTCTGGGGCCATTTTTTGTGGGCCATTTTTTATTTTTAAAAAAGGCATTCAAAAATTGAATATTTTGTCCTTGTAATTGAATGTAATACACAAAAAATAGTAGTTCATTAGAAAAAATTACAAAATTTAGAAATTTGTACAAGAGTATAAAATATGAATTTAAAAATAAAAAATTGGCAAAAAAGGTGTTTACGTGCTGAAATTACAATTTTGCCAGAAGACTTTTGCACACTTTCTCTAAAAAGTAGATTTCGCATTCGAAAAATAAAAAATAGCCCACAAGAGATTAGAAAATTTAGTAGGTATATCAAAATTTGGTGTCTACAACTTTATTATTTCTAAATATAAAATTCTTCAATTCAAACATTGAACTATCTTCAATTACTTTTACTTAAAACCTATAAATCTACCTAAACAATAACTAAAAAAAATTAGACCAACAACCCTAACCTCTTCTGCAAAAAAAAAAAAAAAAAAAAAAAAGAGTAAACAATAATGAACAATAACCGCCGCATTTGAGAAATGTGACTATTCCACCGCGTTAGCCAAACGCGGCGATGTTATCAAAATTTTTAAAAAAAATTTATGCAGTGCTTATAGATTTAAAAAAGGTGGCTTTTAGAGCCACATGTACCGAAATTTTTTTTTTCAAACAATATTTTAACAAATTTGCCCAAACACACAATCGCATACCAGTCACCTTCACCTGCACACACTACAGATCACCACAATTAACTGACTCACAATTCACTCACAGATACACAGATTCACAAACTTCCATCATACACAACTCACACTTTTCTTGCATCTGTCACAAACACACACACAAGCATACAGCCACACATGCAGACCACATGGTTCCCTCACTACACACGCAACCCACATTCACTCAGCACACTCACAAGCTGACCATCTTCACAACCACCCACACAAGCTGACCATCTTCACAACATTAAAACATACACCAGTTTTATTCACACCTGCACAAGCACACACCAGTCACCCCACCTGCACACAATTTTACTCGGCTTCACAGAACTCACCATTTTTCAGTCTCCCAATCTCTTCTCCATTCTCTCCCTCTCAGTCCTCACCATGCACTCATTAGCTCATACTCTCAATCTCACCACAAACACACACAATTTCACATTTTGCACACAATACATACACTAGAACTCATCATCATCAGTCACAAACACACACAGAAGCATACACAATATACATACAAATCACAGACAAGCACACATACCACACACACAATGCATTTTCTTTTTCACCTGCCCTACACCATCACACACACACACCCCTCTCTCTCTCCCTATCCCTCTCGGCCTTCCCTTCAATACACAAAAATCACAGACTATTTTCACTCCCACTGTTTCCCTCAGTCTTCCTGCAATTCCACTCCACTACACAGACACACACCTTCACAATTCATTCCCTCCTACTTCATTCCCTCTATCTTGCACACTAACACCTGCAACACAAAACACAATTACATTCACACAACACACAATCACACACTACCACAGACACAATCGCATACATTTCACACACAGTCCTTCAGACACATTCACACACACACCCACACAGCTGCTCCCCTGTCACCAAACAGTAACCCAACTCTCACCCTCCATCCCCTTCCCACAATCAACAGAAGCCACAGCCACAGGACCCCCAAACCTCAACCACCAACAAACCACCACCTGCAGGACCGCATCACCACCACAACCTCCAGCATCTTCCACATCAACACCAACATAGCCAACCATCGACGGACAACAGCCACGCACCACTATCAACAACACCAGGGCCGCTGCCAATTTCCGGCTCCATCACCACCATCTCCTTGGCCTAGGTATGAATCTCGTCCCTCCCTCAAATTCATTTGCATAGTATAGAATCCTGCTTAATTGGCAGCAAAATTTGCTTGGAAACTTGAGAGATTTGAATTTTGGGTGTTTAATTGCAATACTGAATTAGAAATCTGAGGTGGTGAGAGAGATTGAGAGAGATAGAGAGACGGATGGAGATAGAGAAAGGAAGACGACAAAGAGAAGAAAGGGGAGAGGAAAAATTCGAGAGGGAGAGAGCAGAGAAAGAGAGAGAGAGAGAAGAAAAACGGAGAGGGCCGAGATAGAAGAGAAATCTGGAGAAGAAGAAAAGAAGAAGAAGAAAGAAGAAAAGGGGAAAAGAGAGAAAAGAGAGAAATAAAGCAAAGAAAGACAAAGAGTGAGTATTGCGTGTATCATGTGCTAGAACTAATCACATATCGCCAAATAATATAAAGTATGATCCATTATTGTCACGTGACGATAAATTATTAGTTTTAGTATACCACGTAGCAATGCACGTGGTGTATTGTATACTTTTTCAAAGAAAAGAGAGTAAGAAGGAAGAAAGAAAAAAAAAGGCGAAAAAAAAAGAAAAGAAAAATCGGTAAAAAATAAAAATAAAAAATTTTGTTGGTTATTTATTTATTTATTTATGTTTTTTATTATTTTTATAGGAATTAATATTTGCATTTTATCCCCTAGAATTTTGATTAGCCTGTTATTTTTCCCTAGTTATTTTTGAGTGTTGCACTTAGGTTCTTAATATTTGTAGATTGACCTTTAAAGCCTAATTTTCCTTCATTTAAGTCCTAATTAATTTTGATTTAGCCCCAATCTTGCTGGATTTACATTTCTGCATTGGAATGTTGCCGGAATTTTTAAATTAATCCCTTAAACTTTGCTAAAATTACAATTTTACCCTTGAATGTTGCTAGAAATTACAATTTGGTCCCTCACATTTGCTGAAATTATATTTTTGCCCTTATGTATTGCTGGAATTTATGTTTTGTCCCCTAATTTGTTGGAATTTGAATTTTTCTCCTAGAATATTGCTAAATTTACTCTCTTTACCTCACAAATGGTTGCGATTTACTTTTTATGCTTTATTTATTTAAATAGTAGTGCTTTTGACATATTTGTTCATTTTATTAGCAATTTATACCGAGTCTTCAAATAGGAGGTACTTCTATTATCCTTTCAATGTCTCTTTTTGTGCTCCTGCGTGCTCCTATGTGTTTTTTTTTAATGTATCTTTTTGGGTTTATTATTTTTATTTATGTGTGAGTATTTATTTATATCATGTTATTTATTTGAATTTCATTTTAATTATTCAAAGAAATGTAATCGATAGGTGATATTTTATTTAATAAAGTTTGTATTTAGATAGTTAATGTAATAGATAGATTATATTCTTCATTTATCTAACAAACTTTTTGTGTTTTAGATAGGAAATGTAATAGACAGGTTAGTAAGTTATTTTCTTACCCTTCTCTCTTTCTAGATTGTAATTAAGCATTTCTGATGTAATAGTTAGGGCTTTTGTGTGCTCCCTATGTGCTTATGTGTTTTACTTGCTTTCCGTAGGACTTTGCATCTAGAATATTATGCTTATGTGCTATGTACTATTATCTGTGTCTATGTGCTTATTACTTTAATTTATGCCTATTATTATTTATTGCTTTGCTTTATTACAATATATGTGTATCGTCGCCACACTAATCCAACACTAGTGGTGTTTTTCCACGTTTCCTCATTAGTCCAATGCTGGTGAGAAATTTATAGAAAATGGGCTAGTCCAACGCTAAACCCTTGGCTCCTTAAACATTAGTTTCATTTGCATAAAATTCATGTCATTTACATACATTTTTTTTTAATTTTTAAGATCTTCTTGCATTTTACATGTCATTTTCCCTTCTATCCCTTTTCCCGTAAATATATAATACATAACACTTAAATTGCATTTCATATAGAATTTTAAGACATAGATAGGCCATTTGCTTGCTTAGATTAGAAAGAGTCAACCCTTCGAATACGGGAATAGCAAATATGATTTTCGTAACCTTAGCACGCTATTTATCTCTCTATAAGAAGGAATATTATGTCATGAGTTCTCGTTCTCCGTACTTGTTATGTTGCATTCCCTTTCTTTGATCACTTCTATCTATATCTATATTTTATTTTTCACTTTTGCATTTCATTTTTGCATAGCTCATGACTCTTTCGAGGTCTCATTTTGGGTTACGCAATTAATGCGTTAATGCCAATTAAACCTCAAAGGGATATTTTCCCCATTTCGGTATCCCTTTCTAGGTTTAGGATTTTGCATTTATATAGATACATCTAAATGTGATAAGTTTTAAGATTACATTAGGAAAATTTGGACTAAATCTCGCAACTAGTTTTGGATAGGTTGAAAGGGTGCCTTAGGTGTAAGCCTTTGCTTTCCCTTTCTTTAACTATGACTCCCGAACTCATTTTTCTCTTGTTTTCAAAAACCTAGAGTTATCTAAAAGGGTTTTATCATTTTTCTTACATTTTTCTCAAAAACATTTTCCAAAGAAATCATTCTTGATTTTCTTACCTTTTATGATATTTTTTTTAGTGACTTGGTACACCAAAATTCAATACCAAGCGACGACTTCTTTTTTATAAAAATCCTTTTTAGATTCTATTTTTAGGCTCAAATCGTCGCGTTTTCAAAGTCTTATTTTAGGCTCTTTTCTTTTGTTTTTCCAAAATAAAAAAATTATTTTTACAAAAACTATCCTCTTTTTTCACACTACTCTTTTTTTTGTCTTTCGAAAAATGGGGCGCGACAATACACACACTTATGCTCACATGCACAATCTCTCTCTCACGCATGCATACATACACTTTCACACAATCTGTCACACACACAAACATATACCAAGCACGCAAGCACGCGTACATGCACATACTCTCTTCCATGCAGTTTCTCTCACCCACATATTTACTCACACATGCACTTTCACACACAATACAGTTTCTCTTACCAACATATTTTCTCACATATGCACTTTCACACACACACACACACACACACATAAGTATATCATTTTTTTTCACTTCCACGCATATATTTTCTCTCTCACAGACTTGCATATACTTCCATACATATACATTTTTACACATTTACACATATACATATACTTTCTCTCATACACATATGCACTTGTCATTTTTCTCTCACAAACAAATAATATCTTCTTTTGTCATGCATATTATCAATAAATTATTTCAACAATTTAAGATAAAATAATTACATTAATAAGGTAAAATATTTGAATTCAGTGTATAAATTCAGTTAATTATCAAACATGTATAACTTTATCAATTTAACAACTTAATATTTTAGTACTTAAATTTTAGATTTCAGTTTTACCAAATGGCATCTAAGTCAATTTACTTCTCATAACAATAACACACACACACAAAAGCAATAAGGCATGTTTAATAGTTTGTTCAATAAATGATACAATAAAAGGGAAAAAAGAGAAAGAAATGGATAGTAATTTTGATTTTTCAAAAACACACACACACACACACACATACTACACATACACACACATACTCTTTCAAACACTATATAATATTTTTATTACATGCAAATAATGGTCCATTTTAGATCCCTAATTACTTTCAATCACTCGTTCATTGGCACCTATCCTTGTCCAAGTTACCATGATTAAAACCGGAATAAATACCAATGAATTAGGGATTGAGTGGAAGGAGCCCAATACCCTAGAAGCAATGTCTCGAGTTCATGTCTTCTAGACAGAGAAACAACCACTAGGATGCTTTTCCCGAAATGGGGCCAATGCAGCTCGACTTCGAATTTAATCAAAGCCAATAAATAAAATGAGCTATTGGATACTGGGGGCCTTGTACAAAGAAAATGAGCTAACTACCAAAAATATAAAAGAAGATCATTGGTTGGTGTAGTTCTGACTCCGATGTAAGACTTCTACCATTCGTGTAGTTTAGTTTTATTAAATAGAGGCAGCACCACTATATTATACCATTTCAAATGATTTTCCCATGGTTCTTGATCTAGAGTTATATCAGAGATTCAATGATGCCTACTTTGATACCATGTAAAGAAGAAAGAGTATGGAAAAAATAATTTCTATATATATTTGACAAATAATACAATAGCTTATTTATAGGCATATACAAGTAAAAGATACAATCAATCTATATGAGTTTAAATGTAATCTATCCAAATCTTATTCTAATCTTATCTAATCATAATTTATGATTTGAATTTTAAATACAAATTTACAACTCATAACACAAATGCGTATAACATCGTAGCATTTTTCTTGTACATGGATTTGAAGTATTGAAAAATCCAACATCTCATACACTTGTACATGGATTTGAAGTATTGAAAAATCCAACATCTCATACATTGATAGAATGATAGGAATTTCTGGACTGGATTACGTTGTACAATCACTATGCCAACCTAGCACTATGTACTTTTTAATATATTGGGTTGTTTGCTATTGAAAATAATTGCAAGAGATCCACAGCTATTCAAGGTTTTTAGTACTCCTTATAGAACAACTTGCCAATATATATACTATAGTAAACAAACACATGGTTTCTTGTGGGTTATCATTTTTGGTGACGTTGTTTGTTGTTGGTTAATTTGCAAGTCGTGATAGATCAACAATTATTATTATCATTATTTTATAAGTGAATTTCTCTCAATCTTTCCACCAAATGCCAATAGTAAGCCGAAGCAGCTTGCATCCAACAATGAGTAACTTTATAATTAACAATTATCAGAATTATCAAAGACTTCTTTACATTTGCTTCAAAAAGAAAATGGAAAAAAAAGATGACTTCTAGTATATAATAATACAGTGGACCAAATCTGCATTTGTGCTGTATATTATTTTCAGAAATCATAGACAGCAAATCCAACTTGGGTACTTTTTCTTGCAATTAAAAATTCTTGTCGTGTGAGTAGTCTATACACTTATTTTCGGAAACTTTAAAATAATACACATTAGAAAGATTTGATTCTGTATACGGAAAGTTACGTTTAAATAAGACCAAAAGATTATTATTATTTCTATAATATTTTATAAACTCAGTCCCGCAATAATTTCAACTTTTGTTATTAACTTTTTCGTGACATCAACCAAATTCCAGTAGTTGATATATAGAAGGCGTGTTTGCATTTCTGTCTTATAATTTCTCATTCTTCCAAGAAAAAATGAAAATCTATATACTTTGCTAAACCTGTTGCAAAGATTTGAACACTTTGCAAGCTACAGCGGTAACCCCTTCCCCCTCCCCCCCCCCCCCCCCCCCCCACAACAAAAAAAAAAAAAAAAAAATTCTCTGGACTGCACGTTAGAATTTTGACTGAAGGTGTGGTGTATTAGAAACTAGGGACCTTTCGCTAGGGGTATTTCAATGGGTATAAGAATAAATCCAGTAAACAAGATCGTTAATTCCCTCAAGTCATTTCACTGGCATGTAATTTGCTTCGAAATTCTATGAAGTAATCATATTATCGATATAATTATTTTTGCCAAACCCTTTACCAAATTACATTGATATTTCTCCTCGGAAAGATGTAAAATAATAGAATCATATTTGATTAAAATATAAATGAGTATTGGAATAACCTCTAGTTTCGTTTATATTTCGATTATTGAGTAGGTATTTATGATCTCCTCAATCTTTAATGCCTGCGAATTTTGTATTACTAAAATGTACGAGCTAATTCCTCAAAAAAAAAAAAAAATGTACGAGCTAATATGGAGGTTAGGTATGCAAAGGAGTTGAATCTTTCTTGAACAGTATATTACTTGAGGCCAATTCAAACTATTAAAAAAAAAATTTAACTCTGAGATGAAATCAATAATTATACGAGCTTATTCAAACTTGACCGAGCCTAACTCAAACTCAAATTCAAGCTTACTTGATCTTGAATTTGAGCTTGACCAATTGAGCTCGATCAAGTTTAATAATATAAAAAAAAATTCGGCTTATACACTCCATCTTTTGATACATGTGCTCCATTTTATTAGATGAAGGTACTAAGATTTTTCTGAATTATAAGACCTAAAGTCTACATTATAAAAAGTATATTTTTTTTAGTTTCTAAAAAAGTAAATGGAGAAATTTATGCATAAGAAAGTAAAGTGTATATAAATCATCTTCAAAGTGTGGCTTGATCAATCTCTACAAATTTTTGAGCCTCACATATATACACACACTCTTAAACTTGGTCTCAAGCCATTCGAGCTGCTCAAGTTTGGCTCGCGTTAACTAACTGAGTAACTTGCAAATGTCTCTATTGAGCTCGATATATTTACTCCCCTAATGAAGCCATCAAGTTTGAATTGGATGTGGATAAATTGACTAGTGTAAACGGAGAATAGAGCGCACTAAGGAATGGTGTAGGTTCACTGTTAAGATTGGTTAAAAATTTAAATTTTGAAGATATATCATCAAAATTCATCAATATGTATACATTGCACCAGACCATCGAGAATAATAATTATTAAGGTCCCAAGTCTAGATAAAAGGTACAACGTCAGGTAAAAAGACAACTATATGTTTTCAGTTAGCCACTATCTAATGACACATGTAACTACTTCACTCTTTTTATAAAGAGAGAAAAATAAGTGTAAGTTCTTTACTTGATCACGTGCTTGCGAGACATGGTAATACGAGCTAATAAAACAACAATCACAGATATTTCCCTTTATTTTATTATCTACAGAGCCATCCCATTCTTACCAAAGAAAATGATGGATTAGATATACATGCCAGCTAAGGATGAATCATATGCCAGTTGTGAGAATTATGATATTTTAGTATAGAGGATTTAGAAGGATATACAATAAATTTGTAACTCTTTGTCAGTATAACCTTTTGCAAAAAATAAAAGGTGTTTATAAGAGAGTAATAAATTTTAACAAAAATTACTTTTTCTTTAATAGTTTACTATTTTTTAAAATTCTTCGCACCACAATAATTTCTTATAACTATACATGTGAAGTAATACTAGATATTTTATGGAATAATACTTTTCTCCCTGACAATTTAGGGGCGAATCTATACCATGACTACATCAATTCTTCCTCTTTACTGGAAAATTCTTATACGGACCAAATCCATGACTTCACTTGTAGATATTGTAATTTAAAAGAGTGATACATAATTATAATAAAGCATGTTTATGTTGCTATATGAATATTTATGTAACTCTATTTTAGATTATAAGATCCATAGGTAAAACCGTAAACCAAATTCACGTAAGAAGTTTCCCATTTTTCCCTCCGATTCTTTCCCTTTTTACCCTTTGATTCTCTCTTCCCACCCATCTCCAACTTTTCTTCTCTTTTTAGCCGACCTTTTCTTTATTTTCACTCGTGATTATTCAAATTCATTTTTTTTCCTATCCTTGCTGTCATCAGCCTTTTTTTTTTTTTTTTTTCTCTTCCTCTCTTTCCTATAATTCTTTGTATTGATGATAGTGGTAGTGATAATGGTTATAATGTTGGTGGTGGTTGCCGTAGTAGCAAGGGGTGGTAGTGCAATGGTGATGGTTTCTGTTGATGATGGTTATGTTGGCAGCAAAAACGAGCAGTAGTAGTGGTGTAATGGCGATGGTAATCTATGTTGATGGTGGTATAACCACGAAAGTCTGGGAATTAATAGAGAGTTGAGCGGTTAGAACTCTACAACTTACTCCAGAGGTTGGGGGTTCCAATCTTACCAACACCATTCCCTTCCCCCAATGTAATAGTGTAAGTTTGAAAAAAAAAAAAAAACGTCTTTTGTTTTTTAAAGAGATTATAGTGCTGGTAACTAGAAGTAGACTTTGTGGGTTTGTGGTAATGATTAGATAAAAGCCACCGAGTCAAAGGCTTGGTGGTCAGGGGAAGCACTTTATAGCTCCCCCTGTTGCAGGTGGGGTTAAAACTCCCAACCTGCAGTAGCTATCTTCTTAAAAAATTTAGAGATAACACTATAGTGTTTCTCTGGTTCAATAGTAGTTTAGTTCTTATTGGTCTCCCTCAAGTCTAGTTAGACCATCCCTTAGAATATGTTAGTAGTAGATTAGAATATTGAATATTTGATTAAAAAAAAAGAAATTAGATAAACAACGAAACGGTAAAAAGGAAATAAAACATTGTCACATCAATACTGTAATCATCTCATGCTCAATCTTGTAGTGTGTAATGGTTCTTGACAAGTAAATAAAGTCTGACACCAAAAAAAAAAAATTATGAGGTAATGGCATTTTTTATTTTTTTTGAAATGGATATGTTCTGTGCGGGTTAAGTTTAAAAATAATTGTAGATTCTATTGTTACGAATACTTTAAAAAAATATTTTTAGTGCCTTGTAAAATTTTGTAATAAGGGAGTACCAAACAAATATTATCTACCATGAATTGAAACTGTTAGTATGTCCAATTTTACAATATGTTATCTGCACAGTACAATTCAAAATTTTATTTTTGACCAATTTTTAGCTGTTAATAGCAAAAGAAATTGGCTCTACCAATTGTTTTTCACTCATCTTGTTTCCGTAGTATTTGGTTGCAAGGAAAATTGCGGGAAAGTAAATAAAAAATAATCATTTTTTTCCATTATGGATATTTATTTGCCAATAAAACAAGAACATTTTCCTACTTTTTCCCTCACTTTTTGCCCATTGTATCATGCAAAAATTGCAATATTTTGTAAAGAAAATAGTAAGTTATTACTTACAATAGTCTTAATAAGTATCATTAATTAGTATCTTCTTTCGGAATATTTTCTTGTCAAATGCAAGAAAGTTATTATCTCTCTTTTCTTTTTACCTTCACTTTTTGTAGCTCACTTTTTTATTACTTCCAATCAAACAGACATCTTGTTACCCAGTGGCAGATCCAAGATTTTGGTAATTTTTTGGGCGAGGGAAGGGGGGAAGAAAGGGGTCAATATGATTGTATTATAAATATTTATCAAGTTTCTTTGATTCAATTCTTGGAACATTTGTTAAGCATTGATAATCTAAATGATGAGTTTATTACTATTTAAAAGAATGAGAATTTATTAATAAAGAATGCTCTTTTAAAGTTTTTCAATCTTTTCTTGAGCACTTTTCTAAATAATGATTTCCTTATTTTAGGGAAAATCTTATTTTACTAAATATCTTGAGGGTGATTGTTCATCTTGTGATATGTTATTTGAAATTAACTAACAAAATTTAAATAATTGTAAAATTTGTATTTTGATATATTCAATAAATGCCAATAGAGTATGTAAGAATAAAGAAATAAATACCAAACAAGCTAAATTAAATATATCATAATATGATTAATGCCATCCATTGCTCAATTTCATCAATTTATCAATCAAATATGTTAATTAAAAATAATTTTGATCCTCGGTTTGTTACTTTTTATTTAAATATAAATCATAATTTATATACTCTATTACTATTTAGGAGCTATTTGGTTCAAATTTCTCAATCACTATCGTTATAACTATCATTAACTTTACTATGAGCATGAGTTTTGATGACTCTCCTAAACATGTTTGGTTTAGTAATAGAACGAGTATCATTTCTCTCCAGAACAAATTAACGGATTTGATAGAGTAGTATTTTGGAGAAATCTAGAAACTCTAGTTTATAACTTTCATTTCGATTGAAGGATATTGATAGTTGTTTTACAAATATTAACAATATGTGTCACTACTATTGACAATGATTCCTTTCCCTAATTCTCCTAAATCAAACACCCCCTTAATATAATGAATTGCATATTCTATACATAGTGAATTTGATCAAAATACGTGGTTATAGATTATGTACAATGTAAATAAACCTTTCATTATTTCATTCGACAATACATAGCATCTTTTGAGTTAGAGGACAAAAGCTTGTACTAAAACAATCCTAATCAAGTTTGTGTGGGGAGGGGGCAAAAGGAGAGGATTGGGAGGGGAGGACAAAATCGAGTACTAAACTAATCAATTTTAAGACAAAATCATTAATGTTAAAAGAAGTTTCGCAATCCTTGAGAACGCAGCTGCCCTTACCCTATAAGTCTGAGGTGTTATCACAGGTTCATGCTTCACGGTACAATCAATGGTAATTGCACATGTTTCATGAATTATTGAGGTGAAAATTATCTCTAGATCTTTTGCTTCAAAGACGTCTCCAATAATATTTCCCGAGTCATGACAAAACCAGTTTCTTTTATCTTTATATTGATTATTGTCTTACTGATTTCTCCCACCAACCCAGCAGTTCTGTATTGTTACTTATAACCCAACAAAAGAAAATGAATTACATAAATAAGAGAACAAAAAGAAGAAAGAATTGTCGGTTCTCTTTCTTATGTCTTCTCTGCTTGGACTTTGAAGAGATTCTGAAACAATTATTGTTTCAGAATCTCTTCAAACGCGTTATTCAATTATATTTTTTATATTTTCAAACACATATTTATCTCACATATCCAAAAATACAGTACTGTTTTTTAGTATTTTAGTATAGTAGATATGATTTTATTATCACAAATCTAATACAACTATTTACAAGTTACGCCTCAATTCACATAAATTTCAACTACAATTAAAGAGATGCTAACCTTTTGAATTTAATTTCAGTATAAGAAGAAATTGTAGGAAAATTAAAATTCTCCAAATTATCTTTCCATTAACTTTTACTTTGACCAAAGTGCTAAAGAAGCACAAAATTCCAAAGTAGCTATTTGTGTTTTCTCATTTTCTTGATAGTAGAGCTAAACATCTAAGGACTGCAAATACTATTTAAAAGAAAAGGAATTTGTGGCGTGCATTATACACAGAAGCACCTCATGACTATTTAACAAATACATTTTGCAGAGTCTCATACAAGAGTGGAAAGATAAATAAAGTAGAATAATTTTTGGTCAATTCATTCATTTTCTGCCTCTTGCAGACTGTTATGCTGCCCATAAATACCAAACTAACCTTCATTCATCATGGGATCATCATTTAGCAAGAATAGATATTCAGAGAAAACTCTAAGTCTAGACCTTCTGTACCCATGAATTTCCTTTCTTGCTTATTTGAACCTTGTAAAATATTAGGGCAGTTTGTGAAGTCATTGACCGGAAAGCGTGATGAGACCAACAAGAAGAAGATCAAAGGAACTGTGGTTTTGATGAAAAAGAATGTGTTGGATTTCACTGATTTCAATGCTTCAATCCTTGACGAAGTTCATGAGCTACTTGGCAAAAAAGTCTCTCTGCAACTGATCAGTGCTGTTAATGGCGATCCAGGTAATTTTATTGACTCTTTTCCATGCATGCTGTATCTTTTGAGTAAAAAATTGTACACAGATCAGACTAGCTATACACATCTACAAGATAGAGATCAGAACACAGAAGGGTTCTTATCGAACGCCTCACATCCATATTCTGTTACTGAAAAACAAAATTTTTCTAAATTTCTTGCCATGTATGAGTTGATGATGATGCCAGGATGGATTTTGCTTGAGCTGTATGCAACGGTTAAAACATGGAACTCTAAATTTCAATTCTATCTCCCTTAATGAACCAAATGACTTGGTAAGAGCATGGAAGTTTCCTTTCCATTCCGATTCTGATTCCGTAAATAAAAACCAAATGACCCAGTCTTTTACTCTTTAAGGTCATCTGTCGAACTGAGTTTGATGAAGCAGCTAACTAGCTAACCTATATAAATTTTAGGAAGTAAAGATGATTCCACAAGGACTAGGGTTCACGAGTTTTCAGAACATGGTTGAAATCCATGATCTTGCCTATAAATCTTGAAGGGTGACTTTGAAGGTCGATAGGTACCTGTGTATGTCGTTGGAACTCTTTACTTTGCGTTAATACTTGTTCCACTTCTTTATTTTGCACGGTTCAAATTTATTGTCCAAACTTTTTTTGTTTTCAATTGTGACTAATATAAAATTTTATCGCTCCAATAATGAAATGACGTCATTTACATTGATACGTTATTTATTTTATATTAGAAACAATTAAATATCAAAAGGAAATAGATAGAGAATGTCAAGAGGAAATATATAGAGAATGGAAGTGATTTTGCACTAACGCACAGCTGTACACAATAACGGAGTTAAAAAAGCACGGGCCAATGCCACAGTTCCCTGACCTTATTTCTTTGTGAAGCAAATCCCAACTGTTCGTAATTGTTTTTTACACTTGGAATCATTTTCAACTAACTGTTTGTCACCATTATCTGCACTTGGAATCATTTTCAACTAATATGGGCACTATCGAACCCACCAGTCAAATGATCATATGAATTTTCCAGTCAATAATGTAATCAAACAAGTAAAATCACATCACCCACCTAATCAATTTTCCTGTCCTAGTATCCTCGTGGATACGTTTTACAAGTCCTAACTGAACATTGCTATAAAGACAAAAACACGTGTTGTGGAAAAGGATTAGGCTGATTTATCTGTCTTAATCCACAAGTCACAAGAAAACTCAGATTAGACATATTTTTTTGTACAAGTTTCTCTAAAGAAAAGGTTCATTTTCTATCCTAATTTGTTGCGCCAAGAAACGCAAGAGAAATTTTCAACATCAGTCACTTCCAATAATTAGGCCAGGACACATATTAAAGTTATAATTGCTTAATAGTAGAAGAAAGGCCAATTATATTCTCTTGTAGATCACAATGGATATGCAAGGAAAATGGTCAAATTTCTAATAAGATTATTGTTGAAAGGGCTAATACCATCCCTGTTACTTTAGTTGGTGGAGAGTAGTAGTCCTGGATAAGTATGATTTGATACTGTTTATGGTTACAGCTTTTTAAACACCCAAAAATATGGACTGCACTTTTCAGAATATATGTGAGAGTATAAATCGTCTTCTTTCTTTTATTTTTCAAATGATTTAATGTTTCAAGAATGATCAATCAGTACCCTGTTACTCACAGGAATTTTTAAAGAATCACAAGATCATTAATTCCAAATCCAAACAGAGGTGGCCAGACTATACGTAAAAGCTAATTCTTCAATGAAACAACATAACTCTTTTCATATTAAACCTTAACTTCTGCAAGTGTCAAATGATCCGTTAGGGTCATTCTATTTTCTTTCTAACATTAAGATGTAGATCATGCTCAGAAAACTAAAGAAATTAAGCACAAAATATAGTAAGGTCTAATGTATATTTGCAGAAAAAGGAGAGCAAGGAAAACTTGGAAGCCCCGCCTATTTGGAAGATTGGATAACTACAAGCAATCTTATAACTGTTGGTGAATCAGCTTTCAATATCATATTTGACTGGGAAGAAGAGATTGATCTTCCAGGAGCATTCATCATTAAAAATTTACATCACAGCGAGTTCTACCTTAAGACACTTACGCTTGAAGATGTACCTGGACATGGACGAATTCTCTTTGTCTGCAACTCTTGGGTTTATCCAGCTAAAAGGTACAAAAAGGATCGTGTTTTCTTTTCAAATCAGGTATTACAAACATTTCTATTCAGATATGAAGCTAATTATTGCAAAGCCAAATTCTAAGTAGAAAGTAAACCACTTGTGTTTTTTTCAGACATATCTTCCCAGTGAAACACCAGAACCGCTGCGCCAATACAGAGAAGAAGAATTGATGAACTTAAGAGGAGATGGAACTGGTGAGCTCCAGGAATGGGAAAGGATCTATGACTATGCTTATTACAATGACTTGGGAGATCCAGATAAAGGTAGCGATTATGCTCGTCCGGTTCTTGGAGGATCCACAGAATATCCTTATCCTCGAAGAGGAAGAACAGGCAGAAAACCAACAAGGACAGGTTAGGCAATTGTCATTCGTTTCTGCTAGCCCAAAAAGAAGCCTGTAATTGAGTTAAATATAGTTGTTAGTGTTAATCGTGCCACATTTAGGATTCAGGAGAAATGAAGGATATTCCTTTTGCCAAGTTGAATCAAGATCGTCATAATGTTTTCTTCTTGCAGGAAGCCTAGCTTCTGGTTATAATTATCATCTTTTTTTTTTATCACATGTTTTATCACAACAGACCCCAAGAGCGAGAGCAGGCTGCCACTACTTTCGAGCTTAAACATTTATGTTCCAAGGGATGAACGATTTGGGCACTTAAAAATGTCAGACTTCCTCGCTTATGCATTGAAATCTGTTGTTCAATTCCTTGTCCCGGAGTTTGAGGCTCTATGTGATAGAACCCCTAATGAATTTGATAGCTTGGAAGACACGTATAAACTCTATGAAGATGGAATTAAGCTGCCAAATGGTCCTTTTCAAAAAAATATCGCTGGTAACATCCCCTTGGAATTGATCAGAGAACTTTTTCGCAGCGATGGGGAAGAGTTCCTTAAATTCCCAACTCCACAGATTATTAAAGGTATTCTAATTGCCTCATGCTCATGAAATCTCTTTCTTTTTATCCATTTTTCCTTTTTTTTAAAAAATTTCGGGATGTCTTAGAGTTGTTATTTCATATGGGAACAGAGGACAAGTCTGCATGGAGGACAGACGAAGAGTTTGCTAGAGAAATGCTAGCTGGACTGAACCCTGTCATTCTCAGTTGTCTCCAAGTAAAATTAAATTTCTAACCTTGGTTGTTATCTTTTTCCTTTTTTTACTTTAAAATTCCTTTTTTTTTTTTTGGCTTCTTAAAAGTAACTTCAATAAAAACTTGTCATCAAAATTTTTGTTTCTTTCATTTGTTTTATGTCCAAAAAGAAGATGTTAGCATAGATTTTACAGCATCTTTCTAACATTATTCTTTCAATTTTTGCTCCTGCAGGAGTTTCCTCCAAGAAGCAAGCTCAATCCTGAATTCTATGGCAACCAAGATAGTACCATAACCAGAGAACAAATACAGAATAAGTTGGATGGCCTTTCAATTCATGAGGTAACAAATGCAATACCCTAATCTCCGGCATTAACGCATATGAATGGTAATTCATTTGAAACAGCAAACAAAACTCAGCAACTCACAAAAGTGAAAGCTCTACAAAATTTCTTGAATAGGCAATCAAGACAAATCGGCTATTCATATTGGATCACCATGACACACTTATGCCATATTTGAGGCGAATAAACACCACCACCACAAAGACTTATGGTTCAAGGACTCTGCTCTTTTTGCAAAAAGATGGAACCTTGAAACCATTAGCTATTGAGCTAAGCTTGCCCCATGCAAATGGAGATAAATTTGGTGCAGTTAGTAAAGTATACACGCCTGCTGAACATGGTGTTGATGGTTCATTGTGGCAATTGGCAAAAGCTTATGTTGCGGTAAATGACTCCGGTGTTCATCAGCTCATTAGCCACTGGTAAAGAAACATGCCAATAAAACTCTTTCCATGTAATATAGTGGCAGTTTAGCTTTTACAACCTCATTAAAAATTGGACTGAGAAAATATGACATTGTTGCAGGTTAAATACACATGCTACAATTGAGCCATTTGTTATTGCAACAAATAGACAGCTGAGTGTGCTTCATCCAATTCACAAGCTGTTACATCCTCACTTCCGTGACACTATGAATATCAATGCTTTGGCTCGCCAAATCCTCATTGACGCAGGAGGCATTCTTGAGAGAACAGTTTTCCCGGCAAAATATGCCATGGAGATGTCATCCTTTATATACAAAGATTGGGCTTTTCCAGATCAAGCACTTCCAGCAGATCTCATTAAGAGGTAGAACTGGACTTGATATCATCAGAAGAATTTAATATAATTATATACATGGAAACAAATCTTCATGCTTTAAAATATTGAACAAATTTAATCATGTAATATTACTCATTTGATATGGTACAACTTGGCTCAACAGAGGAATGGCAGTTGAGGATTCTAGTTCCCCGCATGGTCTCCGTTTACTAATTCAAGATTACCCCTATGCTGTTGATGGGCTTGAGATATGGTCAGCCATCAAAACATGGGTGGAAGACTACTGCAACTTCTACTATAGAACAGATGAAATGATTCAGAATGACACTGAACTTCAATCCTGGTGGAAAGAACTTAGGGAAAAGGGGCATGGTGATAAGAAAGATGAACTTTGGTGGCCTCAAATGCAGACACGTAAAGAGCTAATAGACTCATGTACCACCATAATATGGGTTGCTTCTGCCCTTCATGCGGCAGTCAATTTTGGGCAGTTCCCTTACGCCGGTTATCTCCCAAACCGCCCTACCATTAGCCGAAAATTCATGCCAGAGCCTGGTACTCCTGAGTATGATGAACTTAAGTCAAATCCTGATAAGGTTTTATTGAGAACAATCACTGCCCAGCTCCAGACATTGCTTGGCATTTCCCTCATAGAAATTTTGTCAAAGCATGCTTCAGATGAACTTTATCTTGGCCAGAGAGATGCTCCAGAATGGACTGCAGACGCTGTACCACTGCAAGCTTTTGAGAAATTTGGAAAGAAGCTGGCTAAAATTGAGGAGCGCATCATACAGCTAAACAATGACTCGAAATGCAAAAACAGGACTGGGCCAGTTAAGATGCCATACACTTTGCTGTTTCCTACTAGTGAACCAGGATTAACTGGCAAAGGAATTCCCAATAGTGTGTCAATTTAAACTCTTTTTGGTATTAATTTGATAACAGTTCATAGCACATTCAATAAAATTTTGAAAGATTGTTTCTAATCTGATTCTTTCTGTCTTTCTGTTTCTAGTTCTAATTGTTCTTATGCTCCAACCAACAAGACCTTAATGTTCTAAGGAATTTTAGTATCATTTTCAGCAATATTAGCACAAAGGGGTATGTTATATGGTATGTTTTATTTAATCAGATCTTTTTTTGTGTTTTTATATTATTCTTATAGCTTTTTGTATGCTAGATCCAAACGTTTTAGGTCTTGTTTTAGACCAAAAAAAAAAAAAAGCCAGAAATTGAATGGCAGAAAGCAGTTGAGAAGGTTGGGAGGAAAATTTAATTTCAAAATTTGCCTTGGATATATAAATAACATATTACCGTTGTTAATTTCACCTACTTGTTAAGAAACCAATCTATTGAGTACCACAGTCAAAAAGAATAAAACAAACAATTGCAACGTCGATTCCCTAGCTAGTATTAGTTACAAATAGAGCAGAGACACCTCATCCAGGCAATTGCTTAGACAAAAAAATTTCTTCTTTAATAAACACTGTGATCCAATTTGATCCTTTAGTTGCCATCTTTACCTTAGTATTGCAAACAAGGGGAAAGATTGAGGAAGCAAAGCAGCGAACTTGTTGGAGTTACTGACTCATAGTTTTCTACTGCCTGGGCACTTTCATTTCAAAATGAAAACAACAGCATTTTCTAAATACTTTTTTTTTACGGGATAACTCCACCAACCCTTTTAATGACTCGGATCCCGAGACCTATAGATCTTTAAGTAAAGCCCGTTTACCAATTTAAATCTATCAACATTAACCGTGACGGAAAAATGGCATCAATATCTACTAGTTCTATTGCCAATAATCTCAAACCATGCATGAATTTCCGTTTTTGGAAAAAGAGTCTTATAGAAATTTTCTGTATTGCTTTTTCTCATTAACTAACAATGATAATGCCTATTTACGTATGCTTACAACAAGATAGCAATTATCTTAGCAACTACCTAATAATTAATACACCTTTTAAATTCAAATTTATATGGGTATTTAGAATTATCACCTACTACCACCTACCATTTACAACTCATTCCAAAAAAACTACTGGTGACATTTCAATTCTTTAGTCCTATCTTTGTAAAGGAAGCAAATCACTTTCAATTGCCTCAAAGAAAGTTCCTACCAAACCCAGAAAATGAATAAAAATCAATTCAACCAATCTTATTTCATCCTCCAATATCAGTGCACATGTTTTATTTGTCTAAGTTTGTCCCTTCCGTAATAGTTGTTGTTGATGTTAATCTTTTTTTTTTTTTTTTTTGGATCTAATGGAGGGTAGGGGTGGGCAAAAAAACCCGCCGACCCGAAAACCCAACTGATTCGAAACAATCCAATCCGAAAAATAGGGTACCAAACCTTCTTTCTCTCAGCGGGACAAACTAGGGTCGAATACCCGCAAATTTATGGTCGAATACAGATCAGAAAACTAAAAACCTACGAATACTCGATCTGACCCGAGGGTATATTATATAAATATTAAAAAATATAAGAACCTTATCATAATTATATGAAAAGTATATGGACCGGACATCTGCTACCTCGTCTGCATATTTTCTAGAATTAACCAGACGTCCGCTATCTCATCCGCTACCTCGTCCGCTACCACGTCCGCATCCTTTCTAGAATTAACCGGTTGTCCACTTCATCCTTTGGTGTGTCTACTTGGTTGTCCGCTTCACCTTTTACTTTTCATTTTGACTTTTTTTTTATTTTTAACTAATTTTACTGCAAATATACCTTGATAGAACATTAGTATATATTGTCATTAATTTGTTAATCATTAGTTACTAAATTTTAAAAGTTTGTAGGTATTATGCCCCGCCTTGCAGAATGAAAATAGTTTGTGCATGTATCGTAGTAGTTGTTTTTGTCAATTCCAAATGTGTACCATCTTCCAAAGACATGTTTGCCAGAATACAAGAAAACAAATTATAAATTTAGATTTCTCAGAAAAAATACTAATGACAAAAAAAAATTTTTTGGGGGTTTTCTTTTTTGAAGGTGGGGGGGGGGGGGGGGTGAGACGAGGGAGGGGTGAAGAGATCTTAATATAAAATATCATATAAACTTATGTTTTTCCATTTTTTTGGATGATAGACAAGTGATACAAAGTTTCAAAAGCAAGAAAAAGCAGCTTTCTTGAACTATTCCTAAGAAAAGTCTAATCCGTCTCTAATCTAATATGTGATAATCTTAAGCAGCTATTGTTCTACACTTGCAAGAATAGTTGTTTAAAAAAAATTAAATATACTTATTGGATTAAAGAATTCAAATTCCAACTCTATGAAAAAATTGGAACTCAAATCCGAAGACAAAGCTCTAACAAGAAGGCAACATTTGGATGAATTCTTTTGGGTGCTTTTAAAGAAATATTATTGTAACAATTTTAAATATTCTTTTTAAAAAATGTGTATTTAAGATAAAAAGTTGATTTGAAAATGTATCTAAAATTAAAAAAAAACATTGCTAAAAAACACAGCAAATAGAAACTCAAAGTCAAAGCATTTATAAACAACATTAATTTCTCATTATCTAACATTTTATCTCTATCTATAACATATGCCAATATGCCACTTGTATTTGTCCGTATTTTTCAAGTTTCAGATCACTACGTACTATTACTATTCTCTTTCGTGTATACATAATACATGTTTGTGAAAAACAACGTGCTTCGACTATTCATTCAATGGCCATCTTCTTCTTGCCTGTTTACAATTGTGCAATTTCAATTGACTGCCTAGAAATTTCTTCGAACTTATCTCTGATTTCTTAGTTATTCATGCACGAGCTTTATTTTCTTTCTTAATTGTTATCCAAAGAAACGTGGCACTATTCCTCTTTGAGTTCATCTTACTTGGATTTAAATTTGACTTGCTTCCCTCAATTTTTGTTATTTCAAAGTTGATTTTTTACTACTACTTTGCTTCATCTTGTGCATAATCTTAAGTTTAATATTTCAAATCTTCACTACCAGTCCAATAGTTTACGTAATCTTATGTAATTTAATTCCTTTATATGAGATTTGTTCATGAGTTGCTAAACAATTTTCCGTATGCTAAAGAAACTTATCAATGTTGAAATTTCATGTCATGAATTAAAAAGTAAGTACAAATATATAATAAAAATAGTACGTCACAAGGTACTTTTCTCAAAATATAAAGACATGTTTTTCAACAACTTAATTTGTTTCTATTAATTTATCAAGATACCAAAAAAAAATGATTATTGTGATTTAATTTCTCTCAGATGATTTCTTTTTCCTTATACTTCTACTATGAAAAAAGAACGTATCTGTCAACTATTGGCCTCAATAATAAAATGCTTGCACAATTGTATAAATTGAGTTTGAGCATTCAAATCCAATTTGAGATATCTACTTTGGGCTTGTAAGGATGAAAATCAAATAGTTAGATTTGACGGTTGAGACTCTAGTTGTGGCTTGAGCCTGCGACCTAGTGCCTGATAACACATTTGATAGAATCAAATTGAATCTTTAGTTTTCCAAAGTATTTATGCAGAAATTTAAAAAAAAAAGGGAGCAAAACCATAATACTAATTAAAAGGAAATCAAATTTCCAAATAGAAAATAACCATTGATCATCATTTTACAGATTAAAATTACAAAAAAAAAATTTTTTAACCATTTAGTGCATATGCAACAAATTACTTTAGCATTTATTAAATAAAAAAAAATCTGCAAACAAAATGTTGCAAATGGAGAAAACATAACTAGGACCATTTTCTTTAGTCAATCTCATCAACATTTAGAGAATTTGAGGCAGGCAAAGCGGAAATGGACCTGGAAAGTCAGTGGGTGGCCTATTGAGCAAATAATCTTCACTTTAATTCAAGAAAATTGCAGAGGACTTAGAAAGGCGTAATACAAACACTGTGTTGAATTCACGCCTTTTATTAAATTCCCTTAGATGGGCCTTAGTTGTAGACTTCTTAGTTAAATTTCCTGGCGCCTTTTCAGTGGGGAGTTAGAAGGCGTTATGCGGATATCATCAAGTTTTGTGCCTATGAAGTTTGGGTTGCAAAGGTCCGACCATCATATCACGCCTTTAATTGCTTATAATTTAGGGTAAAAATCACGCCTCGGTCAAGGTTTTATTTGTCTAAGTTTGTCCCTTCAGTAATATTTGTTGTTGCTGTTAATCATTTTTCACTTATAATAATGAAAATTGTAAAAATATGACGTAGATAACTTGTGCCTATGTACACAAGTTTGAAAAAAAATTTATATTATTACATGTGTATTCTAGTTTTCTTCTATTTGTTATCTTGTTAACTAAATTTACTGTATGCGTCCTGTGCCATAGAGGGCATTTTCAGGTACATTTGAATAGAAAGACTGGTAAATCCACATAGCTTTTTCGAAATTCCAAAGGGCCTACATTTTCTGTATAACTATTCTTTTGTTGTTTTAACTTTCTAAGGTACAATTTGGATCTAAATTACTTGAATTTCTCATAATTTCATCCTGTTTATAATACTTTACTACTTATAGTATTTATTTACATTTTTTTGACTATTTAATTTTTTCAATTACTAATTTTAAAAGTTCATGGGATTCACGCCCGCTTCGCAGGAAAATAGTTTGTGCACGTATCATATTGATTTATTTTTGTGAATTCCAAATGTGCACCATCTTCCTAAAGCCATGCTTGCTAGAATACAAGAAAAGAAATTTTAAATTTAGATTTCTCAGAAAAATTACTAGAGAAAAAAAAAAAATTGTGTGGGTTGGGGGTTGGTTCCCCGGGGGGGGGGGGGGGGGTAAGAGATTTTAATATAAAATATCATAGAAACTTATGTTTTCCATATTTTTGGATCCAAGACAGTTGTACAAAAGCAAGAAAAAGCAGCTTTCTTGAACACAGAGAATTATTTGCCTTTAGTTGTTTCCAAGAATTCTTACTTCTTACTT
Organism: Mitragyna speciosa; assembly: GCA_024721245.1. Lineage (NCBI taxonomy): Eukaryota > Viridiplantae > Streptophyta > Magnoliopsida > Gentianales > Rubiaceae > Mitragyna > Mitragyna speciosa. The sequence continues at coordinate 25,762,086 of CM045555.1, forward strand.
CTACTATAACCATAATTTGAACTATTCCTAAGAAAAGTCTAATCCGTCTCCAATCTAATTGTGATAATCTTAAGCAGCCATTGTTTTATAGTTATTTGATTAAAGACTTCTTACTTCTACTATAACCATAATCTGAACTATTCCTAAGAAAAGTCTAATTCGTCTCGAATCTAATATGTGATAATATGAAGCAGCTATTGTTTTACACTTGTTGTCTAAAACAAATTAAATATACTTATCGGATTAAAGACTTCAAATTCCAACTCTATGAAAAAATTGGAACTCAAATTCCAAGACAAATCTCTAACAAGAAGGCTACATTTCGATGAATTTTTTTTTGGTGTTTTTAAAGAAATATTACTGTAACAATTTTAAATATTCTTTTCAAAAAAATACATATCCGAAATAAAATTTGGTTAAAAATGTGTTTGAAATTTAAAAAAAAACACGTCTGCTAAAAACCAGAACAAATAGAAACACAAAGTGAAAGCATTTATAAACAACATTAATTTCTCATTATCTAACATTTTACGTCTATCTATTACATATGCCAATATGCCACTTGTATTTGTCCACAATTTTCAAGTTTTAGGTCACTACGTACAATTACCATTCTCTTTCGTGTGTACATGTTTGTGAAAAACAACGTGCTTCGACAATTCATTCAATGGTTTTGGAAAAACAACGTGCTTCTTCGACTATTCATTCAGTGGCCATCTTCTTCTTGCCTGTTTACAATTTTGCAATTTCAATTGACTGCCTTGAAATGTCTTCGAACTTATCTCTGATTTCTTGTAGTTATTCATGCAGGAGCATTTTTTTCTTTCTTAATTGTTATCGAAAGAAACTTGGCACTATTCCTCTTTGAGTTCATCTTACTTGGATTTAAATTTGACTTACCTCCTCAATTTATTTTTTTATTTTTTAGTTGATTTTTTTACTACTGCTTTGCTTCATCTCGTCCATAAAATCTTAAGTTGTTTAATATTTCAAATCTTCATCACCAGTCCAATAGTTTACGTAATCTTATGTAATTAATTCCTTTATATGAGATTTGTTCATAAGCTGCTAAACAATTTTCCTTATGCTAAAGCAACTTATTAGTGTTGAAATTTCATGTCATGAACTAAAGAGCAAGTACAAATACAGATTAAAAATTGTACATCACTATGTACTTTTCTCGAAATATAAAGACATGTTGTTCAACAAATTAAAGTGTTTCTATTAACCTATCAAGATATCAAAAAAAAAAAAAATTAATGATTCTTGTGATTTAATTTCTGTCAGATGATTTCTTTTTCCTTATACTTTTATTATTAAAAAAGAACAGTCAATGGCAACTATTGGCCTCAATAATTGATTGCTTGCATAGTTCTCTACACATTTTTTTTTTATCCTTATGGATTTAAATAATTTGATTATTCTACTCAAAATTAAAGAATTTAATTAGTTGCTTCCTGGTTTCAAATTTCAAGAAATAGATTATTATGTCATGGCAATAAGTAGGAATGGGTTCTCATTATCAAAATAAATAGGTGTGGTATGGATTCTGTGAAGGACAAAATATCTTGGTAACTGTGGCATCATCCAATAAATAAAGGACTTCTTTGTCAACTCTGAAAAAAATATGTATAAATTACTTTTCTTTCTTCTTTGATGTGCTTGACTGGACGGGTGCAATGACGCAGCCACTGAGTGTTTATACGAGGTCGTGGTCGAAACTCTCGTTTCAATTTTTTTTTTTTTGATGTATTTTTCTATTACGCAAAACTTTATCAAATTTTTTTTATCTGGTTGCATTTTTTTAATTGGCTTTTAATTAAGCAGACACGTTTCCAATTTTCATGTTGAATATTTGAATTCCAAAATGTTGCAAGGGATAGCTACCTTTTCTGAACTTGACGAAGGGTCTGAATTGTGTTTTTGCATCATTTTTCAGATCAAATAAATTGAGAATTTCCATAATAACCCATTTAAATTGGAATGCAGGACTTATTTTAAATGAAAAAATGAATGTCAATTTTAAATAAATTTAATATTTTTGTCTATATCTGTGGCAAGAAAAATTAATCCATACTAGTAAAATCCAAAATAATTAATCATTTCTACTGAAAGCCACAACAGTACATATGACTATTCCCTTTCCTGTTCCCTAATTAATATCCATACCCCTAAAATATATGGCTTTCTATAGAAACCAAAAAGGATAATATAAACAGATTTTAACCCACAAAAAGGAAGAAGAAAAGAAGAAGAAGAAGAAGAAGAAGAAGAGAAAATTAGAACGTCCAACAAGGATTGAAAAAGAAATTTTATCTTGTCATCTTGAAGTTTTATCTTGTCCAATAATTTCCAACCAATATGAATGCGAAACAGAGGAGAGAAGTCAAAGATGCTGCAAAGAATTGAAATGGTAAGCATACTTGACATTGAAATTGGCAATCAAACAACAAGCCAAACAAATAATATGTATATATGTTTGTACGTATGTATACATGTTGTATTTTAAGATTTTAACGAGCCACGTGATAGATTGAGAAAATTATAAGAGTTTGATGGTCTTTTCTTGAAATAAGTCCTATGGCTCCCTATAAAAGGTTAAATGACATTTTACAAGTTTCATTTCAATAATATGTACTACTATAGGTGATAATATTTGGTATAACAAAGCATAAATATCTCTTTGGTAAAATATTTTACTTTTCCATGTTGCGTTTGGGAGTTGCCAAAAAGAGTTTCAAAACTTAAAAAATGGATGACTTTGTTGGATTGCGTTTTTTAGAATATTACAAGAGCGATAAGACAATAATGCACTTTAGAATGTGATATATATGAGATAAAAATATAATTAAGATTGTGAAAAGGTAGTTAAAAAGGTGTTAAATAATGCTTCATAATATTGTTCTAAATAATAAGTTCTCCAAACATTCTTTTAAAATGTAAATTTTACAGTATAAGCAGAATATCTGTACATTTTTGTGTAAATTATCAATTAAATTTTGTATTGAGGAACACCAACCATTTTATATTATAACTTCTATCCCTGAAAATTTGAGTGTCTTGATACAATGAATTTTAATAAAGTAATCAAAATTTGTATTTATAAATGGGAGTTGCCGCCTAGAATGGGGTTTTGGACAGATCATCAAACAAGTTGAAAGAGAATCCAAAATAAATCTATTGGAAAAACAATATGGTAAACTTCTAATCAAGTTCCATGTACAACGGTAACGTTGTATCTGACATGCAAAACATGCTAATCAAGACAAAAGTAATTTTTGGGCATAAATTAAATTTCAAAAACGAGTAAGAAAATTATTCAGTCTGCTGTGGAAAGTCTGCTACGAAACTGTAAATTCAGTTTGGTTGAATAGTATCAACGAAGTGAATGAAACTTCTTCGTCACAACAATTTTTTGTCTCTTTCCAAGGAACTGTGGCTATAAATACCAACCAAACCTTCTTTCATCGAATCATAACTTACAACAAACATCCTCAAAACTCATAATTATTCGCTTTTATTCGTTAAACAGCTTTCTTGATTGTTAATTGGTTTATTTTTTCCTCAAAACTATTCGATTTTTTCAAAATGTTTCAGCAAGTTGTGCATGCATTTACTGACAAACTTGATGAGATCAACAAGAAAAAGATCAAGGGAACTTTGGTTTTGATGAAAAAGAATGTCTTGGACTTGAATGATTTCAGTGCTTCCGTCCTTGATGGAGTTCATGAGCTATTCGGGCAAAAAGTTTCCCTGCAGCTTATCAGTGCTTCTAATGGCGATCCAGGCAAGTTTTTGTATCCAAATTTTTTGCATTCACGCATGCATTTTCTTGATCTTGATTCTTCGAACAAAGGAGTTCATTCTAGAATTTTAAACATTGTCATAACTCTTTACTCTATAATGCTGATGCACAATTACGAACCAAACGACCAAGTCTTCCTGGGCATCTGTAAATTTACACTGATCAAAGATAGCCAGCCAACCTACCTCGAAACTATGTATAAAACTTGGGATGGGTCCTTCAAATTGCATGTTTCAAATAAGGCAACAGTCGGACTTTCTCTAACAGTGGTCAAATTGCTACATCTATTACCAGTCCACATGTTAATCGAATCGAGTCAATTATTTCGGCCGAAAACAATTGTCATTCTTTTGTTTTATATGTTCAAATTCTTGTTGAATTTTCTGGCATTTGGGGAACAACAAATTCAAGGTGAGGATTGAAGGTTCAAGAATTTAATCTTTTCCATTAGTATTAACCGTTAATATGTTGAGGCTCATAGTCTGAGTGTTGTTGGAAAATTGTTGGTTAAATTAGAATTAGAAAGGCATCGATGTTGGAAAATTGAAAAGATGTTAGTTGGATTAGAAAGTATAAGGCGGTAATAAATGTATGTGAAATTTTGTGGTAATTTGTGTATGCTTAACAAGAATCCAAAAAACACAACTTTGTTTTCCTCCCTAAAAGTCATTGTCTCTCCGTCTCTTCCTATCTTAAAAATCCAGATCATGGTTCTAAATTCTAATTTTACAGCATTGACAAAAAAAGTTCAAACTTTCATATACTTTGTTGTGCGTTTGCAGAAAATGGACTGCAAGGGAAACTTGGGAATCCTGCATATCTAGAAAATTGGATCACTACAGGCGATATTGTAACCGTTGGTGAATCAGCATTTGACATCGCATTTGACTGGGAAGAACACATTGGAGTTCCAGGAGCATTCATCATCAAAAATTTTCACCACAGTGAATTCTACCTTAAGACACTGACACTTGAAGATGTTCCTGGACATGGCCGAGTTCATTTTGTCTGCAACTCATGGGTTTATCCAGTTGAAAAGTACAAAAAAGATCGTGTTTTCTTTTCAAATCAGGTACCTCAAACATTCATATTGGAATATCAAGATTATGTACTTCAATCCCCCATGCACTTAATCACGTAAGTATTCATCTTATACTTGTTTCAGACATATCTTCCTAGTGAAACGCCAGCACCGCTGCGCCAATACAGAAAAGAAGAATTGGTGGCCTTGAGAGGAGATGGAACAGGAGAACTCAAGGAGTGGGACAGGGTCTACGACTATGCTTATTACAATGACTTGGGAGATCCAGACAGGGGTAGTGATTATGCCCGACCGGTCCTTGGAGGATCAGCAGAATATCCTTATCCTCGCAGAGGGAGAACAGGCAGACCACCAACAAAGACAGGTTAGGCATTTGAATATGTTTCTCCTAAGTCAATGTAAGCCTGCAAGACAATTCTAGTGTGACTACTAATCAAATGTTTTATCACAATAGATCCAAAGATCGAGAGCAGACTGCCTCTGGTTACAAGCTTAAACATTTATGTTCCAAGGGATGAAAGATTTGGACATTTGAAGATGTCAGATTTCCTTGCTTTTGGAGTGAAATCAATTGCACAATTTCTGCTCCCTGAATTGAAGGCTCTATGTGACAGCACCCCAAATGAATTTGACAGCTTGGAAGATATGCTTAAACTCTATGAAGGTGGAATTAAGCTACCGAGTGGTCCTTTGCTCAAAGATATTACTGACAACTTCCCCTTTGAGTTTATTAAAGAACTCCTTCGAAATGATGGTGAGGGATTGCTAAAATTCCCAACTCCACAGGTTATCAAAGGTATCATATTTGTCTCATCCACACTTTCACCTTTTGTTTTCCTCTGTGTTCCATCTATTTCAAATTTACGGATTTTTTGTCCATTATCTTGTAACAGAGGACAAGTCTGCTTGGAGGACAGATGAAGAATTTGCAAGAGAAATGCTTGCTGGATTGAACCCAGTTATCATCAGCCTCCTTCAGGTAAAATCAAACTTTCTTATCATAGTTGCCCTTTGTATTTTGTTTCTTTCTACTTCTTAAGAAAAGGATAGATAGAATACGAACTTAAAAAATAGAAGATGTTCTCCGCATCCTTCTATACCTTTCATCCAGTCTATGACCATACAGAAGATGTTAGCATAGAATATAGCTCCAATAAACATTTTGCTAATCTTTTTCTTCAAATTATCCCCATGCAGGAGTTTCCTCCAAGAAGCAAGCTCAATCCTGAAGTCTATGGCAACCAAACTAGTACAATAACTAGAGAACAAATAGAGAATAAGTTGGACGGATTGACAACTGATGAGGTAAGAAATTAAATTGTATTTCTCTTTGGGATTATCATGTAATTAGCCTAGTTCTTCATTAGAAATTGTAATGGTTCTCAGTAACTCATAGAAATCATCTGCATAAAATTTCTTGAATAGGCAATCAAGGCAAATCGGCTGTTCATATTGGATCATCATGACACACTAATGCCATATTTGAGGCGAATAAACACAACCAGCACAAAGACTTATGCCTCAAGGACTCTTCTATTTTTGCAAAAAGATGGAACCTTGAAGCCATTGGCTATTGAGCTAAGTTTGCCCCATCCAAATGGAGATGAATTTGGTGCCATCACTAAAGTATACACACCTGCTGAACATGGTGTAGAAGGTTCTCTGTGGCAATTGGCAAAAGCTTACGTTGCAGTAAATGACTCTGGCGTTCATCAGCTCATTAGCCACTGGTAAAGAATTATTGACGAACAAAAATTCTGTTATGGCATATGGTAACATTTTTAAGTTTAGAGTCTCAATAAGTATCTGTCTTCTGAAAAATATGTAATGATGCAGGTTACATACACATGCCATAATCGAGCCATTTGTGATTGCAACAAATAGGCAGCTGAGTGTGCTTCATCCAATTCATAAGCTACTACATCCTCACTTCCGTGACACAATGAACATTAATGCTTTGGCTCGCCAGGTGCTGATTAATGCAGGAGGAATTCTTGAGAGCACAGTTTTCCCTGCAAAATATGCCATGGAGATGTCAGCAGTTATATACAAAGACTGGGTATTCCCTGAGCAAGCACTGCCAGCTGATCTCATCAAGCGGTAAGCTGCTATTCATATGGATTAAACTTTCACTTTGAGAAAAAATGACAACTTTAATCATTGGGAAATCCAAACAGCAGACTGCATTAGAATTACACCCATTGAATCAAATATGTCAATCTTAAAAATATGACAACCTATAATAAAAAAATAAAATAAAATGTATTACAGTTAAATCACGAAATCTTACTCATATGGCATGGTAATATTTGATTTAACAGAGGTATAGCAGTCGAGGATTCCAATGCCCCACATGGCCTCCGCTTATTGGTTCAAGATTACCCCTATGCTGTTGATGGGCTTGAGATCTGGTCTGCCATCAAAGCATGGGTGGAGGATTATTGCAATTTCTACTACAAAACAGATGAAATGATCCAGAAAGATAGTGAACTTCAGTCATGGTGGAAGGAAATTAGAGAAAAAGGACATGGTGACAAGAAAGATGAGCCTTGGTGGCCTCAAATGCGGACTCGTAAAGAGCTTATAGACTCATGCACCACTATGATATGGGTAGCTTCCGCCCTGCATGCAGCAGTCAATTTTGGGCAGTATCCTTATGCTGGTTATCTCCCAAATCGCCCTACCATTAGCCGAAGATTCATGCCCGAGCCTGGCACTCCTGAGTATGATGAACTCAAGTCAAATCCTGATAAGGTTTTATTGAGAACAATCACTGCCCAGCAGCAGACATTGCTAGGAATTTCCCTCATAGAAATTCTGTCAAGGCATGCTTCAGATGAAGTTTATCTTGGTCAGCGAGACACTCCTGAATGGACCAGAGATGCAGAAGCACTGAAAGCTTTTGAGAAATTTGGAAAGAAGCTGGCTGAAACTGAGGAACGCATTATACAGTTAAACAATGACCCGAAATGCAAAAACAGGAGTGGACCAGTTATGGTGCCATACACATTGCTGTTTCCTACTAGTGAACCTGGATTAACTGGCAAAGGAATTCCCAATAGTGTGTCAATCTAAACACTTTCTGAGTTACTTTGATAACAGATCATAGCACATTCAGGATGCAATCTAACTATTGTTCCTATTTGTTATTCGTTTATAATTTTTCTGTTTCTTACTGTTGTTTCTGTTTAAATCAATAATGTCTTACTTAATGGTAAGGCAAATGTATCATCTTTTTCAACAAATTTACAACTGTATAAATGGTTGTATAATAAAATGTTCCATCTATTCATATTATTCTTATCATTCCTTTGTTATTTTGACATGCCAAACGTGTGACATATTTAGGAGGAAAATTTGAATCCAAATTTTGGTGTAACTTTCATACAGAACAAGTAAATTGTCTTCATCACTTTTCACCACTCTCTGAATAAAACAGTTGATTGATCAAATCAAGCCAACAAAAGACAGCAGTCAAATGTAGCTACGGTTCCCCAAGAGTGTAGGGCAACGAAGATTAGTTCCTAATGATGCAGAACAATATCAGATGGTTATCAGTAACTCTTTTTAAACCTTCTAACAGTTCTATTAGGAAAAAAGTCAAATGCATCAAATTGCCGCAAGCACCATCCACTGAACTTCATTTAACTTGACGAAGTAAACCAAATCTCGCATTGAAAATGTCACACCCGGTGCCCGGGATATAACATCCGCCATGCCAAGACTATACTACAACATAAGGCTAACAAAACACACTTAAATTGATCAAAACAACCATTTCATTGAACTTGACTCAAATACAAAGTTATGTAATATATTACAAAGAGAATCCTCAACAAAATAAGAGATCATCCTATAAACTTCTACTAAGATCACAAAAATATTTCTAAGTGAAAGAATCTATACAAAACTAATCACCATGAAATCTTTGCTATGTATCACATCCTATCTCCAATGCTAGTACCACTAGTCAGTCCAATCTTCTTTTACAAAAACATCGTCCTCTGCATACAATAATAAGGGGTAAGCGATACAATTCACTCAGTAAGTGGTAAGAGTACTTCTTGTGGCTTAACAGTATTATTTATTCATATACATTTTATAAACAAAGTCATTATCAAATTTAAATACGAAGGTAACATGGCCAATAACATATTTTCGTCAAAAGTATACATTTTCATAAACAAATCAATGAATTCTATCAAATGGTTCCAATTGACCCTGAATATCTAGTTGTTAACTATAACAGGTTAACACGGTTCCAAAACCAACCTTAACCGGTTGGTGCGGTCCCAAAATTAACTTTAACCGGTTAGTACGGTCCCAAAGACATTAGTCATACAATTAAGGAACTAGTCCCGTAAAAAATATATCACATTCAAGAACTCAATTAATTCATTCATCAAATCATTCATTCATGTAGGCCATATTGTCACTTTTATAACAATTGCAATTAACCACACTTAAGCCATACATTTATACAACAAATAATCAATTCAAAACATTTATCATTCATAAATCTCATTTTCAGAATATCAAAGAGTACAAACCCCTACTTACCTCGATCTGAGCTAACTAAGGTAATCCGAATAAGAATGGTCGATGTCTTTACCTATACCACAAAATAAACACTAAATCAATTCACTAATTCTATCAGGAAGGTAAAACTAAAACTTACATCCAACTTAACACGCAAAACTAAGAAAAAGTGGAACAAACTGTGGTGATCCGCGGCTTCAGCCGCAGTGCGACTCACCAATAGTGACCAGCTGCGATCCCAGCCATGGTGCGGCTGATACCGCGGCTCAGGTCAAAGAATAGAGGTAACCCATCAACGGCGCGGCGTGAGGCCAGAGGGTTACTTCCTCCGAGCCACAGTCTCACCCGAGTCGCGGATGAGCCCAGAAAAATGCGACATTTGCTCTACAACATCCAAAACCAATTCTAACCTTCCCTACTCCATCCAATCACCACCCAAACACCAAAACAACTCCAAAACAACACAAGAAGCCAATTAATCATTATATTATTACTACTCAACATAAATTTCCCAAAATCCATCAAATGCAAATCATTACATACAATCCCTTTGACACTTACACACTCTCACACCACAATCACCATTAATGCACTATCATCATGACACAAAGCCTAAGATCTTCTTAGCTAAACATTTCATGCATACCTTCTACTTCTAATCCAAGGATCTAAGAAGGGAAAAGAAAAAAATACCTTGGGTTGAAGTTGGAGCAACACCTCCTAAGCTCTCCCTCCTTACTTGACCCCGCAAGTCTACACCTTCACTTCCTTCTTCAAGAAATGAAAACAACTAGGAATGATAAGAAGGATGGAATTTGAGTAGAGAGAAAGGAATGAGATAAAATGGGAAGAAAAAGAAGAAAAGCCCTAAAACAATTGGGTTGTAGGTTTCTTAAAAAATTGCAACTAAGGCCCTCAACTATTAGCTAATCATCTACCATGCACTCAATATTGGCAAAATTAGAAAATTACCCCTAATGAAGACCTTGGTGTTACAGAAAATATAAATTCTTACATAGATACATAAATAGCATCTGCCTGGACTGGAAACAGGAACAAGTCCCATTTGTGATATCAGAAACTTAATATTCTGTACTATCTTTAGTTATTGAATGTTTCTTTTATACTTCAAAAGCAAAACACCATAACCCCGATCAACTACAAATCTTTTTCTATATGAAACTTGCTTCTTAGGTTATCAGACAATTCACATCAAATGGTCCACCACGTAATCCTAATGAATTTGCAGAAGTATATCTTCTGGGAAGCAATTAATGGGTGGAGGAATATCGTAACTTCAACTACAAAACAGATGTATGATTTAGAACGACACTGAACTCCAGTTTTGGTGGAAGGAAATTCAAGAAAAGGAACGTGGTGACCAAACAGATCCCTGGTGGCCTCAAATGCAGACTCAAAGATCTCACAGACTTGGGCACTATCATCATATGGGTAGCATCTACTCTTGATGCAGCAGTCAACTTCTGGCAGTACCCTTATGCATGTTATCAACCAAATCGCCCAACCATGAGTTGCAGGTTCATGCCAGAGCTTGGCACCAGGGAAATGATGCGCTCAAGTCAAACACTGAAAAGGCTTTCTTGAAGACAGTCACTCTCAGCAGCAAACCATACTTGGCATTTCTTATTGAAACTATGTCAAGGCATTCTCCTGACAAGGTTTTTCTTGGTCAGACAGAACACTCCTTAATGGACGACGGATGCTGAACAACTCAAAGCTTTTGAAAGATTTGGCAAGAAGCTTAAAGAAATTGAGGAAAGAATTATCAGTGACAGCAATAATGAGAATTTTAAGAACAGAGCTAGGCCAGTGAAGATGCCTTACACATTCCTCTGTCTTAGCAGTGAGATTGAATTGACTGGCATGGGATTTCTCAACAACATCTCAGTTTAAATTCTATTGCGCTATTGATGCATGTTCTGAATGTATCATTATTTCCGGATGATTCATGTCTCGCTACATAGCACAATCATTTTCTTTTCACCACGTTTGTGATCCATTGTCTAGGTTACACCATTACCAACAACCACTACATATATTGCTTCAAATCACTAACTATTTCATTCCAAGTATAGCAAAAGAATTTAGAACATTTTCCATATATATTTTATAATAACAATTTTGTATACAAAACATACGCATAAATGTACTACCAATTGGCATTTAGGACTTCATTCGTTGGTTACTAATGCATACTAGAATTCGTCATTGTGTAACATTTCGTTCGTGTCCCTGGCAATTGAAGAGGCTGAGGCTTTGAATGTTTGTATCAATTATGTGGATTATGTACAAATTTATCATAAATAATATTTTCTGATATCATGAATGATTACATTATTTTCAAGAATGTACACTATTTTCCAACTTTGTCGGCCAAAACTTTTTGAAATGTCGACTAATCACAAGCTAACAAAGTTAGCTATAATTTTATCTGTGAAAGCATTAAATAAAATCAATACTATTATTTTCAATAAATTTTACTTACACAATATCGTGAGTTGAATATATTTTGTGCCTATTATTTAATCACTTGAACGTTATAAAAGTGAAATCTTTTCCGTTTCTATAATGTAACCCGACTTTAGTGCCTCATCCTTTTGCCTTTGACGCCAAACAGGGTTTTAAGACTTTCATTTTCCCACTTCTCAGGGTTTAAGACTTCATCCCGCAGTCCCCCCCGCTCCACCACCACCACCTCAGAAAATGCTACTCCTCCGCAGACGCCTCAAGAATCTGCGCTTCCCCACGCATATTTATCACCAGCACCACCATCCCATTAAGATTCTTCCCAACCTATCCTTCTCTTCTCTATCCTCTGCGCAACCCCAGACCCCGACCTCAGACTCCACTCCAAAGCCGTCCTCTCTATCCGCTCGTATGAGCTTTGTTTTCGAGCAAATCGACGCTATCGAAAAAGAGCGGGCCCAGAAAGACCAAACCCTCCAGCGAATTCGGGCCTGGCGCGAATCCAAGAAACAACCCTGTACAGAATTGAAGCCGCAGGCAGAGACAGAAGAAAAGAAGTTGGAATTGAAGAAGGATGAAAGTGAGGGTAATAATGTTGGGGGTTTGTTGGAGGGCAAGAGGGAACTGGAGCTGGTTCATCCTTGGCCTGAGTGGATTGAATTGATGGAGAGATTAGTGCAGCAGAATTATTTTGATCATAGGAGAAAAGATGAGGAGGGTATGATGGAGAATTTGGGGTTTAATTTACCTGAGATGGTTGAAGAAGAAGGCTTTGATTTTACTAGGGATTTCAAGACTGTTCAGACTGCTGTTCTGAATTTCGGCCGCGACCGGTTTGATATTTTGAGGTCTCCTCTCATCCCCTTTCCAGTTTTTGTTTCCTTTTTTGAGTTTCATGTGACCATAAGGTTCAGTTGTTGAAATGTTTGATGAATTGTGATGATAGGAAAATAATAGAAATTTGATGATTTGTGGAAGTATGAAAAAGTTTGTTTATAAGATGTGAAGCTCTTTTATATGCTTCTAGTTTGGTGAATTTTCTGTTGGTGGAGAATGTATAAGAAAAGGTTCCTTTCTTTTGTTCTTTCTGTTGAAAAGACTGCATGAAGGAAGAAAGCAGGAGTGTACTATTGATTTCTGATAAATGAAGAGGGTAAATGTGATTTGCATTTAGGGTTAAGTTACTCTGAAAAGGACTGTTGTGGTGTTCTTTTACTGTCTGAAAAATTCTTTGAGCGGGTATTAGGGATGTAAGAATAAGGATTCGATTCTGGACGTTGACACGGATAAATAGGGATCCTTTTGGATTTAAAACCATCTTAATTTTACTAAAAGTTTGATGATTTGATATGACAATGCTATTTGAGATTTTGTCTTGAGAAGTCTTTGATCTTTGATTTCTTTTTGCATAAAAGTGACTACAAGCTGCTATCTAAGTTTGATCTGGAAGCAACTCCTTCCAAACATGAGGTCATACACAATGCATTAATCATGTCTTCCCTGTTCAAAGTTTGTTACCTATAACATTTTTTCTGGGACTAAAAATAGCTACCTTGCTTAAAGATTTCAGGAAATTTCAATATACACAGAGTATATCCTAAGAGAATTACATTTCTTGGTTCTCTGCACGATATAGCCCCTTTTGTTTTGCTTCTGTTATGTCTCGTATTGTCTCGACTGATTAAAAAAGTAACGTTTATTTCAAGACATGCTTGGTTCATGCTTAGAATGGAATTGATTTCAGGTCACTGTCGAGGCAGGATCTACAGATATTAGTTGGTTATGGATGCCCTAGTGCAGACAAAAGGGTGGTGTTCTCTGCTAAATTATTGAGGAAACATGTCCACCTGGATGAGGGTGATGTAAGTCAGCATTTAATTTGTACCAAGTAAATTGGAAATTTGGAGATATGCTTATGTTAAGCACATGAGAAAGCTATAATCTGGTAATGAGTTGATTGTAATCATTGTCTAAGAAAATTACATTTTCTTATTTTTGAGTCTTATTTCTTGGCATGTATATAACTGAGTGTTTGCTAATTTGGTCTTCCTTTTCTTAGTCTTTCTATATTCATGTTGTGCGTAGAAAGGAAGCTGAGGTTGTCATTTTTGCATTTTGATCTCTTCAATTCAAGGATTATTTATTGCACATATGCTTCAGAACTTAGATACATACTAAAACCTGTGATAGTAACTAAATTCTGTTGTTAACATATAACATTCATAAAGAAGAATCTGTAAATATGTCATTGTTGAAGTCATTCTCTGTGAATACTGGCAATGGTTTGAAATAGGTAACATTAAATTCAATGGTTGTTATTGTTATCTCTTCAATCAATAGTTGATATTATTACCTCTTGTCTTGTATAATCCATTGTCTATGCATATATACATTGTCTATGCATATATACATTTTAACTACATAAAGAATAATTTGTAAAAATACTACTGTACAAGTGAATAGAGACAACAGCTTGACAATGAATGGTCGATTTCACAAGATTTAGTGGAGTTTGGATGGGTTCTGTATTTTGCTTTTGTGCAATATATAAGCAACCAAGGGGAATTTTGGCTTTCTGGCAAGTGGAACTTAGGCTAGCTTTGAAAAAATTTATGCCACAAAAGAAGTAAAAACAATAGAAGCTGAAACTTGCATACTTTCATTGATGCACTTATAATTTGATCATCTCTGGAAAGCTCACTTTTTCATTGTATTCCTTTGAGGGCTCAGTAATTGAACATGTTGGCATCCTGGTGCGCATGGTGCAACCTAGCTTCCTAATTGGCTGCACTTTGCTGCACCTTTGCCAGTAAGGATGATATTAAGTCACTAAATTACTGAGTGCATCCTTTTGGTGGTAGTTAAGGCTGAGTTAAATGTGGAGGCAGCGGAGTAATTGGTAAAGATAACATGAACCTCCAATTATCTCATTGAGAGCACGAAATTGTCCTCAAGTTCTCATGCTGTTGCCACCATTCAATAGGGTGGGCCCCCTTTTTTGGGTGGGGTGATGTTTCTTTCAGTTTGGTCGGTTTTTTTAAACTATGAGAATGGAAAAAATTATACGGCTAAGACAATAGCAAAGAAGCTATGGCTTATTTTGAATTAACATCTGTAGTATAGGGAGTACACTTTCAGCTTCGCTATAGTAAATAGGGAGTACACATTTAGCTTCACTATTATAAAGAAGCCACTGCTCTTTCTGAATTGTTGTTTATTTATGTCTTTTATCCAGGTTTGTAGTTCCTGCAGTTTGAGGAGCACTTGTGAAAGAGCATAGCTCATTCTGAATTGTTGTTTATTTATGTCTTTTATCCAGGTTTGTAGTTCCTGCAGTTTGAGGAGCACTTGTGAAAGAGCATATCTTCTTACAAATAAAGAGGATGAAGCCAGGACTCTTGATGTCATGCGTATATTGTTGACATATGGTTTTGATACAGTAAATGAATCAGTTGTAAATAAGTCTCTTCTGAAAATAAAATCTTTGAAGAGCGTAGTCCGAAAATTGATTCATGAGGTGGTGAAGTTGAGTGCAGTACCAATAGATCCAAATCTTCCCCCTCCTGTTATTAAAAAGCCTCCACCAAAGGTGAAACAGCCACCTCCCCCTCCGAAGAAACGGGTTGGGCGTGATGACATTGAAATGAAGAAGGGGGATTGGCTTTGTCCAAAGTATGTTTCATTCCTTTGGTTCTGTGACTGTCATGTACTGTGGTTCTTGGTTTTCGATGAATCGAAGTTCTTAATGCTGGAAGCAGACTTATTTTTTAAATTATAGTCATTCTGGTGCTTGCCTTTGGTTTCTGCGGTTTCTCTTGGTAGATGACTTGTTGCATGAATCCCATTCAAGTTGTTTTGTCCATTCTCTGAAATATTAGCCATATAAGTGACTGTCTATATGAAGTTGTTTCTGTTTGCAGTAGTTATGAAAATGAGTATAACTATGAGCTAACTGAAATATATGGAGAGCATGTATTTTGCTTGTCCTGCAAAATTTCTTAGATGTGACCTTCATAAGTTTTTATTTACCACAGAGCCAAAAGCTCGACAATCTTTTGTGAGTTAAATTGTTGCTTTCCCTTTGCTTCCGAGTAATATATCCGATTTTTCCAGCTAAGGTAAACCAACTCATCACCCAATAAATATGTGATTTATGATGGACAACATAGAAGCAAATTGCCTGGTTGGGCAACATAGAATAGCCTGGTAACGGTGACTTTCCTATCAAACACTTTTTCAGCATATATTATTTGACATTAATCATTGAAATCAAGTTGCAAGTTGCCTATCTTGGTACCAAAATGAACTTGGAGATGATGAAATTCATTTGTAAGTTTCCAATCCTGTTATGTGTGTTCAGGTGCGACTTCATGAATTTTGCGAAGAATACAGTATGCCTACAATGTGATGCCAAGCGTCCTAAGAGGCAGCTACTTCCAGGAGAATGGGAATGCCCCCAGTATGTATTACTATCTGTACTCTTCCTTTTGTTCTTTGTCTTTTGCCATGTAGTTTCACCATATATTGCTTTTCTGACCATTTTTAATTGCTTACCCATTTTGAGATAACTAATGTCTGTAGTGCAGTTATTTTTGAGAGAGGATGTATGAATTTTTGTTTATGTTGATGACATGCTTTTGCAGGTGCAATTTCTTGAATTATAGGAGAAATGTGGTATGTTTTCATTGTGAACACAAGCGCCCGCCCGATGATTTTTTGGAGAGTCAAGTTCAAGAGAAGCAACGCAATCCCAGGGGGCCAGAAAGGATACCGGGCAGGCCAGAATTTTCTAACGCGTGGAATTTTGATTTTGACGACAATGAGTCTGATGGGGCGGATGTTGCTGCATTTGAGTATGCAGATTCTAAGAAGATGAATGAAGATTTTCCCCAAGATAAACAAGCTCATGGAGGGATTGTTAGGGGACATGAAGATGGATTTTACAAGGGCAGCAGGCCTCCTAGGTTGTCTGAGAGAGATTATTCTGATGCTGGTCCTGTTAAACCTGGATTAGGATTCAATGATTTTGACGATGAAGAAGATGATTTGAACAATTATGAACTGGATACTCGAAATGAAGTACAGAAGCCTTCTACTGTGAATTTTTCTGAGCTTGAAGTTGATTACTTTTCAGAAGATGAAGACACAACTGGTCATGATTTGACTGTTCGTAGAAAATCCAGTTCCCAGACACAAAATGTGCCATCTAAATCACCACGTCAAGAATTGGGTTTCTCTGGCTCTAATGCTGAAATAGATTTTGGTTCGGATGATGACCTTCCAATTCATCCAAACTGGAAATCTAGTCATGTTAGTCAGCAAAGTAAAAGAAGAGGTGCAATGAGTTTTGGTTCAGATGATGAGCTTAGCTCTGACACTGAATACATTAAAGATAATGATTTTGGATCCAAGCAAAAGAAAGGGAATAAATGGAGCTCCGGCAGGGGTTCAAAAAAGCAACAAATTTTCGACACTGATGATGAACCATTCTCTGATCTAGAATCCGATAACAATGGTCGGTTCGACAAGAATAAATTTAGTACTGGTAGAGCAGGCCTACGTGGCCGTGGAAACACATCTACTGGTCATGGTTTGGACAGAAGGAGGAACCCTGTCAAGGATAATTTTCCACGCTCATCCCGAGGTTCTCGGGGTAGAAGGTTTGCAGATGATGATGATGGCTATAGAATGAATTCTCAGAATTTTAGAAGCCAAAGAAGAGAAGGGTCTTACAAACAGAAGCAAGATAGATATGGCAATTCTAACAAACGAGGAGACAGTTATTTGGATGAGGAAAGACATAGGAGACCCCGCATTAATGTGAGATAACTCTCGTTGGATCATCCAACTATGTGTTTCATAACTTGAAAGTTTTAGTTTAGAACCTATCACTAACACACATTTTGATGTTGTTAAACTGTTAATATTCATTTTATCTTCTGATATAAATAAATATTGCTTGTGTTGTATTCACTTGCAAGGACGCGATTGAAAGAGTAGATAGAAAGAAGTATGTCTACGAAATGAGAAGGCATCATTTTAGTGAGATGCAATATTGAATTTTAATGATTAAATAAATGATTTTGACATTATAATTATGGTATTTTTAGTTTTTTTTTTTATTTTTTAAATCTACTCTATGTTGATGTTAGTAACGTTTTATACTTGAGTTTTGATATTATAACAATTTCCATGAGAATTGGAAGAAGACTTGGTAGATTTTTATTATGAAAAAGTAGTAGTATGTGTGTCAGATACAACAAGGACAATCAACAACTGCTGCAAAAACCTTTTCAACTTTTAGCAAGTCAAAAGGTATGATCACGTCGGATGAGGGCCTCAGTAGTCAAATGGGGGTTGGAAAGTTAGAAACTTGCTTGCATTTTATAATTTGACATGTAAATAACTAATTTACCATTTTGTACTTTACCTCCCCCCCCCCCCCCCCCCCAAAAAAAACAAAAAAACCCAGCAACCCCTCCTCTCTCTCTCGCTTTCTTTTTTTTTTTTAATAAAAACATGCTTCGACTTTTCAATACTGAATGAATAAAAGCAACATCTTTGCTCAGCAGCATAGCCTAAAGGAAACTAGGGGCATTAAGCTTCCAAGGCTCCTGTACATTCACATCCCTAATATGCCTAGCTAAACTAGGGGCAACTTCTGTAAGTCTACACATAAGAAATCATCTGATGTAAATATAATTCATGATTTTATGAATCACTCGTTGATATTTGTAAATAAAACTGCTTGCAGTCCGACCAAATCAAATAATGGACACAAACGATTGATAGAATAATCCATTGTAATAACAATATTTAGCGAATCAAATAAATAACACAAACAGCTGCTAAAATGACCTTTTGTAAAAACAAGATTTAGCTAATCAAATAAAGAAAATAAACTGTTGTTAAAATAATTCTTTGTAATGACAAGATTTAGCTAAAAATTTGAATTTCGAAAAACGTATATTACAAATCGAATTATATATACATCAATTTTTTTCACGTAAATTAATTGTGGAGAATATTTTCTCAAAAAGCAAGTCAACCTCTGTCATCATCATCTACTTGTAGCAACTAGAAAGAAAAGACGGCCGCGGTTTCCAACCTACTCCCAACCCAACTCCTCTTTCTTTTATTCACTTCTCAAGAAAAGTCAACATTTCCGTACTCTTCGCTCTGTCTGTGTATATATATAGCTGCGCACACAGTTCACGCACTAAAAAACAAACAAATCACTTTCTCAAAAAAAAAAAATGGAGGTAAAGAAACGAGCTGTAAATACCCTTGTAAGGAAATTAGCATCCGTTTCCGAACAAACCCGAACCGAATCCATATGTGAGCTCCGTTTGATCTCCAAAACCGACCCGGATAGCCGCCCCATCATCGCCGATTCCCCCGCCGCCGTCGGCTACATCTCCGAAGCCCTTTACTCCCCGGTTCAAGTCCTCCAAGAGAACGCCGCCGCCACACTCCACAACATCTCCATTTCCTCCAAGGATTCTCTCATGTCCACTCGCGGCTTCCTCGACGCGCTCTCCCACGCTCTCCTCAACCCTTCCTCCCCATTCGCCGCCCAGTGCGTCGCCGCCACGCTCTATAGCTTGCTCATGGTTGAATCTTACCGTCCGATTATAGGGCACAAGAGGGATATTTTATTCGGGCTGGTGGATTTGATTCGAAAGCCCGACTCGGCTTCCAGGAGTATTAAGGATGGGCTCAAGGCGTTATTTGGATTAGCTCTTTATCCGATTAACCGGGCCGGGCTCATCGGGCTTGGGGTCGTACCGGCATTGTTTTCGTTGGTTTGTAAAGATGGGAGAGTTGGGGTTGTTGAGGATGCAACGGCCGTGATCGCGCAGATTGCGGGGTGTGAGGAGAGTTGGGAGGCGTTTAGGAAGGTTTCTGGGGTCAGGGTTTTGGTTGATTTGTTGGATAATTCGACAGGGTCGAGTATTAGGACCAAGGAAAATGCTGTTTCCGCGTTGTTGAAATTGGTGGAATGTGGTGGAGAGGAGGTTGTTGGAAGCATTCGCGAGATGGGATTGGAGGTTTTTGATGGAATTGTTGATGTGGTTGAGAATGGAAGTGAGAAGGGGAAGAGTAAAGGGGTCGCGTTGTTGAAGTTTCTTGATGCTAAGAGCTTAGTGGGATTGGTGGATGATGAGTGTTTTCAATCTTTATCGAGCCATTTTTCTTCATGAGTATGTGTTTTATGTATGTGTTTTATGTGTTTCGTCATTTGGATGTTGATAGATTAGCATTGTGGATATATGATAAAAGCCACCTAATTTATGTTTTTTTTCCTTCTTGAATACTTTCCTGTATAGTGTCAGGAGAATTAGGTCGTGTCGTAGGATTGAACTTGATCATAATTGGATTTGTATATGGCATCAAATTATGATGATATTGCATTATATAGCTTTTAATCATTCTTCTTTTTCTTGCTTACTTGGGTGATTGTTTGAGAATTCCTCTTAATGCATTCCTTGTAGTAAATTAGTTTTAATACATATGATGCTGCCTGATGTAGTTAATGTGATCGTGTGCATGTTTTAGTATGATGAATGCACACTTGGGATGACTTTGAAGGAAGGAACTTTTATGCCATCAAGATATGATATGGGATTGAGTCAAAGCATTTCATGCTGTTGTTGGTGTTGCTAATATATAACATGAATTCAAGTTATCTTCTTTTAGTACTATATTTCTGTCTGCTAAATTAAAATTTTGTTAATTTGCACTTATGAGAATACGTTTTCCTACATTCTTCATATTTGTTCGGTGAGGTTCAGTGAGCGAATTTAATTTTATATTTTCTGATTTATATTAGTCTAAAGGTGGACTTTAACAAGCTACAGGTAAGTATAATTGCCAAGGGATGATGAAAAAGTATCTGTATAAAATGAAACGAAGATTGTAGGAAAATTAACTGAGAATGACTTTGTGGATTAACCTCAAATAATGTCTTCTTTGTTGCTATTCACCATGCAGTTGAGTGTCACTCATCCTTGATGTAGACAAGCTGTATCACAGTTTTTAGTTCTTGGATTCACCCAATTACTAAAAAGCATCGCATCTCTGTATCTAACTGGGGTTTGCAGTGATGGAGGAACTGGAATGGAAAAAAGAGGGATAATTACTTAAGATTTCCTATGGAATTGTCTCCTTTCCCTGTCGTGCTTGTACCAAGAATAAAATTCTCAGGGTATTTGGTCCTTGATTTTGATTATGAATAAGAATCCTGGTGGCAACAAGCCAGGCAAACATGACCAAAGAATTTTAGTATCAACGGTAATTTCATTCACTCTTTTGTTTTTAGCTAATCAATATTCGACACTAAACAGTTGGAATGCAAAGGTACAGGGTACATGCTCCATGAATGAGAAAATTGTATTAATTAGCGGGATGCCAATCTGATGCATGAGGAAATATTTTTATTTTTGTGTTTTCCTGTTTTCTAGATCAAAGCCATCACGGACTCCATAACCATCCATAGATACTTCTAAGGACGTGGAAAAGGCATCTGTTATTCAGTAAAAGCTAGATTGGGAATCACTTCCATTTTCAAATAAATGTTTTCATTATTGGTAGTTTTGATTTCAGATACATTATAGCTTTTTCTTTCATAACAAGTTACCTGGAATAGTTTCAGTTCAATGGTTCTGTGCTTGCTGCTTTTGCCTACTATTAAAATTCAACATAGTTATACCCTTGAATGTGGCTGGTTAAATGAGTACGTGTTTCAGATGGATCCAAGTGTTCAATAACAAACACTTGCTCTGATTATTAGCAATTCTTTGAACTTACTCATTTACTCTTAGGTACTGATAACCGTTTAGCTACTAGCTGTTACACACATAAGAAAATTAACGTTTAGCTACTAGCTGTTACACACACAATAAAATTAAGTATTAGGTGCCACAAGCTTTTTCTATTCGGCAATGGCTACTTAACTACTACTTGTAAATAGATCCTGTCAGATCTTTTGTTCTTGTTGATACAACATTTTAACATTTTACTTGTTTGGACTATTTCTTTGGAGTGTCAATATGATTGATGGACGGTGGAACTTGACTTCATTAGATGGTTGAACAATATAGACGTTTCTGCTTTTGTTTGGAGTACAGAAGCCAAATTTTTATTGTCTTTTTCAGCACCTCAAACTGTGAAAAGGCATTGAGAAATGAGGATTACTTCACAATTTTGAACTATAGAATGATGCTAGATGATCAGATCTATGAAGACAATTACTTTATTTTTGAATTTGCCTTTCATTTGTTAGTTTCCTGATTTTTCTATAGTCACTGCATGTAGACTTAAGGGCGTTGTGATATAAAATTATTATTTCTACAGATTCAATAGAAATCTTTCTTATGGCATTTTTTGCCTACAATTGAATACAGACCATTGTAATAGATGAAATCCTTAACTGTTGTACATGTTACTCAACTACTAACTATGGTGCTTTTATTACTCCTGTTCAAAATCTAACCCGAACTGTTTCTTTATTTCCTGAGATTAGTCAGATTTTGTGTCAAGATAATGATCCATCGTTTGTCATATTTTTGCCCGTAGGTTTTTCCAAATGATAGTTGCCTCAGCCAGAGAAATATATAGGGATACTTGGCAATTTGGTCACTAGTTCAACAATTTAGGCTGCATGCCTCTTAGTGCAACTGTACTAGCATGATTAATTTGTCCATTCAGAAAGCTACCTTGTGAAAACTTTTGTTAGACAAGCGGCAGGTTGGAGGAGAGATGAAGTTAAAGTTTCAGGCGTGTGCATATGTTCTTCTTGAAGCTTAGTATATTGCCCATCGTTGTTGTAATAATAATAGCATTACTTTATATGCGTTAAAGGGAAATATCCGCTGACTATTGACTACTACAGAATTTTATCCGTAATCTGTAACGTAATCGTGGCCAATATTATCATTCAGAGGGAAATTTTTTGAAACGAGCAGTGGGCTTATTTCACCAATTTAAGAAAGCCTTGTTTCACCAGATGTTTTCCTAACAGTCTTACTGTAGCAAGCTGAAAAATCGAATTAGCAATTGTGGTACTCGTATCTTTTCCGGGCAGAGAGACATGATCCCTAAACGGTTATCGGTACATGTATTATGCTTACAAACAATTTTCAACTCTTTTTGGCTAACAATTTCGCAAGAACTTATAAAGTGAAACAAAGATAACGCAAAACAATGATACTGTTTTCGACCTCAAGTTGCAAAGTGCATTTCACATTACTTTCGCCACAAATTTTGGGATTCTCGTCATAGAACAATCGATCTTAACAGTATCACAATTTTCTTAAAGAAGTTTTTGAAGCCTGATCTTTGGCAAACAGCAAGTACCCATATCCAAATATGGATGCATGGGAAGACGTTAGGACGCGGAATCCACTGGGATAAACTTTCAATAGAACGTACATGTACCATTATCAGTTGAATGGAAAACACCACCAAACCGTTCATCGATTCCTATAACCAGCTTACTCCGTAATATGCAAAATTCACAAATGTCAAAGCAATAGAACAACCAAAAAATATTAACAACGCGCATATTCAAACCAAACAATTAACCCACTTTTCAAGAAAACCACCTGAATTACAAAATATTTCCTTAGTCCTTTGCTACTTTCCTGTTAGTAGGGAGAAGGCATTGTAGGATTGAAAAATAATGAGATCATAAAGATAAAAAGAAAATTGAGTCCTCTCAATTTACAGAACTCTTTGCTTTTCCTTTCTACTTGTCTTCTATTCTAAAAGAGGTGGGAGCTCAAGGCATGAGCGCACCTAATCAGAGGCCAACATATAACAATAAGAACCACATACGCGCCAACAAACTTCAGAGCATAGCAGAGCTGGTATACTTGCTAACTAAAAGGTACAGCTAGTTCCCTGGAGCCATCAGAATGGACCTTTCAATAGATATCTCTATTGGTTTGGCTAACCAAGCAAAAACTTGAAAACGTCACTCAATGAAATAATGCCTTCCACACGCTTGCTACCAGCCTCCACTATTATGAGTCTCCTAATGCCTGCAAGAATGAAAGAATATTTGAAGTGCAATTTTATAACCTTGAGCAAACGAAAAATGGAAGAGAGAAAATAGTATCCAAATCACAGCCAAAAAAGTTGAAACGCTGGAGTCTAGCACTAACAAATAGTATGATCAACAAATGATTACATCGATGAATGGTAAGATAAGCACCATAACACTAAATAATGGAAATAAAACAATGAAAGATAATTGAATACAAGATAGAAAAATAGCATATCGGCCAGAAATCATGAATTCGAATTTATTTAAGGGCATCAGTATGTCCCACGTGCAGTAAGCCTGTAAAAGTAGTCTGCTGAAAACGTAGAACTAAAAGAAACAAGTTGATCCAGATTGTAATAGTCTAGTTGACCTACAAAATGACATAAATACTGCCCCTACTAGACCAAAGACTGAGAAGACAAAAAAATCATAAGAAAGGAAAAACTATTACCAGGAACTGCCAGCCGCTCCATCACTTTGTGCAATGAATCAGATCGCAAACACATCTGGCATCTCTGTCCATTGAATAAACCATAAGGAGCATTTGCATCTTGCCCCAGTTGTAATGCCTACATAGAAACAATAAAAATCAGAGCAAGTTTGACCCTAAGTGTTGGGGTGATTATACCAAATTCTTTTCCACATGAAAGTCCTTAGAACACGATTGCACATGACTTCCACAAATAGAAAATAAAGCAGACACAAGAAACTATTGGATATGAAAAGTAACAGGAGATGAAAAATACTTCTCATCTTTGAGCAGGATTTCAAGCATGCTTCAAGCACATTAATCAAAGATCACTTGCAGATCTATAAGATTTAACACTACACGGAGTTCTTGTTCTTTATAACCAACAATTGCTTATACTGAAAGTTATATATGCAGTCAACCAATTGCTGAAGAATATAAGAAAAATGGACAATTTGTAGAAAAGCACACCAGCCAAAACCTCCCCATCTCTGTTTGGATCTAAATGGAAACAGCAAATCAATTTCTGAAGACAACATGAAAAGTTTATGCGAAGAGAGATCCCACAAAGCCTCCCTATCGTGTATGTGTTCAACTAAAAACACTTTTCTTCAAAAAGTTAACTAATGACTTTCTGAAAAGGATTCTCCACACCTTGGGATTTTCAAATCCCTCTTTCTACACGCTCCCTTCTCAAAAAAGGGGGGCTAGGAGCAGCAGTCATCCAAATCCCTCATAACTTTTTTTCTCCACAGCCTAGCTCAAAGAATCCACTCAATACTCATCAAAGGGCTTCAATAATATAGTCATACCACTAGGTACACCGACATGAATACGTGAACAAAATCGAAGGAAAATGTGTCATTAAATGCATTGCCGTTGCACGTATGCAAAAGCTGATTACTAATTTAAAGATATTAATCCCACATTCTCTGCTGTAAAATGATGCTAACGATTAAAATATTAACTCACCATTGACATCAGTTATGAGTAAATCTTTGGAAGTTACAGTTTAGGCAGACAATTTGAGAAGAACCCATTTTTGTAGAAACACACCAGAAAATTTACTTCAAATTAAACATAACTAATCTAGGTATCAGAAAGACAGTTATTCTATAACACCTAGATTTCAGTTCAAAAATAAACTCTCACCATTAATCTGTACAGCCTTTAGGACTAATACCTTTAAATAGTACAGCAGAACCAATGATCAAGTCTAATAAAATTTAAAAAAATTTAAAAAAAAAACAGCCAGGAATTTTTACACCAGAAGAATACTTTTGTTCATTAAGCTACTTAAGGAACTCAAAATCCTCAAATCTTCAATGTCCACACTACCAAAACAGAAAAAATATGAACTAGACATATTCTTTTGCAGTTAAATCCAAGTCCCACTCAGAGAATATTTAGCACAAAAATCCAATAAATCATGTACCCATAAAGCCCATCCTTTCAAGAAGAAAACAAGTCCTTCCACATTACTACAGCACTTTCAGTTACAACCAACAGTGCCAGGAATTTTTGTAAAAAAAGATGTCACATAAAACAAGTAGATTCTCATTGCCCCTTTTGTGATTCCTTGCTCCTAAAACAAATTAAGACCCTCAGACTTTTAGATTCTCAAGCAAATTTCCAAACAAATAGAGGCAAAATCAAACTTTGACCTGAAGCGCAATAAATTTTTTTAGCAATCACCTGAATGATACTTAGTTCATCAAGATGAATCTGTGCATATGCTCTGTCTTTTGCTAAAGTAGTGATATCGCTGTCACCAAAAGAAACAAATAAACACAGCCCTCGTCATTAGGATATAACTAGATTAACAGCATAATAAAAAAAACAACACTAAGAATACTCATTGCCTTCCAATTTGATGGTCCTGGATTCACTTTTTTGGTCAAATTGGCAAGATTCCTCATAAGCATTTTTGCTTAAGAATTAGTATAACTCTTTAGTAAGATTTCAAAAACTAATATATCATCATTAGTGATATTTTTTCAAATTTCTATTTTCCTTCAATTGATCATTTAAAAAATCAATGAAATATTACAATATGTTAATTCGAAACAAAGATGCCTCAAAAAAATGAAGTCAACCAACTACAATGGATAAGAGCAAGTACCATTGAGAAGCAACTACTTTTTTAATAGCAAACATTTACCTACGACAATATATGTCCTGCAAGGAATCATTATCATCCACTATTGGTATTGAACTAACTTCAGCTGCAGAGGAAATGGAGTATGGTCAGGATGGTAGAACAGTAAAGAAACTATAAGTCAAACAACACCAACAACAACAACTTTTAAGCATTAATCCCACTATGTGGGGTCGGCTATATGGATCATAGGTCGCCATTGAGTTTGATTAAGACACATATTCTCATTAAGGTTTAGATATAAGATGTCTTTCTTAATAGTTTCTTTCCAATTCTTTTTAGGCTTTCCCCTTCCCCTTCCCCTTCGCCTTTTAATTTGAGTTAAAACTTCTCTAGTTTCTACATTCCATACTAGGGCATCCAGAGGTCTCCTATACACATGTCCAAAACATTTTAAGTGTGATTCTCTCATCTTCTCATCTATTGGTGCTTACCCTACTTTCCTTCTAATGCATTCATTTCTTATTCTATCTAATCTAGTATGTCTGCACATCCATCTTACAAGTCGACAACTTGAAAATTTTGAAGTTCCAGTGTGAATAGGTGAGCTTCACATTTTAAAGAATAGTAGACATGGTGGAAAATCATATTTATCATTGCATAATTTTCTCAAAATAAAACAAAGTTAAAGTTACTAAACAGAGATAGCACAAGAGAAAGCATAAAGTCATGCAAGAAAAATGGTAAAATTATCAACCAAGACAATGGACAAAATAGCTCTGCATGGATAACGTTGTTTAGAAGGCTTTTTTTGAAAAATATTATTGTAACATTTTTTTGGCTAGCATATTTGTAAGATAAAAAAAGTTGGGGGATGTATCTGAAAAATGGGTTCTTGAAAAAATGCACATCCAAACAAAGCCATAGATCAGAAAAAAGAACAGTTTCATTCTTTCCAGGAAGAAAGAAAAAGAAATTAGTAAATTAACAAATTACGAGAGATCAGTAAGATATCAAGAGGCAAAACATCTAGAATTATCAAAAGAAAAAGCCCTTTAAGAATTAATGTCTTGCTAAAGGACTTACTGCCTCAGCCAAACAAATGAAATCACAACATGCAAGGTAAGAAGGGGCATCACCTTGAACCAAAAGAGACAAGGCTGCATTAAGTGAGGCATTGGGTCTCAGCATTGCCAATGGCTTTCCATTTGAATCACCAATTTTAGGCACCCAAGTACCCAAAGGAAATGAACAAATTGGCTGCTGAAGAATGGGCAAGGAACTAGAAGAATGTCTAAAATGCCGGCAAATACCTAAAATTATGTCCATGGATTAGTTACAGAAGATATTCGCTCTGTCAACTCCATTATTCACAGCTTACATTTTAGAATTCCGGATAGAGAAGCCAAATGGAGGAGTTGAGGAAATGAGCCATCCTGTGAAGAAGAGTGAATGATGGGCATTGTCGCAACTTTGCTCTGCAAAAGTTTGACAGCCATGTCTTTCAAAGAATCATAAGGCCCAGCCTGCAAATTACATAAGATGTAGATTTTAAAACAAAAGGATAAGTAGAACAAGAATAACTAGTTTTGATAAAATCCAAACGAAATCTGGCACAGATACATGCATAAGACGGCTGTGCAAAAAAATCCCACTATCCAAAAATCCGAGTGATCCAATCCTTATCTGATCTGAAAATGCAAACATCCGATCCAGTCAGATTTTTTGGATTCGGATAGTGTTTGGATTTCTTCCCTAACAGAACAGATGGCAGATCTCAGTTTTGAAGATCCGCACATATCCAATCTGGATCGGAATAAGGGTATTTCATAATTTCCCTCTGATATAGAAGATTACAATAAACCTAACCTAAAATATTTTACACCCAGCCCATTCCATCTCTTCCCCTCTCCCTATTCCTCTCTTCCAAACCTCTCTCTTTTCTACAAATCCAACCCATAGTCACACTTGCTCACTTTTTCTTCACTTGTTTCTCGCTCTCCTGCCTCTGGACATCCCTATTTTAGCTGACCCACCAGCCATCTCCACCACTGCCCCCTTAGTTGCAGCTCCTCCTCCCTCCCAGCTACCTCCTCCAACAGATATTCTCACCACCGCCGCCACAGCCGCCACTACTCCAACAATTAGTAACACCAGCAATCTGGCCAAAAAGACAACACCGACAAAGTGTTCGAGGTGAAACCGGACACCAATCTTTTGATCTATTCCCATTCACACCCTCATTGCCCCAAAACTCAGCACTTCCACAAAGGCACATCTCCTGACAAAGCCTCCAAAACTCGAAAGGAAAGGGGGAAAAAATTAAACTTTTATATTTCAGATTTGGATCGGATATCCACTTTTCCAATCTCTAAAGTCAGATATCTGCCGGTATGCATATCAACTACTTATGGGATGGATACTAATCCCAAAATCCCTAATCTCATTTTCGCAAATTGGAACATCACATTAACCCACAGATCAGATATTCAAGCTATATGCACCCCTAAATCATATGGTATGCATATATCCATATATGTTGTGTGTGTGGGGATGTGTGCCAAAGCAAAAAAATCTAATCAAGAGAAATTAAACCAGAAAATAAGCATATTTTAGTCATAAGTATCCCAGACAAAAAGAAGAAAGGAGCAACTACAAGATTCTCGAAAGACAACAAGGATGAAAACTAATTTTGAAATTTAAGAATTTAAGGGTCTGTTTGGAATGTAAAATATTTTCCTTAGTATTTTCCTAGGAGAACAATTTACACGGAAAAAGTCATTTAACTTATAAT
Organism: Mitragyna speciosa; assembly: GCA_024721245.1. Classification (NCBI taxonomy): domain Eukaryota; kingdom Viridiplantae; phylum Streptophyta; class Magnoliopsida; order Gentianales; family Rubiaceae; genus Mitragyna; species Mitragyna speciosa. Next base: position 25,791,369 of record CM045555.1, read on the forward strand.
TTTCCAATGTTTGGATGACAATGTGAAAATCTTTCAAAACAGTGTGTTTTATATTTTATTATTTTTAATATTGTTAATATGAATTAAAAAGACTAACAACAATTCCAATAAATGTTTGACAAGTAATTAAAGTCAAGTAGCAAATGATTTATTTACAACTAGTATATAAGATAATATAATGGTAAAGTATGCATAACTATAACTATGTCACTGCAGGACCCAAGATGAAGAAAAAATGAGTATATGAATTAAAAACAAAAATTATTTTGGTAACTAAAGTTAGAAAATTAGGTACTTAAGATTTAGTGTCATTCTTGAACTCTCTGGAAAATAACTTACACTCATTATGTATGTAAGCTGCTTTCAGCCAGAGGAGAAAAATTGGAAAATTTTACACTACAATTTTTTCTAGTGTTCGGCGCCAAGAAAAATTCTAAAAATATTTTACAAGAAAATATTTTCAGTCCAACCAAACAGACCATAAATGTGAAAATGCATCAGAATGTAGCACGAAAAGTGTGATCAAGTACAGTCAGAATTTTTTCCAGAATTTATTTTTTTCAACTGGAAAACAGATTGTTTTTGTTTTCTCCATCTAACACCTGTTAAACTGAACTGCATGTGAAGACAAAAGGCTAAACAAGGAGATCTTTTTACTTAAAGCATGTTGCTCATTTATGCTGAAACATCAATCATCACCTTGGAGTCTCCAGCCTCTCGATGAGAACCAAAAACAATAAAATTCAAAGAGGCAGTGTTAATAAATTAAACTAGTTTTCTAGAGTAATAGTATACAGAAGCAGCAGTCAGATCATAAAAGTTCCTTACATGAACCAAGCGTCTCTGATAGGGTCTTAAATTTCCATCAATTTGCCCGGCAAGATGCAATTTTGCTTCTTTCCAAGCTGATATAGTATGTGTCTCGAGCTCTTCCTCTGTCAGGTTGGATCCATGATTCCCAAGCTGTATATGTTCCAGTAACACATTTGTTAAGTTCTGAAAGCCATGGAACATAATACATCTAGATACAGCAGTTCCCATATAGAATGGCGAGAAGAAGAAAGCATAGAAATTATGAAATAACAATAACAAGGGATATACAGGATAAGCATACATATCATGATTTCTACACCTACAAGCAAAAAATACACATAAATCAATAATGTTAAAACCACATGACATTAAATATAGTACATATCTAAACAATGCGTCTGATCAAAGTAGATTAAAAACTAGAAAATGAATGGAGATAACAACATAAATGCAATTGACTAAAGAGATTGAAGATGCCCCGGGTACTTTTAACAGCAACAAGAGCTCAAGGCCTCATCTTGTAGTAAACTATTATGCAACATATTGTATTCCAATCATCTGCAAATTGTTATTTGTTAAAGCATAGCTTTCTTCTCTCTTCTTGCAAGCACAACAAATATAAATTTTGGAACAAAAAGGAAAACGATAACAAGTACACATGCAAATAATACCTCCTGAAGAATCAAGATGAAGTCCAGTGCACTGAGAATACCAACAAAACGACCAATGCGGAAGTCCCACAGAGGAGCAACAGAGATTCCCTGTAAAAATTATGATCAGACAAAATAACCAATCACAGAAAGGAGAAGAAACAAAGTTTTAACAATTCCAAACAAAATTCCAGGGAACATGCAAACAATAATAATATTATTATTGTAAAACCCAACTTAAGTGAGGGGTTTTTGGGGATAAATTTTTATAAGTGATGGCAAAATGGTCATTTGACCTAAAAATGTTTTAAAAAAAAAAAAGGAGGAAACGGAAACAAAAGTACAGAAATTTCCATCGGGTTCTAAAAGGAAAACCCAGCAGAATTTTCTGCTAAAAAGAAGAAGAAAAAGAAAGAAAAAGAAGAAGAAAAGAACGGGAGGAAGAAGGAGGAAAAGAAAAGGAAGTTGCCGATCACCAACTTCGGCCAACCAACGGTGCCGGCAAGAAGTCCGGCCAGCAAGCAAGAGAGAGCAAGAGAGAGAGAGAGAGAAGGAGAGGGAAGAGAAAATGGGAATAGGGAAAGAAAAGGAAAAAAAGGGGTTGGGGGGGGGGGGGAGGTGGAATAGTATAGCGCTCAAATCAAGTAAGTAAATGTTAGATTTTGTTTTCTTTATGTCATCTATAGTGGATTGCATGTTATCTTAGTTGAAATTTTAACATGCATTAGAAGAATTAGAGCGGATAGAAATTTCGGGTTTATGTAATTTTTAAAAATTTGGGAGAAATTTTATTTCTTTATTGTTTAGAGTTAATAGTTGTTATGATGATATAGATTACACCATTTAGAAGAGGAAAAGTTGATTTGGAGGTTTAAAAGTTTAAATTTGACTTTGAACCTATGCCATGCAAGATGAATAAATGAGTGAGCTAAGTCTTGGGGCTTAGATTAAGGTTAGAATATTATTCCTTTATGTATTTTTGTGTTATTAATTATGACTGTAATATCATATGGTAGATTCAAGACAACAATTGGCAGAGGAAGCCGCCTAGGGAGGAGGTCTAGTCCGAGATTTTGATATGAAATTCACTTGAGAAGTATAATGCATATTATAGATCAATAGTATTATATGTTGCGTGAAAAGTGTAAGTGGATATGTTAAAATATGTTATATGTATAAATTGAGATTTATGTACATATATGTTGGTAAATGAGTGCATGATGATGAAATGCATCAAAAGTGATATTTTTGTGTGTGAAAGTTCGATAGAGATGACAACGTATTTAAAAGTGAATAGTTTATGTTAAGTTATGAAATAATATACTTGATATATTTCGAAACATATTTTTATACAGTTATGTTTTAGACATCAAGGACATGAGCCAAGTGTTTAAAGGTGAATAGTTCTTTTATGTAAAGTTATAGGGTGTACACAATTGTCATATCATAGAAATTATTTTGCAAAGTCACGAATTTGGCATAAAGAATTTTAGAAAAGTGCACGAATTTTGTGAAATGATCTTGTACGTGAGTACTTGACAGTTTGATAGTGTTTTAAAAGTTGAAAGAACTAAATTGTATAGATGAATTGAAAGTAACTCTATGCAGAACTAACTAAAGCTAACAGGGTTATTGTTAGTCTAGGTGCACTTAATATTTGCCGGCTAGGGAAGTCCACTGTGATTCCCTCCCTTTGTGGGACAGTTTACCTTTCGTGGGACAGTTTACCTTTCGTGGGACAATTACCCTTCGTGGGATAGTATACCCTTCGGAGACAGATTACCCTTCGTGGGATAGTTACCCTTCGTGGGATAGTATACCCTTCGGGGACAGATTACCTTTCGTGAGATAGTATACCCTTCGGGGACAAATTACCTTCGTGCGACAGTTACCCTTCGGGGACAGTTACCCTTCGTGGGATAGTTTATGTTCTGCATAGTGTGATTTCGGGGAATGATTAAAGCATTAAAATTGTTCGTGGAAGCAAGAATGTGATTTATTATTTGTTTCATGCCATGTGTGATGGATATTCAAATTGCATACTAAAAGAGTTCTTATAAGTGATTGTTTTGCTTAATAAAAATAGTGTTTTGGTTGCACCATCTATTAAATGCTAATAATGTTGGATAATTGCATGTGTGACTGCATGTATTACAATTTATAATATGTGTTATGCTTACTGAGTATGGAAAACTCACCCCTCAAATTTTTCGGTGTTTTGTAGATAGTGCAGGATTTAGAATCAAGAGGAGAATTGTATAGTCACTCGATTGGTAGATACTCCCCAGATACTGTTGTTTCTTCCAGGTATAGGACTTCATGATGTAAAGATTTATATTAATAGTCTATTTTTCAGTAATATATGGTTATTGCAGACATTATTTTTGTTTAGATGCCCCCTGAGTAGTATACCAGATCCTAGATAAATGAGGAAGAATTCTCTTCAGAGTTTGTTTTGAATGGTTAAATGGTGAATTTTAGTTAATTAAACAGCTTTATGTCTGATAATATGAATGTTAGGCCAAAGGCTTAATAGTTTGATACTCGGATGATGAGATTGTCATGGTATGACAGAAAAAAATATATGAAAATGGGTTGATAAATGAATGAATAAGATTGATGTATGGAGTGTGGGGTATATATATTGGAAATGGTTGGGTTGTTGAGTTTTGTGCAGGTTTTGGAAATTTTGGGAAAGCTCAAATTACAAAGGAGACATTGCCGAAATTTCGGTATAATTAAAGAGGAAAGTTATGGCTTATGTTGAGTTTTGTACAGGTTTTGGAAATTTTGGGAAAGCTCAAATTACAGAGCAGATGTTGCCGAAATTTCAGTAGAATTACAGAGGAAAGTTAAGGCTTATGTTGAGTTTTGTGCAAGTTTTGGAAATTTTGGGAAAGCTCAAATTACAAAGGAGATGATGCCAAAATTTCGGTAGAATTAAAGTGAAAAGTTAAGGCTTACGTAGGTTGGGGTAGACTATTCCACCTCGGACTAAGTGCCGGTCACATCCTATAGGTTCGGGTCGTGACAAATATCAAGTATGTAACAAACTTAAACACGTCAAATCTGCAAATTTCATTTGTTTGGCCCTTTCAATTAATCTTGGCTGTGGTGTTATTTTTAGATGCATCAATTATTATCTTAATCCTACTCAAACATAGGTAGCTTGTACTTAATAGAAAATGTTAGGCGCAAAAAGGAATGCCCCATGAAAGTAAACTAAGCAACATTAAATACTCAAGAATATCTCTACCAAAAATGTGTAAACTTCTCCACTAAATTCGGGAAAGAATTAACATGAGGATGCATGGACAAAAATGTTACTATTGATATAAATATTAGTTGCAAGTCCGCAGATTAAAGGCAGCCATCACAACTTTAGAATATGCAAGTTCAACTACCTATCTGCCTTTAGGGCAAGCATTGCCCAAGCATGCAGTCCAAAAATTACCTGCTCATACAGAATATGAAACGCTTGCTTCACTGGTAAATTAACATCCAAAGCAATGACCTACAAAGGAGATCAATGTCAAACAATGTAATGGCAAAATCCCCTGGTGATGACTTCAACAGTAGGCAAGTTAAAGCATATATTATTGACATGTTTAGCATCTATACCTTGCCAGATTCGGGAAGCAACTCATAAGCAGTGTGCATTGACAAGAACATCGATATTCGATGCCGAGATAGCTCTATATCAGCCTGTGATATACTTGGAACTCCTTCCTGCACGACCTTACATCACAATTTTAAACTATGATCACCAAAAATGCATACAAGTATGAGAGATGACAATAACAATGCCCATCATTTACTATTTAAATCGACAGAGAGAGAGAGCAAAAAATGCCGTAAATTATGGCCAGTAACTATATGAAAAGGAACAATAATACACCCCATTTGTTGACCATTTAAGAAATAGTTGGTGTCCTTTAAAACTCTTTTGTGGGCCAAGAGAGTACATTTGGGATTAGTTTTCAGATCTATGACATGCATAATGTTGACACTGATTCATCATGAACTAACACAATACAGAACCAACAGCTACAGCAACAAGCAGACTGACCCTCAAACAATAACAGAGAGACAACTAAAGAACATGATCCAACCATTACAGAAAGTCTCTTACCGAACGAAGAAAGGTGTCATTATCAACGTCCATATTAGATCTACCAGGCATCTCAGCACTAAAGAATGTAGGAACCAGGTCAGATTCCCTGGGCAAGAAAATAGTGTTGACAACCCCATAATTTCCACTTACAAAGGGTTGATGCTCGTCATGCCGCCATTGCCCATCAACAAAGAATTTATACTGTACAAAAGTAAGAACAATAGAGTTTATCGCTTTCAGAAATATCACATATATAGATCAAAATCAACCAAAATATTAACAGCCAAATCCTGTTAATTTGTAAAAAGGATTGCTCTATGCATTCATAATCTGTGATTTCTTTTCTTTTCTTTCTTTGCCTTCACAATCAGTTAATCAGATTTTCAAGTAGTATCTGATTAGAGATGAACTAACAAATCCAGAAGTGTATATCCCTTCAAGATATGCAAGAGTTCTAGTAGTTTCAGATAAAGGGCTGACATGTTTTCACAATGTACAATGAGACCATCAGATACAGCAGTAGACTTTGCCTGAAGCAACTCTGTAAGACCTTTTGACAGCCAAAAGCCACAGTTTTGTTTCAAACAAGCTATTGCATGTTGTTCGACAGATCAAGCAGAAGTAAAGCATCAAGGCTGTTGAAACTGTGATTTTGCTCTTATGCAGGAAATTAGGCCATCGTCAGCTTTGGGCAAATGAAGATCTTAGAATTAAACTTTTCATGAAGATGCTCTAACAAAGAACTTCATGCTTAACACCTTGAAAATATGTCCACAAGATGCTCTCTCAATCATGCTATTCTTTTTCTGTCCAGCAAAACCAGATAAAAATATAATTAATTAAAAAAATGAATGCTGTCTGCATCTTTTTCAGCATGGCAAGCCTTTGCAACAGTTCTTACAGAGTGGTTTGCATGCTCCAACATTATTTTAATCAATTCTCTCTAATCCATTGTTCTTCTCAACCACATTATCAATTTCCATGCAGAAAATATAACTTGAATAAGATATCTGTTTGTTCAAGAAAGGGGAGATTAACTTGTGTTATTTTTCAAATGTTGGGCAACTCTTTTTCTCCCAAGAATATGTCTCCAGATGAGAGTGATTTCCTCCATTCATAACTTATTTAAAAGGAAATGGACATTTCTTTTCTGAGAAAAATTATAGAAATTGCACAATCTTGATACGAGCAAACTTTCAATGGTGAATGACCTTAGTTTCCATCTCCTGGGATTTAAAATTTTTACAAATTATCAAATCCTCCACTAAGGACTTTCAAGTGTCAAAAACAAAGGCATCAGGCTCATCTGGAGCTCCTAGAATTAGCTAAATATATTCAAATAAATTTCTCTGAGACTTTTTAAAATCTTGAACAAAACTGTATTGAAGGAAAAATAACCAAAATTGATCATGGGAATTTATTTTCTTAAGCTTTCAGTTCTTGTTTCTCTATAACTCTCTTGAATTGTAATCTTGCTAAAGAAATAACCCTAGAAAACAAACATGTTATTAACAGGATAAAATGGAAACCTAATACATGAGAAATATCAAGATTTAAATATACGATTGCAAAAAAAAAATTATTTTCCATTCCTTTCGTATGTATAGAAATGCAATATTTGGAAAAAGTACTAGATGCCAAAGCCCAAAGAAATAAAAGGTAAACAACAAGATCCAAATGCACAACCCGCTTATCGACTTGTAGAGATTGAATTGTTAGTTGGTTTCATTATCATCCAAAAAAAAAAAAAAAGGCAATCACATAAATTCTTACATGCTTTTTTTTCTCAGAAAATCCTAAAATCTAATTTGCATAAGATCCTATGCATTTCTAGTACATTCCACATCTAAAAATTGCTAAACAAACTCCTAAATGCTTCTCAGCCAAAAGCAGCTAAAGACGATACAAGTAGTTCTTTGCAGATATACACAACATCTGACTTATGTACAAGCTTCCATGAGGCATTTTCCCTTATAACACGACTAAAAGCATTAACTTTATTGACAACCAAATGCGAAGGCTTTAGTATTAAAGGGCCAGAATTGCTCCAAATTAAATGCTAGAACAGAGACCCAGAATTACATCCTAAACCAAGACGAGTATAACTCAAAAATAATCAACACAACACGACTTATAAACTCAACCAAAATCTTAAGCTCAGCACTAATCCCATATAATCCTACTCCTAGTCATACCACTTTTAAGCATGAACACCTTTCACAAATCAAAATACAAAAAGCATATGATTTTTTGCTTCCAAATATGGACACAATAACTTTAAATTCTCAATTGACTTTATATTGGCCACTTAATGGAAGAAGAATCCCAAGATAAGGGTATTGTTTTCTAGCAAAATTCAGTAAGGATCCCTTCCCGCACATCTTTTTGTCCTACTTTTCTTATCAACGGACTGACTTTTAATTGTTCAAACACCAGAATCCCACTATACATTGTTTTCTGATGGCTAACCTAAACTATCGGTTATGCCAAAAAGGTTTGTAAACTGACAATCTTTGAACTGATCATCACTCAAAAATATCAATTAATAGAAAAGAGACGATAAACAGAAAATTTTAGATAAGGGACCTGTGTAGTAACTGGTCTCATGAATGAAATTATAACAGAGAAAAATAAGTCTCAAGGAATACATCGCAGCACACGTGTGAAAGATAATATATGCAATATGAAACCAATCCGCTCATTCTGAATTGACTCTTTGACATGATTATCAATTTGAAAAAGGCTATAAAATATAGAATCAATCTTGATTTTGGTAATCCGAATAATAAACACTGTCAGTTTATTATAAATGTACCGATTATAAACTAGACTGACCTGGTGATAACCCGGTGTCAAGTTGTAAATAACCTGAAACACTGTGTGACAACCCTCCATTGGAGACATGGGTATGTGTTCTGCCCACCTGTAGATTAACAAAATCCCAATAGTCTATATCAGTAGTATCACCCGGCATCAAAGAAAAGCATTTTTCCTTTTGTTGTTATCTATCACCTTTAACTGTCATCCACGACTACCAAGATTTTCAAAATTAAGACACATAAATGTGCTAGAAAACCCGCACCTTCTAGAAAAGAGCCATTCCATATTACCATAATCATGAAAATTAGTTCTAGAAACTAATTATGAGTGACCTCATAGAGTTTTTAAATAACACACGAAAAAAAAAGAATTTCAAACTTATACATGTGATAGCAAAACCGACATCTTCTAGAAAGAGTTACTCCAGATTACCACCATCATGAAGAATAAGTTCAACTAATTACTTATGAGCAAACTTTTAGACTTTTCAAAATACGGACAATAAAGTGTCAATTCACAAATTTTGGCAAGTTTAATGCAGAAATTGCAACAAATCATGGAAACAGCATCAACAATTGACGAATTAAACCAAATTACAACCAAAAATCCAACAATTCAGCTACCTCACCTGGTGAAAGAGCCACACAGAGAGACCCTCCTTCCACCATGAGGCCAAACAAACCGCGTTGGTACCGAAACCATCCCTCCTCCTCCCCCTCCACCACTATTACCGTTACTCTGCCCATTATCTCCACCTGCCCCAAACATCATCCCCACCCAAAATTCCTACTTATTCTTCCAATCCCAAAACAGAAACTTTACTAAACCCCACCTACACAAATTATCCAATACACATTGCAAGTTGACAACATCAAAACTTCCACCAACACAAATCAAAATCAAAAGAAAAGCCCCTTTCGCGGGATCCTCCACGGAAGAGTAGAGGACCCCCTCCTATAATTCAAACATGCAAAAACACCCAAAATAAACCCTAATTCAATTCCCAATTATAAATTTCTCAAGAAACGAAAATTTCTCCCCCACTTAAAACTCCAATCGTTAAGTTCAGCTTCTTTCTTGAAACTTCCAATCAACAAATATTAACTCAACTTCAGCAACTCCAATAGAAACCCAAACGCTGAAAATTTAAGCTCTGATCTGAGGCAAAAATCGGGGATTTTTCGTTGGCCAATAAAAACCCTAAATTTCAGAATTCTGTACAATAAATTACCCAAATCGAGTTGATTTTTAGCGAATTGATGGATAGGGAGAGAAAATTAGGTTAAATTGAAGAGTGAGATTAGAGAGAATCGACATTGGTGGATCTTTGAAGCTATTTTTTTTTTTTATTTCTTCTGAAATTTTTGAGGAGCGAAAGAACGAAGAGAATCATCAATGAAAATGAAGTTTATATTATCACCTAAATAAAAATAAATAAAAAATGAATAAAATGTGAAAGAAAATTAATTAGATAAAACAACACAACTGGTCCTTATACATTTTCTCATTATTCTTGTTTAGTCCCTTTTTTATCCCCCAACAAATACAAAATATAATGATAGTTTAGTGACTAATCTCATTTTGAACTACTTTTTCGGTTGAAATTTCATTTCAATATTACATTTTGGTAAATAAAGAAGAGAAAATATAGAAGAACAAAACACTCCCTCCGAAAAAAAAGATCTTTATTCACATTACGTGCTCATTTTGAAAGGTTAGAGTAGAAGTTGGAAAAAAAAAAAATAGTGGTGTCATAATTTTAGAGAAAAATTGTACATTTTCAGTTTGTTTCCTTAATTTACTGGCATGTAATGTATAAATGAATTTTTCAAGAAAACAAAAGGCAATTTGATTTTGAAGGAACAAATAATACTACTAGATGTCTTATTTTTGGAGAAAAAATTGTGTATTTATATATATCGATCCTTAATTTACTAAAACGCAACACATAAAGGACTGCTTTGGGACAAAAAGTAGTTTGAAATGTAGTATAAGACTAAATTGTTACATGTTGGATATGTTAAGGACTTAAATGCATTGTTTTATATATATGGGGGATGAAAATGGACAATATGCAAATATGAGGTCTAATTGTGTAATTCCATTTATTAATTTAATTAATAAATAGGTAAAAAGCGAAATTGGGTGTCGTATAAAATGATCAAGGGGATTACGTGCGCCTACGTCTGATACGACTTTTGTTCTCTTACTTATTTTATTTGTTTCTTTTGTTTTCATTTTTTAATTTTGAGGGTCAATCTCGTTTGGCCAATACTTATTTATAAATTCGGGTTCCATAAAATATTTTTAGTGCAAGAAAATTTATGGAATTCCACTATTCATTTTCCAAGTAGTAGTTTGAGGTGATGAAGTGCAAGGAAATTAATTTGGAGTAAACGTACTTGAATTTTTGAAATATTTGAAAGTTTATATTTTACATTGTAATCGTGATGTCTAATTATAATCAACACGTGAAAGTCTACTTTGATTAGCATTTATACATCAAACATATAATATAAGGGAGAAAAAAGAAGAAGAAAAGTTTCAACAATATAGTATTATATGCAACAATTCTATAACTTTTTTTTTAAACAAGATTTTCCGATATGGCAAACAAGAAAAACCATTATGTGAAAAAAAAGGGATGAAAATTTGGTAAAATGGGCCCTTCAAAATGGTAGTAATACAAATGATGTAATTTTGAATTTTTTATTGTTCACTTGTAAATATATATATTTCCATATAAACCAATACAAATGACCATTATAATAATTGTGCGCTCCTTACTAATAGCCTCCCAAAGGTAGCATAATTTTTCCCAAAATAAAACTAGCAAAGATGTTGTAAACCAAATAATAGTGCAAATAACTTAATGTTTTTTTATTGTTCCTTCATTTTCTTACCAATCAAAAGCTAATACGAAGTAGCATTTTGAAACTAGTAATTAGGTTCAAAATAATTTTCTTTCAGGCTTTCACAACCTAAACTCGAATATCATTAAAACTAAAGCTATTTCAAATCTAATTTTTAGTTGTTATCTAAATTTTATTTCTAATATACGTCATTATAAAAATTATTTCACAAGCTAATCTATACATATAACCCTATAGCATTAAGGGGTGTATGATTTAGGGGAATAAGGGAGGAGAAGAGGTGTCAGTAGTAATGACACATATTATTGATGTTTAGAAAATAATTATCACTATCATTCAATCAAAATGAAAGCAATTAATTGGGGTTCCTTATGATTCCTCAAAATACTATTATATCAAACTCATTAACCTTTTTAAGAGAAATGACACAAATTCTAGTTTTAAATCAAACATGTCGAGAAAGTCGTCAAAACTTATACTCATAGTAAGGTTAATGATATTTATAGTAATAGTGATAAAAAATTTTGAGCCAAACAGATCCTAAAATTTTGTGATATTGACGTGGTAAATATTTAAATTTACATGTGCAAAAATAATTTTTGCAATATTTAGATTACTAAAACTTCTAGTGTATCTAATAAACAATTAAAAATAAGTGCAAGAAATTGGAAGTACAAGGAGCCATTGCCTGTTCATTGCCACTCTTGAAATTTGATTGTCATTGTCCATAAGGAAGCTAGAAATAACTCGCAACTTCACAAGTCTTCAACTCCAAACCCTGGAGCCAGCCAACAAGCTAGGAGTGGCTTTATCACTCCAAGAAATGATGGCGTGTGTAGTTCCACTCAGTTACTACGGGTTTCTGAGCAAGCCCAAACTTTTTGTTCAAGTAAACTTCCCAGACTAATTCTTTTGGCCATTGCTTGCTACTGCTACTAGTGCGTGTATTCATAGATTAAATGTTTATTATTTCTTAACTTTGCAAGCCATCTTTAAGTAATGCTATTTTTATGTCTACATATAATCTAGAGTATATTTTTGAATAATGGGCCTCTTTGGGTTTTGCTGTTGTTGAGAGAATTTATTGTTTGTCTACGGTCACAAAGTGTATGATTAAATGCTTAACAAAACATAATTTTTGTCTTTGTTGGATTCTTGTTTGTTTACGTTCACGCGCGCGCTCTCTGTGTATGTATGTGTGAACATACACACGTATATGGGTTGAGATGATAGATGATGGTAGCACTTTCTTGATTTCAACTTCGGTGATGTATAAGACCTGAATGTAGAAAACAATGCTTTGGCATAATAATTTTAGGCTTAGTAAATTTAGGACTGTCTAGTCCTCCTAATACTCCTGGCTGTCAACTCAATAATTCTCCATTTTTGTGATATGTTGATTTTCGTGAGATTGTTGGTGATGTATCATTTTGATTATTCTACTGTGTGTTTCCTGTAGGAAATAAGTCGAGGGCAATTCACTGGTGTAAGGCTGCAATCTCCATCAACTACAAGTAAAAAATTCTTTCTCTAAAATTTTTTTGTTTATTAACCTGTTTATTGGAAACTTTGTGGACGACAAGCATGGTCCCATTAACTGACCGATAGAGGACTCCTATTCAATAGCTTTGATTTTAACATCCTGGTATCTTTCTATCTATTGAAAATTAAGGGTATTAGATTAATTGATTGCTCTAAAAGGAGAGGGTTGATACATTCTTATTCTCATTAATTGTGTGTTTCTTGAAACAAGATTGTCCAATTTCAGAAGATATCCATATATATTATTCTGTGCATAAGGAAATATGTCCATACATAATAAAATTTTTGAAGCATTGGTTCATTGCCTGTTTTTGATAATGAATCACCTTCTCTATTATTGTAAAAGCAGAAAATAAAAAATTTCACAATCTCTACTAGTTAATAAAGTATATGCTTTAATATCCAAATAGTAACTTACGTTCAAGTCCTTGTGTGACTACTTCTTTATCTGATTCTTTTACCACTTGGATATGCTAAAATAAATTAGTTTGACTATTGGTTAGATATAGGAAACAAACTTCATCCAAATGCATCCAACCTAAATGAAATTGTCCAAATGTTCTAAGGATTCGTGAAGTTCCTCATCCAATTTGTTTTACTATGAAGTGACCATTTTATCTTTTACAGGCATGAATCTTAATCAGCCAAACTGTACAGACAAAGGCATGTGTTCTGTAAAAAGGAGCTATTTCCTTACAATGACCCTTGGAAGAAATTTTTATGAACCTATTTCACATCATTTTAATGTAAGTTCAATGTCATAATTTTTGGGTTTTGGGTTGGACCAGACATTGAAGATGGGTGGGGTTTTGTAGAAGCATCTGTACATCAACTATAATGATAAATTTATTGAAGTTTTTGGCTTGGCCTTTTATTCCTGTTTTAATGTGTTGTCTTTGCAATTCCTGATTTGCTATTTGTGTTCGCTTTTATGGCCTCAATTATGAAGATTATTTCTTCTCATAAATGTCCACAATCTTGAGATCTACTTAAGTACCAATATGTTCACCAGCTCTCTCTCTCTCTCTCTATGTGTATCTGTTCCATGTCTCATTCTCTCCTCTTTTTTCAATCTCTCTTAGTAGGATTATGATTCTGGAGAATTTTACAACAAGGACAGGCAAATATTCTCAAACTTTCTTATTCATTTAGTAGATCTCCATATTTTTATTTATAAATTCAATGAGTTGAAAAACTGACTACTTTTTCAAGTTCTACATAGAAGAGTTCCACTGTAGATCCACTAAAACTTGAGAAAATTCCCTGGTTTTTCACTTCTAAACATCTTGGTCTTAGTTTCTCAAGCCACTATGTTGCCATGGAGTCTCCATTTGCTTTCACATTGATGCTCTCTCAAGTCAGTGTATTGCAGCTGAGGCTCCATACGAAACATTACATCTTAGAGTTTGCTTTCACGTTATTGTCTTCATTTTTTTTTTACCAATTTCCCACATCCACATCCTATTTTTCTCAAGAATCTAAGCATCGATATTAATTGGATCATCTTCTATTCTTGCTCGACATTTCCAATTTGAGCAGTCAATGTCATACATACCCTGCATTATCTAGGAGTTCAGAATTTACTCTTACTGTTTCTGCTACGTTTGAACAATCATTGCTCAAATGTTGATAGATAGTTTCTATTATATTGGTTCTCCAAATGTTGATCCAGACAACCGTGTTTTTACTTCTTCAGGTGCATTTGCTGTTTTCTGCTAGCTCCTCTTCCCTCTTCATCTTCCCACCCCTTCACACGTGCTGCATTTACTCCCACCTCATCCTCTCTCATCACACATAATGGTTGGTATAATTGCACTTTCATTTCCCATCAAACATTTATTGTCTGGCGTAATAGCCATTATACACTTGCAATGAAGGGTGTTCAAATTACACAAGTTTATTTAGACTGGATATTCTTATTCGGGTGGAACTGCTAAGACCAAATGTAAAGCTTGTTCAATATAAGAAATAGGGCCAAAGATCTTTGCTGCCCTCTGACATTGGAGGAGAGAGCAGCCAAAGATATTTGTCTCTAAAACGTTGGAGGGCCAAGGATCCTTGATGGTTAGTTTTGGTCAAATTATGCAACAAAATTTATTTATCAATATGGAAGTGTGTGAAATATAGAGGGGACATGGATACTTTTAACCTAAACTTCGTTCTATTGATTGGCTTGTTGCAACAAAAGAGAAAAAAGAGAGAGACAAGTACAGTAGTTGCACTGAATTATTTTCTACAATGGAGGGCTTAAATTAATGGTATGATTGGAGATTGATTACGTGTTCTATAGTATCGATACGGACTTCAGGTGATCCAGTAGAGTCTAGAAGCACAAAAGCTATTAAAGAAAAGATCAACAAATATTATCTACATGAACACTCAAATAATGTAATTTGGTTCTAGCAAAGTTTCTCATTTGAAATCAAAGCCACTGCTTAATCCAATTTGGACGGAGAACGCACTTTAATTAGAACAACTTTGAAAAATTCAGGTTAACGAACTACCAACAAAAATAATAACAACGACAAAAAGCTATTAACAAAAATCATAACAATAAAAAGGAAGCAGTTGATCATAGACTATTATATTTCATGGTCAATGATCAACTTGCTTAATCTGAACTCTTTCTTTACATCCAAAAAAGTGAAACAAAAAATAGATAACAAGAGGCTGTGTCCTGACTATATTTGGAATTTTCAGGAAGAAAAATCTATACATTTGTTAATCGTTTGTATTATGATCCTTTTAAAAATTTAAAAAGCTGTTAACTCTTTTCCAAAGTCTTAATTTGACTCTTTTGCTAGTTACCTCTTGGACCAATTAATTTATCATTGGTTTATGATTTCACTACAATATGTATTAAGATAATTCTAAAAACATTTGTATAACATTATAAAAATTTGGAATTCTATTATTGTGCATAAGAATAAAAACTTTGCAAAGTTTAATAAGAATTTCCCTCTTTTTGGTTAAGTTTTTAAGTTCGATGAAGTTGATTTTGTTTAGTGAAAAAAAAAAGTTGATTTTCTAAAAATATACAATAGTTGTCCTCAAATTATCAATACAGACTACTGGATTATTGAGTTCAAAAAATCCTTGTGCTTGTTAAAATATCATAAGCAAACCATGTGAAAAATTGCCATCAAGGCTATATTTAAATTTATCATTTTACATAAACAAAATTAACATAGTCTCATTAATTATTTTAGAGATGTCAAAATTTAGTATTTCAGATGTTACCAGTTGAGCCTTAACTCTCAGAAAAAGTTTCAGCCTTCCTTTTTTTTTTCCATGAAAAATTGCATAATCCTTAATTGTGTAGACAATAGTAGAACATGCTTTGTATTTTATGTTATATATCAATGCAATTCAAGTGTAGATTCACAAGAACTAGCCCTAATTTGCACCATTGTGAAACTAAAATTTTATATACAATGAGACAACAAATAGATGCATGATATCCTATATACCTTAATTGATTTTCATATCTCTTGTGATTGTAAGTTATGCTAGCACTTCTACAAAAAGGGTTGAATGTGTGAATTTATAAGATGCCACTAATTCAAATTTCTCAATCACTATCACCATCGATCATTAACTCTACTATGAGCATAGGTTTTGACGATTCCCCTAAACATGTATGGATTAGTAATGGAATGAGCATTATTTTTCAGAGTTAATAAGTGTAATAAAATAATATTTAGAAAAAATCGTAAAGACCTCAGTTAATTACTCTCACTCTAATTTAAGGGTAGTGATGATTGTTTTTCAAACATCAACAATGCATGTCATTACTACTAGACCCAATTCTCCAAAACTAAAATCTAGCAAGTGTGTGGGAGATGCAGGCTTGTACACAAGCTAGAGGATCTGCAACTTCATTTATATTATGCTAGGCTTTATTCAACATCCATAAGGACTGTCGGGATTCTAAACATTTAGCACGATTTTAAGGATTGTTAGCTACGCTCAATTATTAGCAAGAAGGCCAAGAGACATTTTGGCTATGCGTTTCACTCTTCACGCTCATGCCGATTCACGATATCTTGAACTCCTTGAAAAGCAGTAAGAGAGAATGAAAGGGTTATATTAGAGCCTTCGAACATTAATTTCCAGACTTAATTTATGCTTCTCAAATTTTGAAAAATAGAATTTTGCAATTTGAACTACAGAGTATGGAGTTCCAAAAGGACATTCGAATGTGAGATAAGATAATTTGGTATTCATTGTATAGAAACGTTTGCAAATTATATGGAATAAAAATACTAAATCTAAGATGGATTTGATCTGGTTAATAATGGAATCATTTGAAATGCATTAAATTATAGATTTTGAATGCTCGAGAACTGAATGTTAAACATTTGATTTGGCATAACTTCCTAATCTTTAGTCATCTTGACAATCGTCCGATGGAATGTTAACCTTGATCGAAATCAACTTTTTTAAACAATCAGTATCCTCAAAAAAAAAAAAGCCTAAAGAAAGGATTAATTCTCAAGAATTAAAACATCCAAAACAGATGCAAGAAGTTTGAGGAATTAAAAGCAACTGATTTTCATTGTTAGAAAAATAGTACATGTGAAACTGGATCATCCCAAAATTTTGGAGCCAAAGATATTCATTGGATTCATACAAAATGTGACGGGCTTTTTTTCTACATCAGTAAGAAGAAAATGATGCACATCATTATATTAGCTGGTTCTGAGACTAGATCAAAGAGAGTCACCAATGTAATCCAACCTCTAAACACAGCAAAAATGATACTGATGGTAGATATATTAGCTCCTTAGCTATATGCCTTTATGACTTCATCGCATCCAAGAAGAATAAATTAATACATCACACTTCTTCTCAAATAACTAGCTTAGCTTTAGAGCTGTGACCCTTCTCAAGAACTCCAAAGTCAAATGTGATTGGAGTCTTAGATTGCTTTCCAAGCTTCAAGTCACTTCTATCAATATCATTACAATCAATACTGGGTCTAAAGAGATAATTAGATGCTTCATCTTCATGATTTGAGGCTTTGCTTTTGTTGATCTTTTGTCTCTCAAAATCTCTATACTTGCGCAAGTACATTAGCATGGCCTCAGTATAAGTGTCAAACTTTAATGAACTCAGAGCCCAACAGATGTCATTTTCATTCATTGTTCTTCAATTGTTCTTGTCACACTTGTCGGATGCTTCACCTGTTACAAAACTTATAAACTCGGTAGCACATTCTTGCATTGTTTCTTTAGCTTTTTTGGAGATTTTGGCACCTGGAAGAAGGATCTTCTTCATGATTCTTCCCACATTGGCAATAGGCAGTAATCTTTCATGCTCATCAACCATTTCAGAGAGCAAATGGCCAATTATTGAGCTTCTGAAACGCTGACACGTTGCTCTTTCATGTATCATCACCGTTGTATATATATGCTTCTAGAAAGCAAAAACATCACATATAGATAAGCTTATAGAAAGCATATATGCGCATGGCATGTGTACATGTAACCTGAGCATATAATACATGATAGCATGAAACAAGCAATATAGGTGCTATTAGTTGGTGAGTTAGGGCGCTTAGATCAAGAGTCTAGATTTCAAGCTATTTGCCTAAATGCAAACTGACATATAAATCATGAACATGTGTATTGGTCCTTATTCTCGTGAGACCTCAAAAATCCATAGTGGTTAATTAAAATTTTCTATTGTTTTAATGAAGTTCGAATCTTTCATCTATGACTAAAATAATTTAGAATTACCTATCAAGAACCTTTTTTTTTTTGAGTAAACAAGTACTCATCCATTACCTCATTAATTAGATTTCTATGCAACATTAGACGTGTATTACTAATATACACAAACGATTTAAAATCAAATATAGCACTTTTTTGTTAATGATACGACATCATACATAAAAGAAAAATACAAGGGAAATTTGAGGGGCAAAATAGTTTTCTTGCTAATTAACGAGGCTAAATATCTGGCAAGAAATAATTGGACGTTATATGCCTAAAGGAGTTACAAGCTAAAACTTGAGATCGTGATTTGATAAAGTAAAGAAATTAAAATCCAAGTCAATGTTTCTTTGTGCTTTATTTAAGTGTTTGTGATATTAAATGCCCTCCACTGATTTGCAAATTTACAAGCCAGTTTTTTAAGATGAAAACTTGTGAATTTTAAAAACTTAAAAAGTTGAAAGCAGAAACCTCAAGATGAAAGCTTACTGTTCAATGAAATATTATATGGTTCCCTGGCCCTCAACCACTTTCTTAATTCATCTCAGTAATCCACGCTCAATGCTGCCAATATGCCTTGAATTATTGCTTATTATATTGTTCCTACATCTTCAAATAAATGGACTACATTTTCGCATGTCGACATGTTCCGAATTGGAAAGAACAAGTTAAAAGGCAACAGCTTAAAAAGAGAATTATATGTCATGTAAACCCTATTGGTATATGATTACCTAATACTTGTTAAGTTTTTCCTTTTATTGGACGCTAACTACATGATATTTAACTTTAAATTGTTAGGTTCTAGTCAAGATTAATGGTTCTTTAATTGGTGTATGATTTACTATATTGCTTTGGTAACACATTTGCAACCATCACTAAGTTACTATTACATAATATCTACAATAAACTAAGCAGAATATTGATGAAGACTTTACCAGAATATTCCATCCACTGCTTTATAGCAGTTCCAAGAATCCAATTTTGCAGTTTAACAGATAAAGAAAATGTTTTCTTTGTTGCAATTTCCAGTTTTCACTTCCATTTTTCATTCACAAAATTTGGTAAGTATTTTCTGTTCAGTGACCAATTCCATGTTCTCATTCTGCAATGTTCACTAATTTTTGTTGCACTCAATAATTAATGTTGATGATCTTTTTCGGCATTGATGCATAAAATTTTGTGGGAAATGCACTTATGGAGATAGCACAAAATTTTCCGCTGTAGATTGTGATGACATATAATTCTACAGAAGAAATCGGGGATCGATGTTTGTGTAAACTATTCGTTTACCTTTCACACAAAATCTAGTGCTGAATACAACATTCACGTCCATTTTAGGCAAATTTTGTCTCTCTCAGATAGTATCAGTGAAACTTTTAAGGTTGTCTTTATTTCTAATCATAGTGTATATGATGTCCTGAAGGCTATTGAGGTGGGCCAAATTGTTCCCTTTTTTCTTTCAAATCAATTGTTGAATTTGTGGCTGGTTGGTTTATATAGTCCTACATTTCCTCCTTTGTTAAAAAATAATATTTCTTCTCTCTTTCTCATAATCTTTTTGTTTGGTGGGTATATACTTAAGACCTATTCTAATTGTGGGTATATACCTTCAGAATAGTTATCTAGGAAACTCATTTGGTGCTTTAGTCTTTTTGGGGTTGAGTGAAACATCTTTTTTTCTCTATGTAATTACCAGATAAGGAAGAAAATAAAAAAGTAAACTTTTATTTCACCTCCAAATCGAGTAATGATTTACACCACGAGGACCAACCTTGGCGAAAAAAGAGATAGATAGTTGCTTAATTTGCTATTATTATAATGAGAACACTATGTTAACATATATAGTATATTTTTAACAAATGCATCATTTTTAATTTCTAAAGTTTAGCTTCAATATTGAGTTTTGAAATGAATGTAATGTTTCAAAATATAACACGTCGTGCACAGATCAAATTTTAAGATTTTTTGAAGCTAAATCTATAATATATGCTTTACATATAAATAGGAAAGAAGAATAAATTTGAGAATCGATCAGATTGATGGTTCTTTTATCTCTCTCTTTTCGAGGTAAATAATCAGATAAGAATACCAAATTCAACTGATTTAAGATGACAAATATGATCATAGCTAGGCATGCCTGTGGTCGCAGTACTAATAGCCATTAGAATTCGGGCATAACTTTTGACCTGGTGCAAATTTATTTCCTTAGAATTATCAAAATTGTGTCAGCCATGTTCTAACAAACTATTAAATTGATGCAGACACTAAACAAGTAGAATAGCCCATCAAGGACACACAAGTTGTTATACAGTATTTTAAAAGGAAAGAAAATGATATCTCCTACTATGCTTCTCATATAAAGAATATTTGGTCCATCCCTGGATCACAAGGAAAAAAATCCCTACCCCATCATTTGTTTGCCAGAAATCATGCTCCTAAAGAGCGAAAGGAAGACTCAAGTAAAGAAAGAAAGAACCTAAAATGGATATCTGAGATAAAACTTAAGCCCATATATATCATTCTCAATATTCTCCAAGAAATGCATTAAAATTATTTTCTTCGAAACAGAAGCTAAAAAAAAAGACAAAAATGTAATCTGATTATTAGTATTCCGAGAAACTATTCTTATGGTTCTGATTAATTTTTCTTCGAGATTAAGATACTGTAATCTTTTTAGCTGTGTGTCTAGCTTGTTCTAAACGGTAAGAGTCAAGAGGATAATTTAATGCTGCGCTATGCTTCTCTTACTTACACATCTAGGGTTTACAACTTTATAGGTTCAAGTAAGTATCTTTGCGTTAAGATATGCATTAAACTAATCATTTTGGGTGAATACCCATAAAGGGACAACGAAGAACCCTAAGCTTGAAAGTCTTTTAAGGATCTTCAAATTATTAAAGTATATAAAGAATTGAACTCTACTGTAATCTTTCAAATTCTTTTTTCTCCCTAATACTACTATAATGGGAGAAGATGAATTTAGCTTCCGATTGATATATAAAAATGTATACATGCCCGCAATATGCCATGAAGGAAGATACTGATATCTACCCTTAGATTTTGGTAAATTTGTAAACCAAATATCTCATCCTTGTTGAAGGTTTTTATTTCATGAAATGGGCATGCAATTTAGACATGGTTATATAATAGATATTTTAGGAATAAAAGGTAACTACAAAATTGCTTGGCAAATTTACACCATAGGGAAGGAGTTCGATTTTCATCTCAATTTGATCTTTTTTGGTTGCATTTCAACTTGATTGAAATAGTACAGTCTAATCAAATTTTAGTCTGTCTATGCAAGAAAATTGACCTGCATAGAATTTTTAATCCCGCTCTATGTTTAAATGGTGAATTCAAAAGATGTTGCTTGTTTTGTGCATACCTTGTATGTGGATGAAATTGAAAATGTGTTCTAACGAGTGTGTGATCTAATCTTTGCTTACGGCTGCTGTTGTGTATTTTGTATGTCCAAATATCTGTCTGTAATAGCCCATATTATTCTTCTTTTATTTTTTCATGTATTGGAATAGGAGGGAAAGAATAATCATGTCAAATATGAACATTTCCCACAAGAAATTACTTATTGGTTCAACACTCATATATATGTGTGTGTGTGTGGCATCTATTTCTTCAACAAAAGTGGGTGCAAAACTAGTCTAGAATTCCATTGAATCATTATGTTGTTAATATTCGCAGTAAATTAGATCCAGATTGCACCTATGTGCAATGTATATGGGAGACACAAGTTTGTCTCATTTCCATTTTCTTCTTTATGAATATCCTTGGTTGTGTACATATATTTAGGTGATCAATTTCTCAGATAAAAGATGATAAAGTGGAAAAGATAGTATCCCTTTAAAGTTTAAACCATAATATATATTTCTGTACAAAGAACTGATCAACCATCAATAAAGGTTGCATTAGATCACGTAAAATGAGAAATTTTTATATTATGAATAGAAGTAGAACTATATATAGAAGCTTTGCAGAGTTGTTGATCTTAAAGCTGTCAACATAGCCATCATGGACACAACCCAAATCTAGATGTTGTCCAATCATATTTTTAGTCTTTAAGCACGCATAAGAAGTTGGAATCCAAAGTATGATTGTATTTTGTTTTTTCTTTTGAGTTTAACTTAAACTTTCTTGTGCTAATTTATGCTAATAATTAATTATAAGAGTACGTCATTATTTATTTTGATTGAATCAATTTTATTATATCAAAAGAGAAAAGTAATTATACGATTAAAGATGAAATTAGTTCAGAAAGAGGGAGAAAAGAAAGTATAGTATAGGTCTAATTGAACTTAGGAGTAAAAATTCTGAAAACCGATGATATAGTAGATTTGTTAAAATCCTTAGTGTCATTCTCCCAATATTCTTAAATATGATAAGTGCAACTATAAGACAGTAACTCCTTATCACTAGTACTTAGAACTGTTAATGGAGTCGGGACGGCCCAAGCTCGGCCCATTCTGCCCTGAAAGAAAAGCTCGCAAGCCTAACCTTAATTGGGCCGATTTAAACTTGAGCCTAAATATCAAACCCGAATTAAATGCAAGCTGAGCTTGGGCCTTACTAGGCTCAAGCCTGATTAAGACCCAACCCATTTAAAGTATAATTATATAATATATATATATATATATATATAATAATTAATATGTGAAAATTATAGTTAAACACTAGTGAAAAATTGCACATCCTATGTGTGTACAAATAAAAAGAAAGATTCATAAGAAAAATAATGAATAGTTATTCAAAAGTTTTTATTAGGTTGTGTAATGTGCCTTTTTTGAGTTGTTAAAAACAAAAAAAGAAGCTATTGGTGGTTATTTGAGATTTCTATATAATGTATATAAAATAATATATATAATTTACAATAAAACATTACTAGGAAATACACAATCTAGGTGTGCGCAAATTAAAATAAAAATTTATAAGAAAAAATATTGAGTAGTTATTCAAAATTTTTTATTAGGTTGCACAATGTGTGTGTGTGTGTGTGTGTTTTTTTTTTTAAGTTTTAAACCAAAAAAAAAAAGTTGTTGAAGGTTATTAGAGCTTTTCACTAATAAGTTTTTTTAGTGGAAGGGTAAATAAGGAAAAACAAAAAAATAACAAAAAATATTTATACTGTAAACTTACTCTTTCTTTGTATACAGTAAGATAAGGTATCATAACTTAAAATACTAATAATTTATATATAAATTTTCTAACAATTCATAGTTATTAAATATATATTATATATAATTAAGTATTTAGCAATGAACTTGAGCCAAGCTCGATTTAAGCCCGAAGCTCACAAAAATTGTGAGCAGAGCTTTGAACATTTTATTTTGAGCCCGAGCTCAAAAGTCCGAAGTCCGAAAGCCCTAATTACTTTGTGAGCCTAGATTGGGCTTGCCAAAACCCGGCTCATAAAACCCAATTGACAGCCCTACTCGTATTGAGAGAATGGCATTGAAGATTTGAACTAGATTTTGGAATCCATTTTGCCATGCTATGCTCATTTTCATCTCTAATTGTATTCATATTCCCATTCAAGCTAGTTCATACTCAAATTTTAGTCAAGCGTAATTAATCTCAAACATGAACCTTTTGTTAGGATCTAGTAAGTTTTAGAAATTTAGCATTCTTTTCATTAATTTTATATTTAATAATATTTCAAGAAAAAAAGTGCTTCTTTTGTTTAGCCAATCTGAAATTAAAATCATCTTGGGAATGGTCAAATTTCAATTGATTTATAAATACATAAAATTCTGTTAATTTTATAAATATTTAAAACATCTTTAACTTTAGTTTCGACTTTCAGTGGAGAGCCTATATAAACCATCACTCCCTTCACAGCCCAGGCTTGCTTGGCCCATTTAGGAGTCCGAACAACGTAACTCGTCACATTTATGTTGTTCCTCCGAAAAATATACTAACTGATCTTGTAAACTCCTGTAAAAGTATTGAAGATGAACAATAGTCATATCCATGATTTCAGGTAAGTAGACATCCCAATTTCAGTAGTAAAGCACTTGACCAATTGATTTCTGCTTATTCTGGCTACTTATGAAGTAACACGCATGTAACTTACATTGCAAATGCAACATTGTAGGGTAGGGGATCCAAAATAAGCTTAGCTCCAAAACATATTGGCCTTATTATCATCTCGAGAAATGGTAGATAACTCGAAGTCGAATTTATTGCTGTTGAGTTTTGAGACAACTATTGAGACTTGATTCTGAGGTCGATTGAATTTGACTGATATAACAAGTGACAAGCCAGACCTACGCCTATCGCTGCTGAGTTGTTCCCACTAGGCTGTCAAACTAGAGCAATAGTCATTCAGCTTCTCTCCTCTTACAAGTACATATATTCTACGTTTGTCTTTATAGAGGCACGCTTTCTCTTGAGCGTTTAAGCCTCCTGAGCTCTTTTACTTTCTTGTTTACTTTGGGTTATTATTGACTTGAACGTCGGAGGTGCACAAGGGGAGAAATTCCATGTGTCTCTTATCTTTTCTGTGTTGTAGGTGACCGTGGATTATCAATCCAATCTCGCCCAAATTCAGTCACCACATAAGGCAATAGAGTGTTTGTGCATTCTATACAATAAACGCAGGATAGCAAAGATTTTTTTTAGTGTCAGTACACTAATCAAGAGAAGAAAATAAGTGAACAATTTCTAACTATAAAATTCTAGGAGGCTTCTCTAGCAATGCAGATAGATACACTTCATCCTTGTATTTAGGAGAAATTGCCTGCAAAAGAACCAATCAATCTATAAGAATCCTCCCAGCCTCAAGGTGCGATCCCAGTCATAAAGGATGAAATCCAACAATTGCAAATCAATCCAGCCATATATAAATCTCAGTTGTGTGGATAAAGTCCATTGCATTATCCAATAAGGAAAGCCTTTGATTTAATGTATGGAGGAAATATATTACCCTCTGTTAGTTAAACCTAATTAATTCACTCTCTTTCCCTCTCTTTATTTTCTTGAATATATAGTCCTAAGATAGATTTTTATAATCCTTATGAGGGTAAATATTTTACTCACATTATATCACCTTAGTTTCACCTTAGTTTTGGAGATACTTGTACTTCAATTAGACTCTGTTTGTTTGATACTTTTTTTTATAAACATTTTTTTTAGAAATTTCATACATGTTTTTCAATCATCTTTTTATCTTACATACACATTTATCGAGAAGAATCTTTAAAACAACTACAATAATGTTTTCTAAAAAATACTCCAAAAAGCATTCATCCAGACACAGTCGTTGTCTCTTTGACATTACTGTGATACTATGACCATTTGTAAGGATACATGCGCGGTACGTACCTTCAATATGATTACTCTTTACAAAGAGATCCAAATTCAACCTTACGAGAGTCTTTTGAATATCATTATCAAGAAATCGACCTTATTATTGGCCAAAAAACAGTGACCAAGGAAATAAAAAATAAATTAAAAACTAAAAAACAGCCTATATCTTAGAAATTCTCGAAGCAAGAATGATATATACACACACACAGAGAGAGACACCAGTTGAAAAGGAAACTATTATTATTTTGTTTATAGCTACCACTGAACCAAGTATTTCATAATTTATTCTGATTGATGGCTTACATCTCTCGAATTTTTATAGCAAGGTAAATGCACAAGCAAGAGTTAGGGTAATTGTCTATTGTTATTAACTTGGTGTCAAAATTTTATGTAAGTAATTGAATTTTTTTGAGCTTGTTAGACTTGTCTAATTTTGTCTACGTTACAATATCATTTATAAGTTGAATATATTCGAACTCTTAGTTTAGTAACTCGAACCTTTATTTGTTAATACTTTTTAAGTACGGTGTCAAATTATAATTGGACTGCAGAATTCACATAGATGGTTAAAATTGCTTCTCACTTTCTCTACTGTATTGTACTATAATATAGAATTCCATAAATTGTTATAAAATTTTCTAATAAGATGTTAACATTCTAAAAAAGTGAGATTAAATCGTACCAGTGATTAATTTCAAGGGAGGCATAACAACATGACTATAGAATTCCATAAATTATTATTAGTTTTTCTAATAAGAAGATAACCTTTTTGAAAATTGAGATTAAATTGTTAAAGTGGTTAACCAATTATTAGTCTGTGTATTTAGATGGTAAATAGTGTGTAAAGTGTGTACTAAGGTGCCCAATTATTCCTAGTATAACCATTTTCTAAAGTTCAGTAACTATATATGTGTGCGTACGTTTTGTCAATCGTCAATATTATCTTATACTATTTCTAATCTATTTTATGAGAAAGCTTAATTAGGTTTGAAAGAATGGACGACTCAATCACTATTAAACTAAACGAATACATTATGCATTCATTTGAGTTTTTTATCGATAGGAAATAGCTTCTGAACTCCTAATCTGTCACGTAAAGGATTGGCAGTGGCCAACTTAAGGTTGGTTTAAGTCCTGTAGCTATACAGTTTAACCACTAAAAAATTGGAGTAACAACAAACTATTTCTGATCGTATATAAACCCAAGCGGTCATACCACCACTCTTAACCTTCACAATTGTACGACTTTATTCAAAACGATCTCTCAGATTTCTGAATTCGATTGTTTCCGAATTCCTGAGGAAAGAAATCAGGAATATTGTTGCATTTTAGGAGAAGAGGATTGACGAGAAGGGGGGCAACAAATGGCGAGGGCAACTTCTGGCCTCGCGTATCCGGAGAAGTTCTACGCTGCGGCATCCTACGCTGGCTTCGATGGATCTCCCACTTCTTCTGTTACCTCCAAGTTCTCAAACGACGTCTCTCTTCTCCTCTACGCCCTCTATCAGCAGGTTTTACCACAAAATCATTACCATTTCTGAATTAAATGGACTGATCGTGTGTCATACTATCTGAATTATCTGAAATTTAGTTTTTTGAGGTTGAATTTGTATTGATTTGTAGTGTTTTTGTGGAAATGCTTGCCTTAAAGTAATGAATTTGATTTTTATCTTTATAGATCTGGGCTTGTATGAGATTTTAGATTTGTGGCATTGGGAATTTGCTGTTCGTTTTGCTGAATTTAAGGTTTATTTTTTGGGGGGAAATGTGACTTTCGGTTTACGGAAGAATCGAGATTTATTAATTCTGACTTCCTTTTTTCTGAGTAACGTTGTTTTCGTTTGATGGGAGGATTTGAGCCTGGGCCAGCAAAATTTACTTGTCTATATAGAGGAAAAGAATTTGTCGAGAATGAAATGTGATTGAATGAGGAGGTTGGCGGGGTTACATGTCCTATTCTTGGTGATTTTGTTCAGTATTAGAATTTAATATGCAAGTGGGACCGTGGATTTGAGATCAATGCGACAGTTGTTCTTGAATTCTATAAGAATCATAATGGAGTGGGACAAGTGCAAAATGTTGTGAATTACATACTACAATACTCTATATGTTTTTCCTTATTTTTGCATTCCATACTACTTCGAGTGCCACCTGAGAATCGTTGATTAGGGACATTTCAAGAGAAAAAAGAGAGATAATTTTGCCCTGAGAGGTGATTGTTGTGTCTTGCAAGCTTTTGCTTATTAAGTTCCAACTTGTTGTTTTGAAAGTAATCCTTTTTTTCTTTTTGATGGTGGTTTGCATTTTCTTGTAGGCAACAATAGGACCTTGTAATGTTCCCAAGCCTAGAGGATGGAACCCTGTTGAACAAAGCAAGTGGAGGAGGTATGTCTTCTTGAGCTTTAGGATTCGCTTATTAACAAACTGTTACTTTATTCTTCACTACATTTGCCTATAGGAGTCCTGATTATCTTTTCATGAGGTAGTTGCTTGAACCAACTTGATAGGATAACATTTCTGTTGGAGAACTCACATGATGTAAAAAAAATGCTGAAGGAACAAAAGCAATTGCAGAGGCTTCTACACACAAATTGGACCGAAAAAGAATTGATGCTATCTTAGATTTACTGATAGTACAAAAAAGGTGTGTTTATGTCAAGTACATGCCAGCCATTGAAACTCTTACAGCGTTCAAACACTCTTGGATTCTGCCCCCTCTAAATGTGATTTTAGTACATGCTTGTAACCTTGATGTCCAACCATATGATTGTGAATCAATCCCAAAGTATTGTGAATACCTACTAATAATGCTAGGACTCAGGAGTGTAAGTGATAGTATACTTGAATGATTTAAGATGGACACAGAGAGATAATTAGTGAGAAAGTGCTAACTTCTGTTTTACAGAGTGCATTAGAGAAATATGATTCACATTATTGAGTTGATTAAGCATAGAGAATTAGATATGAATATCTTTTGTTGCATACTGGCACGTGGAAAAAGAAAAGAAATATTTACTAGGTTCATAAAACCAAATCTCTATTTTGTATGAGAACAGGTGCAGAGAAATTTGTAATCCATGGAATCTGTGGTGGAGTGTATGAATGCCTGAATATTTCATTTCAAGGTTCACAGAATAAAATTGAGCTGGAGGAACCTAGATTTTAGTTTGGCTTAACTTGTTTACACCTCTAAAGATGACATCTTCTGCGTTCTCTTGCTTCCTCTTTTTTCATTATGCACGCTAACACATACACAGTCTCACGTATCCTTCTTTTAGCTTAATTAGTTAGAGGGCTGCGCTTAATATAGTGTGAAGATAAATCATTACATTCCATTTGTTAACCCAGGTAATACTGACTTCCTCGAGAATTTTTTATTATTTGCAGCTGGGATGAGCTAGGAAACATGGTCTCTACGGAGGCAATGCGTCTCTTTGTGAAAATATTGGAGGTTTGTGTGAAGAGATTTATAGTAATTTTCATTCCCATCACCTGCAACTATCATATGCATTTACATAATTGCATTTTGTGGACAGGAAGAAGATCCAGGATGGTACTCAAGAACCTCAAACTTCACTCCAGAGCCTGTTGCAGATGTTGAAAGTAATGTGAGTTTTTGGGGTTATGTGAATTACCTGGTCTGGTTGTTTATTTGTCTGTTACCATTCAGAAGTAGTGATGTGATGCGTGATCTCTACTTCATAGAGATTCAGAGGCACAACAGCATCATCTTACAGAAGTGAAGTGCATATAACATTTGGATATGCTAAGTTTTCTCAATAATCTGCAGAAATGCACATTGAGAAAAAAAAAAAAAAATACAAAGGGGAAAACAATAGCAAGAGAGTAATTGGACAAGCATTTCCAAAACTCATTTCTTAATCAGCTAATATGATTAACCCTCTGCATATCATCACATGTAACACCACCTAAACAACCATGAATATTAGAGACCTCAACAGTTCGTTATCTATTCCGAAAGATATATGAAAAAAGGTAACATCACCATGAAGTTCTGATACAGAGTCCTGGTCCTTTCTCGTGTCATCTTTATCCACTCCACTTGAGATCAGACCTCAGGATCTTTCTGTTCTGTCTCCTTTGATCTTACTTCTGTGACAACGAGAAGTTTTGTTGGAGGCTGACCTAAGAACTGCAATTTATCATGTATTGATCTCTTTTTTTTTTTTTTTTTTTTTTTTTTTGGGGGGGTGGGGGGTTTGGGATTATATGTTGTGAGCCCTTAGAAAAGGCCTTCAGACCTAAATTAGAAAAATGCACCTAGTTTATATATGATCTTCAATTTTGTAAATCATTGAGGCCAAGTTAAAGAACAATGTAGCCTCAAACTTTCTGTTCTTTTCTTTGCTTTTTGTCTGGTAGTGGTTGCTGTCTGCTTTTGCTAGTTACAAATTGCTCTGTATAATTTTAGGTCTTGTATGTGGAAGATGATCACTTTGAGATAATACCAGTTTTTCCTTCTAACACGGTTGATTTGTTGAAATTTCCTGTCCTGGTGTGGATGAAATAAATTTGTCTTTTTCAAATAGTTATGTACAATTTAATATGAAAGACTATGATTTCCTATTCAAATTCAGATAATGAGAAACTACGCTGGTGAACTTGCTTTTGATAACTCTATATAGAAAATATTTCCGTATATGGATCGATGTCAGCAAAGATAATCTAGAGGGGACATCTGTTTCCTAAAAAAGTTTTTATCAATTTTGAGGCAAAACATTTTGGAAGTTTTCTGGTCAAGAAATGTTTCTAAATATCTTAGAAATGTTCTAGATATGTTTGGTGGAATATTTTGATAAATGCATTGGAAACTCTCTAGACAAACTCCACAAACTTTCGAGAAATATCTATGAAAATATTTTTGATATTAAATGATAGTTTCATTGTTTATTGTAACCTTTCAGCGATTTTTTAAAAGTTCCCACTGGTGTTTTTGTAAAAGTACTTTTTCAACGGTTTCCTCTTATTATTAATAAGGATTACTTTATGTTTCCAATGACTTTCGAAATTATAATTGCTTAAAGATTAAACAAGAAGTTCGGATTTTTTATTAAATCTCTACTTCATTACAATGACTTTTATTGGAGGGTGTCCTGCTTCTGTGTATCCCGTTTTATGCTTCCATTCCACCGACTATGATTATGAAGGAGGATTTCGCACAATCTGACTAAAGCAGGAGCTCTGTTGTGACTGCTTGATTGGTGCAGACATGTGCTTTGTTCTTATAGTGAATCTAAGCTTTGTTATTATGGTGAATCTACCAAAGGGTGCTTAGGTCGTGGACCTAAGGCCTTCCATGATGTAATTCTGGACGTCATGTTTTATGCATCATTCCTTCTGTTGAGTAGATTAGCCTGTGAGTCATAGAGATGTACACTACTGAATCTAGGCCTAGGAGCTATCTCATTTGAAGTTGATCCTTGACGGATTTTGTTTATTTACATTTTTCCAAATTATAGATTTGTTTCTCAGCTTATTTTGTTCTACTCAAAAGGTCAACTCATTAGGAGATGAGATATTCTCTATCTTGAAAAAGATACAGAATTTTTTGGTTTGGATTGTAAATGTGCTTGTTCTATCTCCTTTACAAGTCTTCCAGTGTTTTCTATCCTGCTATTGTAGCTCTATACATACATTACTTGATTCTTAGTTCCTCCACTTTCACGTCAATGTGAAAGTTTCATACTTAATTGTCTGTGTCCTGAGATCATTCTATTCCTCTTTTTAATCAATTATTCTTCCTTTGACTCAGGAAAATGCGAAAATTGAGTTAGTCACTGAGAATGGAAACGCTTTTCCTGAGATTAAGACAATTCCTGCTGAAAATGGGAACCTATCAGAAACTCAGGATTTAGAATTCGTAGCTGAAGGCTTTGGTGCAGTTAGTGTGTATGATCAGTGGGTTGCACCTCCGATATCTGGTGTATGTCCAAAAGCTCGATATGAGGTAGCGTTGTTTACTGGTATCTGTTACTTTTTGAATTCATCTATGTTGTAATGTCTTAAATGAAGCTTCCACTATATTTGCAGCATGGAACTGCTATTATTGATGACAAAATGTATGTATTTGGCGGAAACCATAACGGGCGTTACCTAAGTGATCTCCAGGTATGGGAAATATATCTACGTTGATGCATGCTTATTATGGTTATCTCTAGTCTTCATGTTTGCATCCAGGACTCTGTAAATTGTATTGCTGCAACTCTTATCCATGCTTGTAGGAGGATCAGGATCTAATGGTTAAAACTTAAACTTTTACCTATTTCTCGAAGAAAAATAGAACTTAATGCTTTGGGAACTTACTTTAAATTTATATTTCTTCTATTTTACCTTTTCTTTTTTGTGTTCAGACAGACAAAAGTATTGTTTTTACCTTTTCTTTCACTCTACGAATTAGCATCCATAATGATCTTTTAGGGGACATGAGCTCTGAAATAGCTTTCCATCCGCCTCCTGTCAAATAATCCAGGTCTTGGATTTAAAAAGTTGGACATGGACTAAGGTTAAAGTTAAAGCAGGGGCCGAGGCTTCTGCTGTAACTGCAACTCCCTGTGCTGGCCATTCCTTGGTTAGTATTAATGTTGTTTTCTCAATCTTGCCTGAGAGGCAGAGCAGAGCTTGCCTTAACTTGATCACTGATGTTATTTGGTGACTTTCTACTCATGTATCTCTTAGCTTATGCCATCCAGTTGTGCCATTCTTTTAGATAGCATGGGAAGGAAATAAGCTTCTTTCAATAGGAGGACATTCAAAGGATCCTTCAGAAACTATGCAAGGTTTGTATTATACCAATTTAAACATTGTCTATGAGCTCAGGGTTTTGATTTTGTTGAATCATGACACCTTATATGAGACAGTACCAATAATTTCCAACCATAGTCATATGCTTTGGATGAATCATGGGAAAATAGCCCAAGAAAAATTCTAATCTGTTAGGCAAAAAGCCTTCTGTTGGAACCTTTGGTATTGTTGAGAAAAAAATGGAAAATTGGGTCAAAGCGTTGTGTTGTTTTGCAGGTATTGCTGCATGATGAAACTAAAATGTACCTGGAAAGCTTGAGTATTAGAAATGAAGCTTATCTTTAGAGGGATTTATTGACACTATATGTGGATCTTAATGCTTTACCTTTTGTATTGTACTCGTTATTCTTTTTCTATATCAGGTGCAGGTGTGCTTGGGGCTTGCTATGGTCATGTAGTTATCTATTAGTGTCAGATTGAAGCTTATTTCTCTTTGGTAATTTTTATCACAATTTGAAACTTAGATACATAACAAATTCAAAGATATTAGCGCATAATAATGAGGTGGAAAATCTATTGCACTTAGGAATAAATCATGTAACTTTTTGAAGTCGGCTGGCATTTTCTTACAGGCTGCATTTTTGGGATGGTAACTCACCTACTTTCAGCTGATTTGGGACTGTTCTTCGTGGCTTTTTTTGTTAATCAGAAAAGAGTAGATTTAGTTTGGTGTTTATGCACATGTTATT
Organism: Mitragyna speciosa; assembly: GCA_024721245.1. Lineage (NCBI taxonomy): Eukaryota > Viridiplantae > Streptophyta > Magnoliopsida > Gentianales > Rubiaceae > Mitragyna > Mitragyna speciosa. The sequence goes on from CM045555.1 coordinate 25,824,729, forward strand.
AAAATGGATATTTTGGTTGAAGCCGTAGGTGGTTTCTGAACAAAGTTAATCAGAGTTATAGCTTCCCCCAACCCAACCCAACCCAACCCAAAAAAATAAAATAAAATAAAATTTCAGCCTACATGCATTGCATTTCTCCTGCTTATCTTGCATATTGAAGATTTGCTTTTTCTTTTGGAGCTTTCCTTGGTAGTTGTTGCAATTATGTTAAGAGTCTTCTTTTTATCTTCAATATTTGAATGTTTGCAGAGCTTTTCTTCCTGCTATGAAATAGAGGATTTGTATAGAAAATGATACTTGTTTGTTAGAAGTTGGACTGAATACATGTCTTTTGTTTTTGGTCTGTCTTAACATTGTATTAAATGGTAATGACAGTGAAGGTGTTTGATCTGCAAACTTGTAGCTGGTCAACCTTGAAGACTTATGGAAAGCCACCGGTATATAGTCGTTATCTCTTGATTATCTATATTCTTCTCCCCTTTGCAATGAAGAAAAAGTTGTTACAACTTTTTATTTGTGTCATTCCAACATTATCTATGATTTGTTGTCCTCAGTGAAATTGACATTTATGACAATCTTTGGGCTTACGGTGTTGCAGATCATCTCAGCCAATATGAAAGTAGAACATTTGGAAATGCCAGATTGATTGCTTTTATGATGTTTGATATATAGTTCTATGCATGTTTTCACTCCCTGTGTATACTAGAAACCCACACATAAATTATCCTGTCACCAACGGTCCAAGGGGAATTCGCATGACATGATGCCACCAATTTTATGAGCAATAGATAGATGTAGTGAACAAATAAGATTCCAATGTAAGATGAGAAAATGGGAAAGAAAAGAAACGGAGAAAGGAATGTGGAGGAAACTACAGACTGCTCCTCCTTTTCCACTTTCTCTCACATGGCTGCTACCTATCTCAACATCCGGCACGGTTTTCCTCTGAGGTTCCTCCATGACCTCGAGATGCATGTATTTGGATCAAATTTAAAAATTGTTGGCATTTGCCCTTATTTGTCATGTGGGGTTACTGTTGCGATATCATTTTAATTCCAGTTGTGTTTGAAATTTATATGCTGTAGTGCAATTGGTTATGCAGAGCTCAGTTAATAACTGTGCTTTGAAGACCCTTGCTGCATAAATTTCAAATTTGATGTTCTGGTATATGCATGAACCTGATCCGGCTGTATTAGCTGCTTTATATCCCTAATAAACGCAACCCTCTTTTGGGTTTTTTTTTTGATTAAACAAGAAAAGGTTGGTTTCCTGAGTTTTGGTTCTGATCTGACAGGCTTCTCGTGGTGGACAATCAGTGACCCTTGTGGGGACAAGCTTAGTTATATTTGGGGGACAAGACCCGAAGAGATCTCTTTTGAATGACCTGCACATTCTGGACTTGGAGACCATGACCTGGGACGAAATAGATACCTTGTAAGATTCTCCTGCAATTTGAGAAATTTATTTCACTCCCCCTGTAACTATGACTGCCTTAGTATGACTGAGGGAAGTTTCTCTATACACATCCAGTTGACAGACAAGGAATAACAGTGGATCATTTAATTAGTTCTTGACAAATCTGTCTTCTGTCCCATGTAATCCCATGAAAATAAACTGATATTATAGTTTATTTTTAAGCGAAACAGATTTGAGTTTTCGTTATCCCTTGAATAGCAGTGCTTATGCTAATTTTTGAAGAGCATGGACATATTGGTGCATCTGCAAAAGTTTGTACAATTTGCATATTGTTTTCTTCAATTAATTTGTCTTCCAGCTTTGTGACATTAGAATTTAGTGAGATAATTTCTGTTTTTGTAGGGGGATGTCTCCTTCTCCAAGGTCAGATCATACCGCTGCAGTTCATGCAGAGCGATTCCTTCTTATCTTTGGGGGAGGTTCACATGCTACCTGCTTCAATGATTTGCATGTTCTGGATTTGCAAACTGTGAGATAATATAGTTCTTTCAGTATCTGGATAATGCATGATTCAGAGTATCATACTTATGTATATGTTTTTGTCTAATAGATGGAATGGTCGAGACCTACACAACAGGGTGAAATTCCTAGCCCCCGTGCTGGTCATGCAGGAGTAACTGTTGGAGAGAACTGGTTTATTGTTGGCGGTGGTGACAATAAGAGTGGTATGGTTTATAGTTAAGAGTTCAGGAAAAGAATAGTCTCTGTATTTTAGGCTGTTTGTATTTTGAATATTGGCATGTCAACGGTACTAAAGAGAGAAGAATTCTTCATGATGCAATTTAAAAATCTTGAAACTAATATTGTGATTATGAGCATATTTTTTGGCATCTACATGCAGTTTTTGGCTTTAATTTGTTTTTATCCTTTTGGAATGTTTTGGATTTCAATTTTTCTTTTTTTGATGGCATTTTAGGAATATTTGCAAACATTAGAGGATTTTTGGTGATTCGAATTCTAGTCATGTACAAAGAACATGTGAGTGCCTTTTTAGCGTCTGAATTGCCTAGTCTCCAAAGGAATAGATAGATAGGTAATTTTCATTGTCAGCACATGGTGCTTGGTGCTTTGAAGAAACAACTAGATCTGTATCTTGATGTGAAGTGTCTGTTGTTGAGTGTGAACTAATGTTTAAGTTTGTTATGCCGTTATTTGTTGTTGCAGAAAGGTGGTTTTTTAATCATATCTTATCATCTAATTCTTTACTCTATATGTTTGCTTTCTCACCCTAATACCTTTTCAACAAAGTCAAAAATTTGGGTCATACTTGAGGTTTACTCCAAATGGCAAAAAGTTTGAGGTCAGTGGAAAGAGAAGCAGCAATATGTGCTTGTTGACACAGATGGTAGAGGTTGGAGGGAGAGTTTTTTAGGGGTTTTATGGTTTTGCTGGTGACCACTTTGTTTGAAATGTCGAGCTTGTTAGGAATTCTTCTCAATTGGTTAATAATTCTTTCAAATTTTGTTGCTCTTAATAAATCCTGGGAGAACATATTTTTCTTTTTGTTAGATTGTGGAGTTGTTTTACTGTCGTTGTGAAGACTTTTTAGTGAGTCAATAGTTTAATTGGTTATCTCTTGATTGAATGTATCATTTCACATTCAAATGGCTTATTAACATTGATATTGGAATATTACAAAAAAATGTCACCATTTGTTCTTTGCATCATTCTGAAGATAATAGTCCAAGTAGAACTGGGTTCTACTTGACCATCATATGTTGCTGGGCATTGTGGTTTCAGAAGTGTTGTTTACAGTTTACTCCCCCGGCACAGAGTTGTGTACTGATGTGGAGAGAAGCTAAAATTACTTAAGCCTCCCTTGGGAAAAAGTAAATTGCTTACCCTTTGGTTTAATTCTGTCTTGAGCCAAGAGCATAGCTTGCTTAACGAGTAAGTATTGCGCATTAGAACCTGAACTCCTTGAAAGTTCTTCTCGCGTTCTCCCTGAAAGGTTGACATTAGACGATGAGGTAGAAAAGATCCTATCTTTTCCTTTTACTTTTTATTACTAGGCTTCTCTGCTCCCTGTCCAAGAAGCAAGTTGCAAATGAACTGACTAGCATTTTTCATCACTTGTCATATTCATCCATTGGCCGATACAAAAGCTTTGTGTTTGCAAGTTTGACAAATTTATATGATTCAGAGAGACATTGGAATTCTGGTTATTGGGTTGTTATTGCTTATACATTCAGATTTAAGATACATCAATACCGCCCCCTCTGTTTTAATGTGTCCAACTTTCTTACAATATCTTGCAGGGGTCTCTCAAACTGTTGTACTCAATATGTCTACGTTGGTCTGGTCAGTTGTAACGAGTGTTCAAGGACGTGTTCCAATTGCTAGTGAGGTAGATATTGCATCACATACGAGAATAATCAGTTTTGCCATGTTATCTAGCATATGTGCATATTTTGCTTTTCCTTTTTCTTTAATTTGGCCCAACTATGAATCTTTTCAGTAATGCAATTTTTTTTTTTTTGGGAAAAGTTTCGATGCTAACTTTTCCTCTCTAATTTGACCTTCTAACTACTGTTGTACGACACTTTATAGGTTCTAGTATCATAATCGGGTGTCTGAATATTATTTCTTGGGGGAGGGGTTAGCCAGGGTGGGAATATTCTAATCAGTGATTTAGATTTAGAAGTTGAATATCTTTTTTTTTTTTTTTTTTTTTGGGTAACAAAGGGAAAAAAATTTACATCTATACAAAATACAAGTTAATTGGCTCTTTCCCAGCTAACTTGTAATAGGTCGGAATGTAATAAAAAGCCTAACCTAACAGGTGGTTGGCTACAAAAGGTAAGGGGATAACCTGACTTAACACCATGGTTGGCCAAAAAATCTGCACAAAAGTTCCCCTCTCTATGTGTATGCTGAAAATCAATGTCGATTCCCTGAGAATAAACTATACAATTGGCTAGTAATTCTAAAACATGAGAGGGTACTTCACATTTGTTCTTTAGTGTATCGATAGCCACTCTGGAGTCAGATTCCACCATGAGTTTTGTAAACCCCAACTCCTTGGCAATTGTAATTCCCGTTCTGATACTCCAAAGCTCCGCAACTAGGCTTGTTGATGTCCCAATTTTTCCATAGTAACCAGCAATCCATCTCCCCTGCTCATCTCTAAAAAATCCTCCAATACCGGCATCTCCTGGATTTCCTTTTACCGCACCATCTGTGTTTAGCTTCACAAAACCTGCAGGAGGAAAATTCCATTTTGTTAACTTTGTCTCCGTAATTTTGAAAACTGACTTACCTGCCACGAATGCCTAAGAATGCTGTGCTGTAACTGATAAGATATGCAAAATATTGGTGTTATGTTTGAGCTGAAAAGATGAATCTTGTGTTTGAACTAGACAGCAATTTTCTCATGTTCCAGGGTTTGAGTTTGGTCTTGAGTTCCTGCAATGGGGAAGATATTCTGGTTTCCTTTGGAGGATATAATGGACATTACAGCAATGAGGTTGAGTATATTCTCTCCCCTTTATTTTCCCTTCTGAGGTTCTCCTTTTTGCATTGCCTTACTGTTGGTTTTGTGCTGCTTTTAGGCCAATGTCCTTAAACCAAGCCACAAATCAACATTGCAGTCAAAGATGATGGAGAGTCCAGTGCCTGATAGTGTTTCTGCTGTGCACAACGCTACCAATCCCACCAGAGATTTGGAGTCTGAGGTTGAAGCCGGCCAAGAAGGGAAAGTAAGGGAGATCGTAATGGATTCAGAGCCCACGGTATTGTCCAGGAATAGCATTGATAATATTTATCGTCTATGTTTTGCCACTTCTTGTAATGAATCTTTCATGGATAATTACCGAGGAGACCACAAACAAGAATTTTGAAATTTAAGTTGTACCTGTCCTTCTGGATATAATGGGGGGTAGATCAACTTGACTCAAGAAAGCTTTAATCAAAAACTATTATGGGCTGTAAATCTGTTAGAAAGCTGGCTTGGTAATTCCTGTGATTTGCAGAATAACAAAAACTCAAATCTGTTAAACAAGCATGCCATTATAGATTGCAACAGCATCAGTGAGTTTCTTGAACTATATTTTTAATACACACAAACCATCCAATGGGGTATTTAAGCTTAGCTATAGTGTGTTTTGCTGCTATCAAGCCCAATAAATTTATTGTGGACTTGATTTGGCTACAATTTGTTTGTTCACCTAGAGAGCAACTGGAATGCTTCCCACTTGGCTAAACTCATTGATCCCTTTCAACTTCAAAAGCTAAGATTAAAACTTGAAAGACAAGCAGACGAACTGGATGGTGAGTTAAACGGGAAATGCAGTAGCAAGAAAAAGCACTAGGGTGCTGCCATGACGCATAAAATAAACAATATACTAATTACCCTAGATAGAGATAGCTGTTGTGGTAAAGATTTGTCAATACTCATTGCTGAAGAGTATTTCAAGTGACCATAGTTAAGAAATATTTATCTTTGATGCTTGTGATCAATAATGATTGACCTTCAGTTCGTTATCAAAAACAATTCTGAACTCTCCCTCTGGAAAGGATTTCATTTGAATCAAATACAAACAAGCTGAACTGTTTTGAGTTATTCAGTATTGATGCAAAAGAACAGTTTACAAATTCTTTGGTTGTCATGAAGTTCTATCTTTTCCCCAAATGTCTATTCATTCTGCAGCAATGAAATTTGTTTTGTGTTTTTGTAATTAATTCTTAAGTCAAATAACTGTTACTTTTATGACATGCTCCTACCAGGGAGTCATTTTTTTAAAATAGAACTTCAATGTTCTTATTTGTGAGGTATCATGCAGGTAAAGAGAGTCGAAGAAATCAGTGAACACCTTATATCATCTCTTAAGGCAGAGAAGGACGAACTAGAATCTTCTCTCAGCAAGGAGAAACTACAAACAATGCAGCTGAAGCAAGAGTTGACGGACACAGAGACTCGCAACACAGACCTTTACAAGGTAATTTATTTTGTTTTTTGCCTCCTGGAGTTCTATTGGCTACTTGCCAACAAACTGAAGAAAACATGCATTTGCAGTTAATGGATGGACAAGCTTGATGAAATGATTGTTACCTAGTTACAACATGAATAATTGGATTACTGCTTTTTTCATGTCTGCCGCACAGCATGAATTTGTTTCTGAAAAGACAGTTCCTTTAAACACAAAAATTGATGTTGTCAATTGGAGACATGAGTTGTAACCTATAAGCTCTTTTGTGTTGTCCATTAATCATTACATCTGTCTTAGTGGTAAATGAAACAAGGTTCAGGTAGAAGACTGGCAGTTTTATGTATCTTTTTATGCACCAGGAGCGCTCTGTTTTTTTTTTTTTTTCCCTTTTAAACCAATTGACTATAACATCGTGAGGAATAGTATATAAGTGTTTTTTTGGTCCAAATGTAGGTATTCTGCTAGGTAATTCTCAACTTTAGGTTGACATTTATTTTGTGACAGTTCTCATTATATATCATAGGATAGCAAAATGGATAACATTGCTCCCTGCGAGAATGTACCTCTTTTCTGTTAAACATTGCACGATTTCAAATCAAGGGTAAAATTTTTCCCTTCATTTAGTATTACTTCTGCTTTACTTCTCTAGATTGAGCATCATTTGTTTTAGCTGATAGCTGAAACGCGTAATTCTTCTGCAAGTTTCTATTGCATCTCTGTTTTTAGTGCAGATGGACATCCAGCAAATAAATGCAGTATAGTCAAATTTTCGTAATATGCTACAGCGGTCACAAACAAAGACTAATTAAATTTGTCTACAGGAGCTCCAGTCTGTACGAGGTCAGCTAGCTGCTGAACAGTCGAGATGTTTCAAGCTCGAGGTACTTTTTGTTGTGTATTTTTTGTTCTATGTTCATGTATAACTTTTTTGTGTGGTTTTCTGAGTGAATTTTGTTTTGTCCAGAGCCTTATTTGAGACAACCTACGGTAAAGATTTCATAAATTTTGGAACCAGCTTATTTATTGCTGTTCTTTGAGTTCTATATATTTCAACAGCTTTGAGGAAATGTGGAAATCTTGATAAAATTCTAGTCTTTTCTCGGTTATATGAATAGAAATTTTTTGGAGGGGATGAGTTTTGTTTATTACACAGGAACCATCATGTACGCCTCAGGGCATTCATATATTGCCAAATTCAGACCTGCAAATAATTTCTTTTTCTTCAAGATGTGGATGTTTTATTAGACTCGTACGATGAAAGCATACTTTCTTCAAGCGTAGCCTGTTTGTTTCTTTCTCTGTTCAGCAAACAGGAAGATGGCCTGCTAACCCTTTTTTGTTTAAATGACAGGTAGATGTTGCAGAGATGCGACAGAAACTACAGAACCTGAAGATATTACAAAAAGAACTTGAACTCCTCCAGCGGCAAAAGGCTGCTTCCGAGCAAGCTGCTTTAAGTGCAAAACAAAGACAGAGCTCAAGCGGGGTATGGGGATGGCTTGCTGGAAATTCTCCCAGCCAAAATGCTAATGATGCATAGATTTATACTTCTATGTTGTGATTGCCTGGTCTCAGAAAATCAAAATTTTCCTCACAGTTATTAGATCTGCCATTAACCCTTTTCATTCCATAGATCAATAAGATATAATTAGTTTCTTAGCTGGAGTTAACGTAGTGAAGTCATCATCAATTCATATATGTTACAATTTCAATCTCTGTAATTATATGTGGCTGTCAGTTCCGTATGCAGTCTCCTCTTTCACTGATTCTCTTCTGCTGAGAGGTTCAATTTTGTGAGAAGTGTATTGATCTATTCTTTCCTAGTGTGTTAAATTTGATTTACAGATTGATTGTAATTCGTTTGTTATATTACCCTATACGGCTGTGAAATACAGGTACATGTATAAGCTTTTACAAGTTGGTGATTCATTTTTCTTATGCCAGCTACTCTCTGTTCCTGAACGAGAAGTATTTAAAAGAAGTTTGATAACATTATGTGGTCTATTCTTATTGAGCTGAGTCTTGTTGCCGATTTTCGTCCTTGCGTCCATACCCAAAGTTCTGATGCTGTATGCTGAAAATCAATCTGAGTAGAGGGAATGACTATAATCAGTAGATTATGTACATGAATGACTATAAAATCTAACAAATAAGTCTAGCTGTGTGGCAGAATTATTACTTTACGGGAACGAATAGAGGGTCGAGCAGTCAGAGTTATGGCTCCAGAGGTCGAGAGTTCGAATATTATTATTTTCTTAGCATAGATTTGTTAAAAAAAAAAATGAATTAGTCCTTTAGAGGACAAAAAATGAATGGAAAATTATATGTAATTGTATCATTCGAATTAATGTTCAAACAATACTTCAAAATTCCCAAAAAATAAAAAATCAAGATCTCTAATGTTCCATGTATATAGTCGTGTGAGGTGTTGTGTGCTCTATGTCAATGACTATTGCAACAAAACAAAAAAAAAAAAAAAATACAACATTAATAGTTAATACATCGTAATTAATATTCGTCGAAAAGGTTTGTTATGTTTGGTTCAAAAACTTTTTAGATTAAACCCACGGACTCGATGCTGCTCTGTATTTTATGAGTTTTGCCAACTAGGATCTCGGTTTATTTACTCAGTGAAACCCAATCAAACTCGAGCTAAACGCTCGGACTATATACTCTCAACAAAGCCCGGCTGATCAAACACAAGCCCTCTTTTATTCCCTCCCCAATTTATTTATTAATTGACAAATTCACCCCTCGATCGTACGCACACGCGTCTACTAGAACGTCCTTTCCTTTTATTTCTTCCCTATCCCCATCTCTCTCTCTCTCTCTCTCTCTCTCTCTCTCTCTCTCTGTCTAGGGTTTTGAAATAAATTTCCTTCGATTTTGCAAATTATCCTTCGTTTTCACCGGAAGAAGTAATCAAAATCGCTACTCCTCATTCGCCATGTTTATTTCTCCCATTGTAAAATTCGTTTGCTCCTTTTTTGCTTAGCTTTGTTATCCAGATGATATCAGTGATAATGAGCGGCAGCAGCAACAGCCCGTTCGAATCTGATGGGAGAAACGACGCCGTGGAGGAAGAAAAGCCCAGGGTTTTGGTTTCTGGCGATGAAAAGGTGAGTGCTAGTCTGAATTCGAATTCAGTTGCTTCGGATGAAGATGTGTTATCTAGGGTTTCCATGCAAGTTGATGAAAATGCTAGGGTTTCGGATGAGGGTGTTAGTTTAGTTGTTGATTTTAGCGGTTCTGAGGAGTCTGGGGTTTCGAAAAGTGTCAATGAGGTTAATGAATTCAGGGTTTGTGAAATAAAGAATGTAGACGTCGGCGAGGAACCGAAAAGTGTGAGTGAAGATGGTTTTAGTGAGTTGGGTCGTAAAATGAAGCAATTCGACTCGGGGGATGGGGATGATGTGGAAGTTCAGGTAGTTTTGAAGGAATTTGATAGTCAAAGGGATGGTGGGAGTGGTAAGTTTGAGATGAAGGATTATCATGGACAAGGGAGTGGGTCAGATTACGATTCAATACTTTGTATGTTTGATCAATATGCAGCGAATGGGAAAAGTGAGGCCGTGGGATATGGTTATGAAATCGGTGATATGGTTTGGGGGAAAGTAAAGTCGCATCCGTGGTGGCCAGGGCATATATTTAATGAGGCTTTTGCTTCATCTTCAGTCCGGAAGACAAAAAGGGAGGGTCATGTGTTGGTGGCCTTTTTCGGGGATAATAGTTATGGATGGTTTGATCCGGCTGAGCTCATACCCTTTGAGCCAAACTTTGCTGAGAAGTCAAGACAGACAAATTCTAGAACATTTGTGAAGTCAGTGGAGGACGCTGTTGACGAGGTGAACAGGAGGCAAGGGTTAGGTTTGGCTTGTAAATGTAGGAATCAGTTTAATTTTCGTCGTACGAATGTTGAGGGTTACTTTGCTGTAGATGTAGGTGATTATGAGGCCGGATTCTATTCTGCAAGTCAGATCAAGAGAGCAAGAGATGGTTTTCAACCTAATGGAATGCTTGATTTTGTAAAGCAGTTGGCTTTGACACCTATGAGTGGCGAGTTTGGGAGTATTGATTTTATTAAGAACAGGGCCACAGTTTCAGCTTTTAGGAAAGCTGTGTTCGAGGAGTTTGATGAAACTTACGCCCAGGCCTTTGGTGCTCAGCCTGTACGTCCTGTTCCACCACCAGTTTCACTGGAGCCGTCAAGAGGTATTGATTGGTTTGATAATCCTTTGTGAAAATTTGTACAGTTCTGATGCTTTGCTTGGATAAATATTCCCAATCAGCTCACAGAACTATTATTGAGTACCATGAAATGGACGCATTGCAGTAGTACTATATATGTAGCATCTGTAGTATTAAATTGTTGTGGTCGGATCATTTTTCTTTTGAACATTTGAGTTGATTCTGTAGTTAGTCATCATTTTCTTTTTAATGATTGTTTTATGCGATGTTTGCGGGAACATTTTTGGTGGTATTGCAGTAAAGGCTTTAAAATATCATGCAGTTTCAGTTAATGGGTCAGATTCTATTTTGTGTTTTATTTTCATTAATGATTAACTGATTTACTTTCTTGCTTGTTATCCTGATGATCAATCTACAGAAAAAGCATGAATTGAGTGAAAGAAACTTTGTTGAACTTGGTTCTTGTGATAGAGCGTGGAGCTTATCTCATAGAGAACGTGGCATTCCCAACTGAGCTGCAATAGAATGGTGTGGGAATGTTCAGTTGTTCAGTTTGTTATGAAGCAGATGCTCCCCCAGTTTAGTTTTTTAGATGCAAACTTGCATTTGTAATATCTGTGTAGAGGCAGACATGCATTCCAGAAGAATTTATCCATTGAAAAAAGGATGTGCTGGATTTATTTGTTTCCTATAGAGTAGTTCTTAAGTTTATATGATTGTCATAATTGAAAGCATGTCTAGCTTTGTTAAATTTACCACGATAAAACTATTTGCCAACCTGTTCAATTTTGTTGTAGTTGAAACCAGCTCTTCTACTGCAAAGGCTTTGCAAGTTTGCCCCACTCACGATCCTTGAATAGATAATCCATCCAGTTTGATATTTACAATATTTTCTAAGCATGATGAAAACGTGAATTATTGTACTATAGAACACTAAAACTTGGGCAAAGGAGGTTGAGAGGATGGAAGTTTGGTGATATTAGTACTTTAAATTAAACAGTTAAACACAACATGGATTCACTTTTTGCTGGGAGATATGCAAGTTTAGTGGCCAAGATATATTGGTTGTTGCGCCCAACAAAAGTCTCTAGCAAAGCATTTTGACCCCCAACATAGAAATGGTAGGATACACCTCACTAGAGACTGATTGGTAATTACAACTGTCATGTTAATACGCCCTTTTCTGAGTCAAATGTGGGACAAAACTTTAGATACAGTGTTTAAGATTAAGGTATGACAAGAAAAGTAATAGAATTTGTAGTATTTTAAGATTACAGTAAGAGAACCTGAGAAGTGTTAAGAAGACCTCATTATTTAAAAAAATAGGAGTATTTTAAAGATGTTCTTTACCTTTACTGGAATCGAGTGCAGAGGTTTTATATTAAACAAGTTAAGCTTTACCTGTCCTGCAAGGCTAATACACTTAGTTCTTCTGTAACAAGTTCTGGGAAAGAACTATTTGGGTATCGTGAACAGTAATTACAAATTGTAAACAGCTGCCTTTTTCCTTTTTTTTTTTTTTTTGGGGGGGGGGGGGGTGTTGGGGAGTTAGGAAGAATATAGAACTCTGAAAGGCAATTCTTGGAAAGAATTGTTTAGGTAGTTTGATGAACCAGAAGAAGAATAGGAAGAATAAAGAACCCGGAATCCACTTAAATTTCTGTAATTGACCCCACACCTTAAAGGGAAACCCAAAAAATATTTGAAACATCACAATTTCATAAACTATTTAGCAAGGCTAATATACTCTTGGATTTTTCTCAAGCCAGTCGTAGCAACTGAATCAATTGTAAAGATACATGTGGAGAGTAACAAGGAGAAGAAAATGAGACAACTAAAAACTCGAATCATTCTCGTATATTTGTTCATGAATGAACTCTTAAGGTTGCTTTTGATACCAAAAAATAGCTTAAACATCAGAATTTAACAACTATCTTACAAGGCTAACATCTGCTTATCTTTTCTGCTAGGCAATTTTTGGATGAAACTGTTTTGGTACCATGAACAGTTTCGTGAACAGTAACCAGGAGAAGAAGAACAGGAAAATAGAAAATTTGTAAGACTTCATATAGTTATCCCATGAGTGACTCCGTGGTCTCTTGGTAAAGTTGCTCTAAATAATGAAAGAATCACAATTTTGCATGCACAAACCATAATATTCTCTCTAGAAATGCATTTATAGACTCAAAAACTTACACGATATAATCTTATTTTAGGATAATAGAAACCATACTAAATGTCTGACGTACTATTCTAACTTGTCTAAAGAACTGAAACCCATCTTCTGACCCGTAAAGTACATAGAATCCTGAGATATATTAAATTCAGGAAATTAACTATATCTCCTCACAACACTGCCCCGGGGAAAGAGGGGGGGGGGGGGGGAGGAACTTGTATATGGATAGAATTAGTTCTAGCATGAAGTAGACTATTACAATTTGAACTGTTGTAAAAGATCTTCAAAGCTTGCATTACAGTCGTAACAAACATGAAGTTTGCTTTGAATTTACTTAACCTTCATGGACTGTATTAAGATATCATGGTAAATGTGTTTGATGTTACTACATGTATTGCTGTGATGCTGGTTTTCAGTAATATTAGGGCACAAATTTAGCAAAATCATGGTGTTAAGACATAGAAAAGAAGACAAAAGCCTAGCAAAGGAGATTAGACTTTTTGGACACTGTAAATTCATTTTTGGGTGGACTAGAAATGGCTGATTACTCAATGTAGCATCTGATTTTAGCTTAACTTCTCAAACTGCTAATTTGATGATCCTGTAGTTAGAATCTCAACTGCAAAATTGATCCTTTACACGGTGCGTAATGCCGGGTTAGACTGAAAGCATTGATTTAATGCTTTAGAACTTGTTAACTATGCAGAGATGGATCAATATGAAGTTTGATATTCTACTCTTAAAAGAAATTGTATTGAACGAAGTCAGTGTGAATTAGCAGTACTTAGTCACAACTTCATCCTCACCATGGATTTTGATTGACTTGAAAACACTGCTTCTGCCAATTCTGAAGTTGAAATTTATGTGGTTATTTTTGTGTGATGTCATTACAAATTTGGAACATTATTTTGCTAATATTGTCTTTTAGTTATTGCGTGCCAAGAATAGAAATGTAATGAAGAGAGAAGTTTCTAAAGAGGAAACTTTGTCCTTTTATGTTTGACCTGATTGTTGTGCCTAAATGTCGCTTAAGTCACCAGCAAAATCTTTTTGCATAAAAATGTGGATATGATTGGGAGACAAATTTGTCTTTTGTTGGTGCTCGTCTTTTTGAACATTTCACTTGCTAGTGTTCCGTTCTTTTTTCTGAACCAATCACCACCTGTTTTAAATTTTCTAGTGTTGTATGACGGAGTGCTCCTTTTACTAATTTTCTATTAGATTATGTGTTGTTAGCTTTGAGTTAACTATTTGTCCGGTCATTGCTAATTTATGGACTTGGTCGCTTCAGCTAATTGCATTTTACTAGTAATTATGTTTCTCTGCAAATAGTGTTTTTTCTTTAAATATGTATTTTGCGTGTAGCTCTTTCTTCTTCTTGTTTTCAAGTCAAGGCTATATTACTTTTCTACAGTTCTTTTGAGTGGTCGACTTGTGATTGCTGAAGCTCTGGGCAAGGGGAAAACTTCTTCAAAACCCAATAAATCGAAGGACCAACTGGAAAAAGACAAGTATCTTTTCAAACGAAGAGATGAACCAAATGAATCAAAAACCCACAAAATCAACCGTGGGCAAGGTGCTTCCTCAAGCCAGCCTCTTCAAGATCTTGGTTCTGTTCTTCCAATGAAAAACATTCCTCCTGCTGTGGTAGATCATGCAAGCCAAACTTCTGTGTCTAGAGTGACCGAAGGTTTTGAGCAATCTGCAAGTCAACCAGCTGCTGTTGAAGAATTCCGTGGACAGGAACTAATTCAGAATACTGTCAGTGGAAATTATCATTCAGAGTTTAATGATACGAAGCCTGTTGCTGAGGGTTCAAAACTGCACACTGATGGTGGGACAAAAAAAGGAAAGCAGCATAAGCGTCCAGTTGGGGAGCTGAACTTTCCAGTGGAAAAGATTAAGAAGAAAAAGAAAGAAATAGGTAAGGTGACAAGCTATGATAATGTGTTGAAGTTTGAAAGTTCGGTTTCAGCGGAAAAGATAAAAAAGAAAAAGAAAGAAAAAGGCAGGGAGACAAGCCATGATAATTCGATGATACCTGATATTGCTGTTAAAGGAGGGGCATTACCGGGGATTCTCATCAGCAAACCTGCAGAAGTACCTTCTGTTCATGGAGATAATTCTCATGTAAAGCATCTTGGGAATGATGATATGGCAAGAAATTCATTGTTGCCTGATGGGGGAAACAAACCATTGGTTGCGAATAATGACACTGAACTTGAACTTCCCCAATTGCTTGATGATATGCGAACTCTTGCTCTTAATCCCTTCAATGTTGCTGAGAGAGGTTGTCCTCCTATCATACGACAGGTGATTTTGAAATTTCGATCTCTCGTCTACCAGAAAAGTCTGTCCTTGCTGTCTCCAGGTGAGAACGAGTCTAAAGAAGCACGTGGTATGTCACCCTCTCCTGCTGCCTCCTTTGACAGTCCTCCTGACAACTTGAGAGAGATGTCAGCTGTGAAACCACCTAAGCCACTAACCAGATTGGAAGACCCAACAAAAGGTGGGCGGAAACGTGGTCCGTCAGACCGTCAAGAAGAAATGACACTGAAGAAGAAGAAAAAGATTAATGATCTAAAATCACTGACTACAGAAAAGAAAGCTGCTCAGAGGGCTTCAGAGACTCCCCGTGGGGGTGCAAAAGATACGAGTGTAAAGACCATGGCTAAAATGCCAGAAAAGAAGGCTGCTCAGAAGCCTCCAGAAGTTCAACTAGGAGAAGGCCGGGAAATCGCCAGAAAAGTCATCCCTTTAGCACCAACAAAAGTTTCCAGATCAGAATCTGCGAAGAAAAGAGAGCTACCAATGAAGGCTGCTGATCCAACAATGCTGGTAATGAAGTTCCCTGCTGGAGCAGCACTACCATCTTCTGCAGAGCTGAGGGCTAAGTTTGCACGGTTTGGGCCACTTGATCATTCAGGTACCAGAATCTTTTGGAAATCATCTACAATTCGTTTGGTCTATCACCACAAAATTGATGCCCAGGCTGCTTTACGATTTGCTACCACTAGTACTAATCTTTTTGGGAACACAAATGTGAGGTGCCACCTTCGTGATGTGGAAGTTGAGACTCCTGAAACAGAGTCTACCAAGGTTCAAAAAGAAGACCCTTACGTGGGAATCTCACAGTCACGGGATCCCCCGGTTTTGCAGCAAAGGATGGCTACAAATATAGTTTCTCAGCCGATTCCACATACAGTCCAGCTTAAATCCTGTCTTAAAAAGCCAACTGGTGATGATGGAGCATCAATATCTGGTGGTAATGGAAATGTTAGGGGGCGTGTGAAATTTATATTGGGTGATGAGGTTAGTGTTAGGACTTCTGATGATGGGGCATCTTCTCATGGTTTGAATTTTAATAGTGAGAAAATACACACGGTTATTCCTCCACCTCCGACATCAATTCTTCCTGTTCCTACTCAGCAATTTCCTATAGCACCTAATAATATTCACCATACTGAATTAGTATCAAGAAATGTGCCCACTTTTGGCATGCCTGCAGCCCAACCTATGCCAACGCATATTGATATATCACAACAAATGATAAGTCTCCTCACAAAATGCAAGGATGTCGTGAGCCACTTGACGGGTACGCTGGGCTATGTGCCCTATCACCCACTTTAAAGAATTATAGATCTTTCGGCCATTGGCCACTGTCAATTTGCACATCGACTCTCATCCTCATACAATGGCAACATTACAACTAGACAAATGGTGATTCTGGGCCCCCGTCCAATCAATAGTTGATGAAGTAGCTTGAGGCTTGAGGGCATATGAATTTCTTGTACGAGGATTGTGTATTTTGCGGAGGATGAGGATGGTAAATCTTGTACTGCGAATAGTTATAGTGCTCTATTTATTTTGTTTAGCCTTTTATGGTTAGTCAAGTTTGCCGAAGTCTTTCATGAGTCATTGC
The DNA here is from genome assembly GCA_024721245.1 of Mitragyna speciosa. NCBI lineage: Eukaryota > Viridiplantae > Streptophyta > Magnoliopsida > Gentianales > Rubiaceae > Mitragyna > Mitragyna speciosa. Next base: position 25,841,419 of record CM045555.1, read on the forward strand.
TGAACTGTTTTTTGGGGTTGCCTCAAGAAATAGGCTGCAACGTGTTATCTCTCTAGGCATAAAACTGTTTTGCATCAAACTTGAAGAGAGTGAGCTACAGAAAATTGGAAGGGACTCTCTCTCTCTCTCTCTGGGAGAAATAAACATACAATGATTCTTCCCATCCCCAACGGCTTGCAATCCCACCGTGCCAAGCAGGCACCATTGCTAATGGTCATAAAATGGAAGCTGAATTGGGCAAGAAATATGACCAAACAAGATTGAAAGGAAAATAAAGAGACTCAAGGTGGTGTTGGATACTGTTGTTAATTTTCTACAATGTGGATGTGATCATGCCGAATTATTTGAATCCTTTTCAGATTAAATGTGGCAGTTTGATGGGTCTCTGGTTTCATTTTTTCCTTATAATTGTGTTTTTTCCTTTGCTCTCTTGTTTTCCTGCTTGAGCTGAGCTTGATAAGCTAGTTACACAAAATCTCACCTTATTACAGATTGCCCCGTCTATTAAAAAATGAACCCTTCAAAAATTAAAATTTTATTCTCCCCTATGAAATGCAATCTTTGTGCCGCTGATATTAGGGGTGCAATTTTGTTGTCACTCTGTTTCTATTTTTTTTTATTTTATTTTTTTTGGAGGTCAAGTATATAGTATCTGATACTCTGAACCCTCAATCATTAGATACGGATAAGAATTTCAATAAAATAGAACTATGCTAAAATAAACTAAATTAATAGGAAAAAAAAAAGGAAAAATATGAAAGGGAGAAAATACATGGAAAACAACGGAGGGAAAGTGGATGCGGCAAAACTTGGGCTTACGTCTTGTGCCTTGTGCCGATGCCCAATTGGTTATCATCAAAGGCCCGTTCCTACAAGCTGCTGACTGTTGTTCTCTGGATTTCCGGAACGATCGCTTTCCGCGTAGATTAATCCATCCCCACACACACGTACTATACACGCATATGTACACAAAACAACATGGACGGCGGCGACACGGAAGCAGAGTATGATGCTTCTGTTTCTAAATCTTTATCTTATAAGCTCTTCAAAGAAACAAGAACAATATGGAAAGTATCTTCTATGACGTTTAAGGTTTGAATCTTTGATGGGATTGAGTCAGTTTAGAAATTTGGATTTGGGAGTGGAATCTTCTCTGTCGTTTCCTCTTTTTTAGCTTTAGACACCTCTTACATATATCCTACACTCCACGCGTACCCGTCCATCCAATTTTCTTCAACATTATTCCATTCCATCACAATAATTCAAGTTCCTGCTGGTTTTTCTCCCAAGACGATCTCCTGCTGTCCTTCAATCTCTAATCTTTGATCCCTTGTAATCATAAACAAGGAATATTTGCTTGTTGAAGAAGACAAGAGAAGACAATAAGGAAATCAAGAATGGAGTTTTATCCATTGGACATCACGCTCATCTCTGCAGAGGGATTGAAGGACGTGAACTTTTTCTCGAAGATGGATGTTTATGCCGTGGTTACAATTCTGGGATACCCCAAGAACAAGAAGAAGACACTCGTTGACAAGAATGGTGGCACCGATCCCAAATGGAACCATCACATGAAATTCAACATTGATGAGCCTTCCCTTAACAATCCAAACATATCCCTCCTGATTCAGCTCAAGTCTGAGCGCACTTTTGTCTCCAACAAGGACGTTGGAGAGGTTAATGTCTCGATTCCTGAGCTTTTCAATGGTGGCGCTGGCACCAAGGATTCTGGCGAAAGGGTTGTGGATTATCAGGTCAGGACCTCCTCAGGGAAACCCAAGGGTACCCTCAAGTTTTCCTATAGATTTGGGGAGAAGTTTACCCAACAGGTGGAAGCCAAGAACAAAAATTTTGGTGAGCCTGTAACTGCCTATCCTGCTCCTCCACAATATGCTGCAAGGGCTAGCATGGCATACCCGCCTTTTCAAGGAACGGGATATGCAATGCCCCCTCCTGGTTATCAGCAGCCCCATGGAGGATATGCAGCTCCTCCTCCAGGGTATGGTGGATACCCTCCAACACGATATCCTCCGCAGGCTGCACCAGGATATGGATATCCACCACCTCCAGGGTATGGATATCCTCAGCAAATGCAGCAAGTGCAGCCTCCAAAGAAGAACAAGAGTAAGATGGGGCTTGGAATGGGGTTGGGTGCTGGACTGCTTGGAGGTCTGCTGGTTGGAGATATGATTTCGGATGTTGGAGAAATGGCTGCTTATAATGAAGGCTATGAAGATGCGATGGGTTTCTAGATGCGTTCCGGATCCTGATTCCTGACCATGTTTGAATAGTTGGTTGGGTATGCTTATAGTCCTCTGACAGCTTAATTGGAATTTAAAAAATGATTTGATGTTTTTTAATTGTGGTAAAATCATGACTTCTTTCTGTTTTTCTTTTCCCTTTTTTTTTTTTTTTTTGGGTGGTTTTCTTATGTTTTAAATGAGAGAGACTTGAACAGGGAATGATCTAAATAGGCAACCGTGACTATTCAAGAATTTATTTGATTCTTGCTATGGAACCAATAAAGAGATCAGACCACATGGTCTGGTATACCTTGTTTCTAATATCTGATTTGATTTCCCCTCTTTCATGGCTGGCGTGTTCTAATTTCTCGGATACCTCTTTGTGGATTTACATGGAACAAATGGATTTGACTTGTTCTTAGACAATAGTGTCACAGAGACTGGCCTTCTTTTCTGTATCAACTTGATCATAATTCATAAGTTTGCACAATCTCTAGTTTCTGCAGAACAGCTGTTTATGCAACATGCTTTATTGAAAACATTTTCTGAAAAGGGAAATTAAGGAGGAGTCGAAATCAATTGACTCAAACTCATTTTTATATCCAGCCATGCATTAGTTAAACCTGGATGTTGCATAGGTGTGCTGTTGTTCAAACTGCTGGGATTGCCATTCCAGCCTCCAGGCTGATAGCAACTCACTTTTTCCTAAAGAATTCTACGTTTGTATTCATGGAGATATGTCATCCGCTGATTTTGTTCGAATGAGGAATTGTAAGTTCTATCTTTGAACTTTTGTATTTCATCAAACTCATTGACCAGATAAAATGTACCATAAGCTTTTTGTACACCTATCATGATTAATCTATCACACATCGCAATTCAGCCAAAAAACGGTGAAGTGAACATAAAAGGATGCCACTCTTGTTGTCCTGTACAATAAAGTCACTGCACAAATTAGTCACTCCCATATTCTAATTTCGTGTGTAGATTTTCAACTCCTTTTGTATTTATTAGGAGAAGGTGCATAGCAAATTCTTGTTTTGTCCCTTGTGGAAACAAATTAGGAATGCCAACCCATCACTGACGAAGTTATTTGCCGTCGTAGTAGTTTTCAAGGTGTCACATAAATTCCATAATCGAAGGCAAAGGGCCATTCACTGTACAATCTTTGGCAACATTTGCATGTCACTAATATGTATCCAGCCTTTTAATCTGGGATTCTCTTTAGGCAGACCTGATTTTTGGTATATGTTTGTTCCTGATTTTTCACTTTTTCAACTTTCACGTTTTGTATGAAGTGCTGTGATACTGAAGAATTATTAAAAAATAACAAATTTTCATAGAAAAATTGTGAGTTTACGTTAAACTTACCAACTTTCCGTAAAAACTTGATGTATTTTGAGTTGAGTTTGGTGGCATCATGTTAGTGTAGCATTGTTCTTATTTTGTAATATCCGGTTGCATGGTTGAATAAATCAAATGTCAATAATTTAATGCATAACTACAGTAAAATTGCTTATTCTGAGATTACATCTTCTACTGCCCGGCAATTTTTACTAATTGAATTGTGGCAACAGATTTTGCCATTGTTTTAGTTCAGTTTTTCTTTTCTCTTTTCTGTTTGTTTGTTTCCCTTTGAGTACTTTTTGTTCACTCTTTGGACTGTTCAGTTTGGGTAGAGAGTATGTGTGAGTGTGTGTGTAGGATGAACTTAATAAATGGCAAAACTGATACCCAATCTTTATCCTAAATGTTACTTTGACATCCTAATTTTTAATTGTGTTCATTACATCTCTAAATTTCAGAATTTTAGAATTGTGGTTGCACACTTAAATTTTGTCATAAATTATTTCTCGTGGTTAAACATATTCTTTAATTTTAGATAAATGAGGAAAGAAGGAAAGAGTGAAAATTGTGATAAGGGTAAAAACATATCCTTTAATCTTAATATAACTAGTAAAATTTGGAATAGGGTTATAGAATATGAAAAGTACAAATTAAGGGAATCATACTTGAAGTAAACCTTGTCATGATGTAAATTAGATGTAAATTATGCTTGAAATTATTCAAATTTATTTTAAAACATTTAGATACCTTTTAATATCACACTTCTTGTACTCAGCCAGCACCAACAGTAACAAAAGATTCGTTACTTCGATACAATAGACACAAATTTTAACTGTAAATAAGTAATCAATTCAAGCTTTTAACCGTAAATCATCAGATATCAACGCAATTACGTTAGATATGCAAATCAGATTTTCGCTCCAATTGCAGCGCCCTATTGCCCTTTGACCTTCGATAGTAAAATAGGATAATTTTTAGTTTTGAAAAAAAAAAAAGGAACAATTAAAGCAGATTTATTCCTTTTTTGCTTGGCTAAAAAGAACTGTGCAAATATAATTTGTTTTAGTCTTTTAGTTTCGGAATCAAACAGACGGTTTCTCAATGATTGTATTTTAGTCTGATTAAACTTAGCAAGAATTCATCACTTACGACTCTTCCACTGCCTTTCTTGATCAACTTCACCTCTTCATCATGCAAAATAAATAATCTTCTGCGTTCTTTTGCTTTACTTAGTAATAAATTTTCTCTCTATTTCCAGTCTTCTTCCTTCTCGTTCATCCCAAAAATATGGTTTATATACCCTTAGAAATCACAGTGAAATCAGCAGAAGTTTTCAAGAATGTCAACTTTTTCTCAAAAATGCATCTTTACACAACTGTATGCCTTCTTGGCGACTCTTTTACCCCAAAAAAGAAGAGAACTTCGGTTGATGAACACAGCGGCTCGCATCCCTTTTGGTGGTTTCCATTTACTTTCCAAATTGATGAATCAGAATTGCTCCAAAACAGCCTCATGCTTTTGTTCCAAGTCAAGTGTAGAAGAAACTTGGGTGACAAAAGTATTGGGATTCTTACCGTTCCAATAAAAGAGCTTTATGATTCCACAGGCAACCAAAGGTACCCTAGTAATGTTGCTTACACCATCAATTCTTCGTCATCAGGGAAGCCTCGTGGCGTGCTATATTTGTCGCATATATTTCATGGGAAGAATGAAACTAAATGTGTTGATCAGAGCCAAAGTTATAGTGTTCAAAGTTCTATAAGTCATCCTTTGCCAGTGGCGCCGGTTGCTTATCCTGGTCCTATACCTTCTGCACCATATATCGTCACAGAAGATGATGAATATGTTTTTTCGCCAAATTCTATTGATTCAGAGCCATATTTACCGTTGGACGAATATAGTTTTCGATCTACTATACCTTCGGCGCCATATTTGCCAGTTGATTATGAAGGTTCCTGAAGAAATTATAGCTTTTCTTTAGCATGTCTACTACAAGATGAAGCCTCTACAGGGCATTTTTATATACAACATGGCATGGATTTTTTTTTTTTTTTTTTTTTTTTTTTTGTATAGAACAAGGCATGGATGTGTCTAAGAGATTGATATCAGAAGAAGATGAGGGATGCTAGCCGTTTTAATCGATTCAGTGTATGGTACTAAGATCAATCTGCCAACATCAGGTTCTGGATTAGCAAATCAAATCCTTAAAATTGTGTCTGAGTTCACGGCAAATAGAATCCCTTTCGTGTTCTTTAGATGTCCATGTCATTAATAGTATTTTTTTTAATGTCATTTTTTAATATATTTTTCTTTTTGTTCTTCTATATTGACTTGAAGAAGAGTTACTCGAAAATAGTAAATTTTTGAAGAAAAGTGTGAAGTTTTGTTGAAAACTATTATTTTTTTAATTCAAACTGAACTATTTTTGCTAAATATTAAAATAATGGGAAGTCACTAAATCATTATTTTTATAAAAACTTAACCATTATTCCTGTAAAAACTTACTATTTTTTCTTAAAGAAATCACTGAATCATTTCCCTTGTATTCTTACCTCTATTTTTTTGTTATTTTTGAACTTCTACAAACACAGGATAGGACTGGTTGAAAGCAAATCCCAGTATTGATTAACAAGTTAATTTCCACCTTATGTTCTCTTTTACCATTTTTTTTTTCCTTTTACCTTGTCGTCTTGTATGATGTCAAAGCAACAAAGAGACGAAGAAACATTTTTAGCTGCGTTTCACCTTTTCTATCCCTCGTTTATTTGCTTGTGCTGAGTCAACTTGATACTCAATCAACTTTGGTTAAGGAAACAACTTGGACTAGTAGGTGAACTTTAGTATGTTTAACGAGCAAATATGAACGAGTTTGAATCCAAACCAGAGAATGAGTATAATTAATCTCCAACAAAAATATGTTCCATCACTTAATGACTAATCTTAATGAGTTCGAACTCGAGTTTGATTTCAAGTTATCGAACACCTACTATTTGATTGGATGGATTAAGGAACGAGATTCAAACTCATTCATATTGGTTCGTTAAACCATACTACAGCTAACGAATCCATCAGAATAAGTTTTGAGTCTGAATTCAAGAATGAGAGATTGAGTCTCGAGCGGCCATTCTGATAACTATTGAATGCAATCCTTGACTACATACAATTTAACAAAAGATTAATGCAAATCCAATGATTGAATGCAATCCCTGACTCCATGCAATTTAAAAAAAGATTGAAGGCAAAATATTGAGACTTTCGTTTCCATTTCTTTCTTCTCATAGATAATCACTTGATTTACACACTTCAACAACATTAATTTCGTTGTAATTTTTGTTTTATTACTAATTTACATTAAATTCTCTTGGATTTCCATTTCCCTTTTCCTTCTAAATCTCCACCAACAATTTTATCAAAGAAAAAATCTCAAAGAAGAATCTCATTCATACTCTAAAAGACATAATCGAAAGTGTAACGTTCCTCACAAACATGGAACTCATCTCATTGGAAATGCATAACTTGTTAATCACTAAACAGACTTTTTTGGCAATTCTTTTTTTCCTTTTTCGATCTGCAAGATTGTTTGGAATTTCTAGCTCATTTTCAGATCTTCAGGATTGTTTGGATTGCAAATGCTTGATTGCTAAGAATATTTTATTTTCCATTTTTCACTTTTCTTGGAGACCCACTATCAAATATTGAAAAATTTTACCTGTAAACTGGAGGTTCTAAGAATCAGGGTGGAGACAAGTAAATCATAATATGGCTTTCATCCAAATTTTAAAACTAAAACTACCGATGTCGTGATATCAAATTTGTAATTTTCTCAAATTGGTTTCATCACACATTTCAATTGTACCACTCTACTCTTGAATACACATTCAACTGTGCATCTTGCATATGATGTAATCTAGATAGTAAAAACTTGTATTATACTTGTGCGGTTCATGTTCTTATATTAATTAAAGAAAAAATCTACATTTTTAAATATTTTGAAAAATATTTGGAGTTTTCTACTAAACATATAAAATACGTGATAAACTTTTACTCTATTATACTTCACGAATAATATTTCAATTTGTGACAAAATTTTTAAAAAATATTTACTACAATAACGATGTAGTTATGCACATAAAAAAAAAAGATGTAGTTATGAGTTATGTATTGTATAATTACAAATTATAATGGCTCTGTTTGAATAGTATTATTTGGAGTGTTTTTTTAGAATTATTTAAAAAAATTATTTAGATTATTTTTTGCTGACTTTTTGAGAAAGGTCAAAAAGTGTTTGGATGTGAAATTTTTTTTGATGTGACATAATAGTGGTTGTCCATTTAAAGAAGCAGACTTCGTCGTCCGACTTTAAAACCTACCGAAAATTGATCTCATTTTATTACTTGCGATTTTTTCAGTTTTTCTAAACAAATTTTAAATATAAACATTCTTATTTTTGTGAATAATTACTAAAAAAGTCTCTAAAGTTCATTTGAAATTTCAAATGAAAATTTGGTGCTAAAATTTGGTGAAAAAAGTTTGACCAAAAAATTTTTTAACTTTTTTGACCAAAAAATTTTCCATGCCAAACACAATTGTAAAAAGTTTTTTCCAAAAATGTCCAAAAAATTGTATCCAAACACAGCCAATGTATTTTTTACATTCATTTATATAAATAAAGTAATGTCAAAATTTTTAGTAGTTTAATATATAGCAAAAAAAATGTTGAAAAGACACAATTTAACATAATACCTCATGATCCTCATAAAAGCAATTTATATGTTTGGATCTGTAATTTTCACTGGCATCAATATTATTCACCTTCAGATATATGCACATTATTTTACTCAATTGTAATTTTTGAAAAAAAAATTGCATAAAACACACAGACGCATATATGCACACATATGTATGTATATGTACATACATATACACACACATATAAGTGTGTATATATACATACATATGTAGGTTCGCGTTAATTGCCAGAGCAATTTTGATCAGTATAACAAAAATGTCCCTAAGGGTCACATTACTCACTCTTCCTTTTTTTTTTTGTTGAGAAATCCTATTATATTATATTGAGGGGTCTTGGGGGAAGGGGATAGTCAAATTGGAAACCTCTTGTTGCTCTTATGGCGCGCTTGTTTGCTGTTCTGTTAAGTTGCAATAATATTTGTAAACTTGATAGTGATAAGAATTAAACTCTCGACCTTTGGGAAGAGTCATAGAGTCCTAACTGCTCGACTCACTAGTCGTACCTACTCTTCCAATCCAATTAAACCCAAAAGCTCATTTAGAATTTACTATTCCCATCTCTTTCTCCTTACTTCCAAACCAATTGATCCCTTTGTTGTGCAATAGTGATCGTCTGTCTCCTTAAACAACACCAATGATGACCTTTGATTCTTGCTGGCATTGGATCTATTCATTCCTAGATCCCTGTAATCAACATTAAAAAAAGAAAAAAGAAAAATTAAAAGCTTGGCTATTTTAATTCTTAGTTCCGAGACAAATTAGTTGGTGAGAAAAGCAAAGATCTTATAGTTGTAAAGTTCATTAAAATCCCGAGCAACTTCTCCATTTTCATGTTCCATTATCTTACCAATTACAAGCATTATTCCCAATAAGAGATTGCACAATTGATGCTATCCACTCTATCCTATCCTCCTTTTAACAATTACGGAATGACTCAAATCTCGCAAGCAACCATGTTGTGTGCATCATGTCATTGTTGTGAGCATGATGAATTTGGGGAATAACATAGGAGAGAGGTAATTTGTGAGGGGAAGTGAAAAATAAAATGGAGAAAGAGATGGGAATATCAAATTATAAATGAGTTTGTGAGTTTGATGAAATTGGAGAATAGATCTCACGTTCAATAGAAGAGTTTGACTATTAGGGATACTTTTGTCATATTGAGCAAAATTATTAAATACTTACACACATATATACCTATATACATACATATATAAATATGCATACATATATGTGTGTGTGCGCGCGCGTATATATGTATATGTGTGTGTATATATGTACATGTATATGTATGTGAAAACGTATGTATGTATCTATGAACATAGGTATGTATTTTATATTATTTCCATTGTACCAACAACAAATTTCACGCCCATATCATTAATTTAGCAGAAAAGCAATAAAATCACAATATTTTCTCATGAAGAAAAGATTTAACAAAATTTAGCATGGAGATTAATCAAGCAATTTCCTAAAAACCAAATTGGACTAGGCATACCAAATCAGGTCGCAGTAGTAACTTTTACCGGACACCAATAACTCTTTTATATTTTATAACAACACCTTTTGTTTCCTGAAAAAAGTTCCTTTCCTTCCTCCCGAGCCCAAACTAAGGTTATCCAGCTCAGTTCAGCTCAGATTCACCACATGACCTCCGCCGTCTCTTCCTCTTCTCCCTGGCCTCTCCCCACCCCTCCTCCCAATTCCTCCAATTCTCTCTCCTCGCCCCCGCCTCATATGGCCTCAGACCCTCCGCCGCCGCCGCCGCCGCCGCAGCAGCCCTCCTCCTCCTCTTCCTCCTCCCGATTATTTTCACCAGACTCCGATTTAGACCACGACCACGACCACGACCACGACCACGACCCCGACCACGAAGCTTCCTCAATCGCCTCCTCTGTCTCTGATTTCTCCGATATCTATACCCCCAACACAACTAAACCGCAGAACCCTAACCCTACACCCTACCCCACCCAATTATTGCCTCCCCCAACTCTCCTCCACCTCTCCTTCAATCAGGACCACGGCTGCTTCGCAGCTGGCACCACCTCCGGGTTCCGCATCTATAATTGCGACCCTTTTCGGGAAATCTTTCGCCGTGACTTCTCGTCCTCGTCGTCCTCCAGCTCCGCCGTCGTGGGGGGTGGAATTGGGGTTGTTCAGATGCTCTTCAGGTGTAATATTCTGGCGTTAGTTGGAGGCGGGCCTGAGCCGCAATACCTATTGAATAAAGTAATGATCTGGGATGATCATCAAGCTCGGTGTATCGGAGAATTGTCGTTTCGATCCGAGGTTAAGTCGGTTCGGCTGAGAAGGGATCGAATTGTGGTGATTTTGTTGCAAAAGATATTTGTTTATAACTTTGCAGACTTGAAGCTGATGCATCAGATTGAGACAGTGATGAATCCAAAAGGGCTTTGTGAGGTTTCCTACGTTTCGGGGTCAATGGTGCTGGTTTGTCCCGGGCTGCAAAAGGGACAGGTTCGAGTGGAACATTATGCATCGAGAAGGACTAAATTTATAATGGCACATGACTCAAGGATCGCGTGTTTTGCACTCACGAATGATGGGAGATTGCTGGCTACCTCGAGTAGTAAGGGGACTTTAGTTAGGGTGTTCAATACTCTGGATGGATCATTACTTCAGGAGGTAAATTTATGAACTTCTGTAGTGGTTTCATCAAAAAATATATATCTGTCTTAGGATTTGAATACTGAGAGAATGACTAGTCTTTGAATTTAAGGACTAATTTTTAAGCAGAATTCTTGAAAAAAAAATTATCAGTTACTTAATCACAAGTAGCAGACGTAAACATATTGGTGTGCAGAGATACAGCGACATATGAGTTAGAAATGATCATTTATCCTGATGGCATTGAACCTTTCTAGATAATAAAAGTTGCTAAAAGGTTTTTATTATAGGTCCAGAAGCTTATTGAGAATTTTAGAGGGTTTGCCACCTTTCGTTTGCAAAGCATTTGTTGCAGAGCTAGAAGTCCTTAGAAAGCTTTTGGCATATTTTGTTTAAGTAATTTACGTACAGACTGTTCAATAAATGGACACTTGATCTAGATGTAATACGTGCAGCCTTTTATGGCATCTTACATTGTAGGATGCAGGTAGCTTCGTTACTGCAATACTTAGACTCCCATGGAAAGTATACTGCATTGTGTTGAAATATTGCTTCACACTCCAATCTTCAGCTGGAGTGGCTTCTTATGCAGGCTACGCTTGGATTGTGCATTTAGTGCTCCGTCATGTTCAATGCTAGAATCACTGATTGAATGATTGTTAATCTTGACCCTCAAACTCAAAATTTCTCTTTTCCTATTGTAAATATAATTTCTATGACTGCCATACATCTGTTTAATGTGAAATTTTATGATTAAAAAACTTTATCTTTGTATCTTCCTCTTTCTTTTAAATAAAGGGCTTGTTCTCAATAGCTTATGACTTTTTATAAAAACTGATTTTAGAAAAGCTAAAAATCAGTTGCTCCAGATTTTAACTTAAAAAATCCAAAAAAAGTAGAAAAAGTAGTTGAGAACATCACAAAATAGATTTTTTAAAAATCAAAAGCTAACATAAGGTAGAAAAAAGCTATTGAAAATAGGCCCAAAGTGATATTAGTTTTCATGGCATTTTCAGTGGCTGCTTTGAAATTCATTATCAAGCATAACCAAAATTGTGCATGTGACAGTGAGCTATTTGCATCCTATGATAGGGAACCATTAATGGGATTACAATGGCTAAGGCATGCATAGTTGTGAAAACAAGTTAATGGTCAGATCTATATTGTATGATCTCCGGTATATGTGCTTTCATGTCTGTAATTCTGAAAAATGACTAGTTAAATGGCACACTCAACTTTTTCCTTATCTTTGCTTACTCTGTGCACTTAATCAATCCCAGGTGAGGAGAGGAGCGGATAGAGCGGAGATCTACAGCCTTGCTTTTTCTTCATCTGCCCAATGGCTAGCTGTGTCAAGTGATAAGGGAACTGTACATGTGTTCAGCCTAAAGGTTGATTCAGGATCTTTAGGAAGTGATATATCACGTAGTGCATCTGAACCAAGCACTGCATCTCCATCTGCAGTTTCACATCTCTCCTTCATAAAAGGTAGTCAGTATATTCTTCCTCCTTAATTTGCGCATGATAGAAATTGGGAGAGTTTTGAGAAAAATCATAAAAATGTTCAGGAACTTACCAAAATAACTGAGTCTAGTCATAGAAGGCCAGAATTTTTGACAAATTTCTACTCTTTTTGTTTGATGGAATATTTCAGGCATTAAGGGAACTGTTAATAGCGATTTGGGAAAAAGAAACAATTTGTATAAATCAAACAAACCACTTATTTGATAGATTATAGACTTTATATTTCGGTGTACTGCATCTGATATTATAGTTAGTACATCTTGTGAAGGGAAAATAAGGCACTTTTGTCCCCCATATTGGAGTAGGATTATCTCATACTTAATTTCCTTGTAAGATAAGATGAAACTATGAACTTCATGTAGGGTTGCTGTCCAGGTTTCATTAGTTGATTAACCCTTCCTCGTCTAGTCTGAGGTTAATGAAAGACATTAGAAAAGATGTTCTCAGGTGTTGTATAATTTTCTGTATTTTATACTAAATTTTCCTGGAGTGTATTCTCTTTGCCAATTAGACCATTTATAGATGTTTTTCTTACACTTATCCAACTATATACTGCAGAAAACCAGATTTCTTACAAATTGTGGCTCTATTTGGCCAACCCAATCTTGTTTTAGTAAAATACTATTTTACTCACCATTGATTGTGACTTTATTTCTAAAGTTTAGACTTAGAAGTTGTTGGTTTGCCATGTCTTATTCAAATGCACAGCTAGGTATGAACGGTTGATTTTCTGATAAATGCTGAGAATTTTAAAATTTTATTTGCTTGACCATAAACTATGGTGAAGCAAAACCTGAATAGTATTGGAGAAATAATAGAGAAGGCAAATTTGAGAATATGATGAAGTTGACTCGCATCTCTGGGGTCTTATTTTTGCAGGTGTGCTGCCAAAATATTTCAGCTCTGAGTGGTCAGTTGCTCAGTTTCGTTTGGCGGAAGGTTTACAGCACATTGTTGCCTTTGGCCACCAAAAGAATACTGTTGTAATCCTTGGCATGGATGGGAGGTATGATATGAGTGTATAGTTTGATGCTGTCTATCATGCGTGTGTGGTAAATGTATTATTCAAGTCTTTTTGGTTAACAACCTTTTTTAGACTAAATCACTATCTGCTTCTTCTAGCTATAAACTCTCGAGTTCCTTGGTTATACCGTATGGTAGACCAAGATTGCCCGTTAAGATGTTACACTATTTGATTCTGTGCAACGTATCAAAGGCTCTCGGTCTATAGAAAGTAAAGCCTGATATTGAGAATCTAGTAAGGGCTATCCCTGCAGACTAAGAGAGTTGCTTTTATTTGCAACCCGGATCATTTTTAATGGAATACATGTCAGTCTCATTTTGTCATAGCTACCTTTTCTGTCTCAGCTTGTGTACATTTGTCACATTTTGCTTCACTAACCTTTTCTCCCTCCTCTTAAATTTTTTTTTTTTTTTTATGGCTTTCCTGCAAGTTGTTGTAAAAAGCATAGGGCGACAAAAGATGAAGAATAACATCAATTCCTCTTCAGTTGGAAACTGAATAGACAAATATTGTGGGTTGAGGCTGCATCTTGGTATTTGCTTATTATAGAGGCTATATTAGTGCTCTTATTAATGGCTGGACTAATATTTATGGTTGGTAAAAATTTAGGTTGCATTAAATTCATATACAAGTTAGTCGTGACTTAACATTTTTTACAGTTCAGACATGAATATTTTGGAATATTTTAATGCAAATATATTTTGGAAAACTTTTATGCAAATTGTCATAAAAGATGCCACTCTTACTGGATGATTTGAAATTGAGAATTCACCGCGGTTGTTCTCTGCTTCTGCTTGGTCAAGCGTGTTTGTATGTTCTTAAATGTTATATGTTTTGCAGTTCTTTGTCACAATTTGAGGTATATTTAAGGGGGTAAACCTGATTGATCATGTTCTGGTGTATCTTGGAATCTGTCTTTTGTGCAGTAGCTAGGTGTGCTTGTTTACAAAAGATAAGATAAAAGATAGTTTTTGGCCTATATGCACACTAGAAAATTTATGCAATCAGGATTAATCCTATAGGTGGTTTCTCCTTTCTTCTGCCTCTTTATGGCACAAGGGATATTTTCATACCTAATGTTATGCTCAGTTTGAGAGTCTGTTCAGTTACTGCATGTAACTGTCCCTTGAATTTAATTGTCTTCCAACATATGATTATGATCGAGTCCAATTATTGAATTTGTAGATTGTGTGCTCCCTTTTGATCCTAGCTTCAGTTGTGATTGTAACTAACTATTAGCATTTTATTGTGTATCCAGCTTTTATCGATGCGAGTTTGACCCAGTGACAGGTGGTGAGATGACCCAGCTAGAACATCACAATTTCCTCAAGCCGGAAGAAAGTTTCTGAAAGCAAAGTCGAGAGAACTTTTAGTGCCTTTTATTGTGTGATCATGGCTGCTATTTGTACTATAATTTTTTAAAATATTTAGTGGAGACTAAATAAATTGTACATGTATATATGTAGCTACAACTGGGGGAAAAAGAGTGTGGTAAATTGTCTGGATGTAGATAGCAATATATAACTATGATTATGGGTTTTGTGCAATTAAAATGTCTGGGTGATCGCCAAAATAGCTCCTAAAGAATTTTCATGGTTTTTTTTTTTTTTTTTATCAAACTTATACTATTACAATTGGGAGAAGGAAAATGGTATTTGGTGGAATTTGAACCTGATCTCTGGGGCGAAGTCGTAGAGTTTTAGCTGTTCAACTCTCTATTCGTTCTCAATTTTGATGGTTTAATTTTGGTTTAGACTTCTCTCTTCAATTTTTTGGTCCCTAAACTTCCCATTGTGAACCCAGTTTCGTCCTTTTAAGTCAATACAAGAAATACTGGACCTGCCAAGTCAAAAGTGTTGGGTAAAACATGGTAAAAGTTGAGGATCTGATAGTTGCTTGGTTGTTTCCCTGCTAATCGAACTGAGTAGGACTTGAGGATTAGGTGTTGCATAATGTCTTTGGTTGAGCAAGACTTGAGAGTCGAATTAAAGAGTTTATGATTCTATATGTGTCTCCATCAGTTAAATCGAATAGTACTTGAGAATCGAATCAATGAATTCGTGATTTAATTAATGTCTTCCACTAACTGAACTGGTGTTGCAAACAACTAGCTATAGCTAGGTAATTGCCAAAAATAAACTCGAAATTTCTAGCTAATGGCTGAAGACACGAAGATGAACTAGAAAAAAGGTTATTCGTTAAATAATTGCCTAAGGGCCCAAGATGGACTAGAAAAAGGTACTCTTCGTTTTCCCACTGGAAAATTTCCGGGAAATTGGGTTGATCGGTTGGTTGTGTTTGCTTAGTAAAATAAGAATCTTGTTTTTGGGATAGAAAAGCCCTGGGAACTGGGGTTGATTTAACAAACAGCAACCAGAAACACATTTTGGGTCCAGTCTTATCGTTTTTTTTTTTCTATTTTTTGTGTTACTGGGCTAGTTCAGTTTAGTCCTTCATAGTTTAGTGTCAAAACATTTAGGTGGCGTTTGATTCGTGGGGATTAAAATCAGAAATTGGAATAAACCCACAGGAGACGTTTGGTTCATGGGTATAGGAATTGGAATTTGGAATGATACCTAAAAAATTGGGTTTCACCAATCCTCAATTAATTTGGAGAGTTTTGTCCAAAACTCAAATTTCATTCCTTTTTTCTATCAGCTCTCTCTCCCACCTCCCTCCCTCTCACTCTTCTCCCTCCTCCCTCTCATTGGCAGTTTGATTGTAAGTGGTGGTGACTTGGTGGCTACATTGTGACCGAGGAGGAGACAGGGTTCGATGGTGGTGGTTTGGCGAAGTTGGGCTGTGAATTGTGGCTATTTGTGGGGGCTTTGGGTGGTTGTATGGCTATGGTTTGGTGAGGGTTTGACGGTGGTTTGTTGGTGACCTTGCACTGCTGCTTTGGTGATGATTTGCAGGTAGCTTTGCCGATTGATGTGCGGCTTGAGACTAATTGATGGTTGAGATGTGGTGGTGGTGATTGCTACGAGGAAGGAGAGATGGTGATTAATCAACGAAGACATTAATTTTTACGTTGAAGCAGTTGTTAATAATATAAAAAAAAAAAAAACTGAGATCCAGACGTCCAAATGGTGCTTCCGCATACTCTTTGGAAACACCGAATGTCTATCTGGATGTCCACATGGTGCATTTGCATGCTCTCCGCATGCCAACTGGACGTCTGCATGTTCGTTCAATTAACATTGACTTGATTCCGATTCCCACCAAACCAAATAATAATTATAGTAATGATATACATTTCAGGTATTAAACCAAACACATGTATTAAAATTGGCAGCTTCATTCCAAACCAAATTATTCCGATTCCGATTCCCGAGTGCTAACCAAACTAGGGGTTTGCAAGTTGACTCAATGACCCAAAAATCCAGTCGACCAACCCGAACCCGATCCAAAAAATGTTGATATTTGACTCGTCGGGTTTTACTGGATATGTTTCATATGCAGGTTATTTTATTAAACGTGTCGAATACAAAGCAGGATTTTAAAAACTCAATAGGTATTTGACTCGAACCGCATATAGAGATAATGATGTAATTTTATAAGATTCCCTAATTTTATAAGGTTCCCCAATTTAGGTCATCTTCCTTAATTTTTCATTAATATTAATATCAATATCTTTTATTTTTATTTTATAGAAATTCTAAGCAGTAAAGAGCACCGTATTATCAACATTGAAATGTGAAAAATTGAAGATGTGGTGCTACAAATTCTAATTATGATATTTTTTTTTTGTTGAAATAAGTTATAATAATTGTCTTGTGTTTTTTTTTTTCATTCTTTGCCTAAAAAATGTGGCTAGTGTTTATGTTATAAGACTTGTGTGTATGGTGTTTCGTTGTCTGAAACAATTAAAATTTTCTTTAATGTTTGTGATGAATTCATTATGAATTCATGCTTTTTAAGACTTAATTTAATATATGTTATTTAAGTTTATATTTGTTATAAATGCGCTTCAATTATTATTAGATTATCTAGAATTTGAAGTAAATTTAACAATATGTGAGTACAAGCTAAATAATGCAGATATCAACCCAAAAAATGCCGATATTCAACCCGCCAAATATCTCCATATAGAGATACAAATACTGGTCACAATTTTGCCTAATCCGCATTTAACAAGTCAGATCAAAAAATACTCAATACTGGTCGGATATCCGACCCATGTGCACCCCTAAACCAAACCCACTTTAGTCCCTCAGAATTTAGATGTGTATTTTAGTCCAGTACAACAAATTTTTAATATATGCTGGGTGAAATCATGCAAGTGTAGACCATACGACAAACACATTAAAAGGCAAATTTCAGGAAAATAATAGATTATATGTATTAAAATAAAATTGATAACTAAACTCAAAAAGCCCACAACTTTTCCTTGTTCTCCAAGAGGAAAATGAAAATTGGCTTCCTTTACTATTTGTAACTGAGAAATCTTTAAATGTTTACAATTTTTCCGAAAGAGAGTCTCACCTAGAAATTAATAAAACGTCATATCAATCAAGATCTATTTATTTACTATGTTTGATTGTTCCTTAAAATGTCCAAGATTTTAGATTGATATTTGCCATTTTATATAGCATTATTTAATTTGAATGAAAATTTCCAATTTAAACATTATTTACTCGAAGGCTTTTCCTGTCCAGGTTCAAATCTCTTACCCTAATTGTATTTGTACTACGAAATAAAAATGTTAGAAATTGCAAAAATAAAAAATAAAAAAGGTAAACCACCACGTGCTAAAGGAAAATAAAGAAAATATTTGTTATAAAAAAAAAATTCTACAGACAATTTTAATTAAATTATTAATAGTTTAATTAATCAACAAACAACCCAATTCAGAAACCCTACTGCATGCAGTCAGCAGTCTTCTCCATTTCACAACTCCTTTGCTTAAATTCATAGCCACTAAACACACTTCCCCTTCCCCTCCTCATTTTACCCGTAAACGACGTCGTCAGCTGCAGAGCTATACTCGCCGGACTCCGACGTCATGCCCTCTCTCTCCGCCGCTTATCTCCACCTCCTTCCCCTCACCACCACCACCACCACCACCACCATTATCACCGGCAGCATTTTTATTATAACAGCGACCAGTAATATCATCCCAATTTGCTGAAAATACCATTTCTATTTGATCCTTGAAAAAAAAATCCCAACTTTTTTGTTAATCTTTTCTTCACATTTGAATAATAATTTGTGGGATTTTCTAGCTTTTTTCTGAGATGTCAGCAGCTTATCAGCAATTGCCAGCCTTTAGGAGTTTGAAGGACTCGTTCTTATTGACTCTGGCACCTCCCCATGTCTCTAAAAGGTTTAATAATTAATTAAAAAATTCTTGCTTTAAGAGGAAAATATTATATTCTTTGTTATTTTACGGTTTTGTCTTATTGTTGTTTTGTTTTACTTGATTTAATGGAGGTTCGGAATAAAGCTAGAATCTTTGGTTTTCATTGGCTTTACTCATTTTGTCAGTGGCCTTTTTTTTATTTTTTGTGGTTTGATATTAAGATTTGTTGACTAAAAAGTATGATTGCTCTGAATTGGGTTCTAGATTGATACTATCATATAATATTAGCTTCTTCTTTAATGTTTGATTGTGACTTCACCATTTTCTTTTTAGAAATGTTTTTGTGTTTTCGATTGAGTAGTATGGTTGAGTTGTGATTTATTAGGAGGCTTGTGACACATTATTACTTATGTGCATCAATAGCTACAATACTCTGCTTGCTTTCTTGGTCAGACCTCTGAAAGGCTGTGAAGTTAAGAAGGGAATCAAGTGACGTAAATGTATGTGATGATTTTTGATGTACTGAAGTCATGTAATGAAGTTCTCGTTTGTCCCTGTTATGTAAAAGAGTCATCCTAAAGATTCAGTTTGATTCTTCCTAACATGCTTGCAAAAATGGCCTGGATTTGTGATTCACAAAAAATTCACAACAATTCGTGGTCTTTTGGGGTTCGAAATTAGAATTTTTTGTGTAATGGTGCAAGTTCTGGGGCTGTTTGTTGGGGGTTTATCAGTCGGTTACGGGAATGAGGGAAATGATGCTCAAAGTTTCTATTATGTTGGTGGTTACTGGATATAGAGATTACTTTATGGGACTGATTAGCTAACCTTATCATCCATTCTCCTTTTCCCATAAAGTTGGTAATGGTGAATGATGCTTATTCTGGTTCTGAAGCAAACAGACTAGGAAAGCAGGACAACCACATTCTAGTTCATGAAAAATATGACTTCCTTCTCTTTGTAGTAGCATCAGAATGAGACATTAGAAAATAAACGTTGGACCCATTCATTGCCCATGATTGCAAATATCATGAAATTAAGTAAATTTAACACGTTTAACTACTAGTGCTCCAAATAGGAGCTAGGATTTGAAATAATTTTCCATCAGTGTGATATATAGTTCCATTGAAGCCAGGCATATAACTTTGTTGACTCAGGTTTGGCCGATACACTAACTGGCTTATGGTGCTGGTTACTGTAAAACATTTCACTTAGCATTAATAAGATTTATACATGTCTATGGCTTGTGTATTTGAGCTGGCAAAAGTTTATTTGACGAAGCACTCATCAATTAATTGTTATCTGTAGTGCCTTGCAGATATTTGGTTCTTGATAAGATTTTGGTGCTAGTTTCCGTTTTCAGGTTCTGTGTATGGAAAATTTTTTCGTTTTCATGACAAGATGTATGTTCTTATTTCAGAAAAACCTGATGTAATTCTTCATGCATCTCTCTCTCTCTCTCTGTGTTTTCGGGGGGTGTGGGATTTATTAATCTGTTTGAATGATTTTGAACATGTTTAATATATCTATGACTTTTCCTACTGGTTAACGGCAAAATTAATTGCAAAAGTTTATGAGTAGTGTGAGAATACATATGGTTGCAGCCAGTATTCTAAGATCTCCTTATTTCAAAAGTTTAGAGTAGAGTGAAAATGCATCTTCTTGCAGTCAGTTTTTTTAGGCTACCTAATATGCATTTCTGTTTCGTTCAAGCAGGAGGAATGCAAGGTGGAGGTCTCCTGAAGCAGCAGTTATTCCTAGTTTTCATCTCCCAATGCGCAGTTTTGAAGTTAAAAATAGGTTAGAATATAGCTTAATCTTTAATGTTTAAATTTTGAGCTTCTATCTTTCATCAAGCAGAACAATTAATTGGACACCGAGAATTTTGCTTTCTGTATAGAGATTTCTTTCCTTTTAAATCTTCCATCCATTTGTTCTGTGCTACTGATTTGTTGGTAAAAGGGAGGTGATGGAGACAATATTAGATGGATGATGAATTGCAGCTAAAGTTAAGTCTGACTTTTTAGTTTAAACAGGGTGCTTTAATATATATAATGTGATATTTTTAAATTGAAATACATTTCTGCTTGCACATCCATATATTATTTGGAGTTATTATTCCTGTTTCTGGTGAGTAAACCTTTGAAATTTCACATGCTTAGCATTGTTGTGTGTACTAATTCTCTCAAAACCTTATTAACGTGTAAGAATTGGAAGCTACAAATGAGCATTTTAGTAAGGCTTCTTAGCAGCTTCTAGTATTGGTGCTGGTATGCAACAAAGTGTTGGAAATAAACGTTTGCACTTATGCATTTATTAGTTTCATTTACTTGTATCTATTCTGTTTCTTATGTATACATGTCTATGGGTGCTTTCAGTGATGTATGTAGGGAGCATTAGGTGCCACAATCAAATTAATGCATGAGTGCAGCCGTATGTGAGATAGATACGGTAAGAAGTATGATGATATCAAAGTGTGGAAAATGCTTTAGTTAGTGTATGTGTTTGTCAACTTGTACGGCAAAATGCTTGCTGGTTTGATTGTTGAATTAATGTTTATGAAATGGTCGTATGCTCTGACCAATTCGCCCCTGGTTGGAGTAATGTTAACTAATGAACTTGTCTTTTAAAAAAAAGATAAAAACAGAAGGGTATGTGGGTGTGGGTGTGTGGGCAAGGGTGTTTTTGTGTGTGTGTGTGTGTGTGTGTGTTTGTGGGTGAGTGTGTGTGTGTGTGTGAGAGAGAGAGAGAGAGAGACTGCTTTATACGGAAAGGATAGGCTTCTTTATCAGTAATTGATGTGATAAGTCGAATTTTGTGTATGCAGGACTTTTGCTGAGGATATTAAGTCTCTGAGACTGATTACGGCCATTAAAACGCCATATTTACCAGATGGCAGGTTTGACCTTGAGGCTTATGACTCCTTAGTGAACATGCAAATTGAAAATGGAGTTGAGGGTGTGATTGTTGGTGGGACCACTGGAGAAGGCCAATTAATGAGCTGGGATGAACATATTATGCTTATTGGTCATACAGTTAACTGTTTTGGTGGATCAATAAAGGTCATAGGAAACACTGGAAGCAACTCCACAAGAGAAGCCATCCATGCCACTGAGCAAGGTTTTGCTGTCGGGATGCATGCAGCTCTTCACATTAATCCTTATTATGGCAAAACCTCCTCAGAGGGAATGATTTCTCATTTTGATAGTGTACTTCCTATGGGCCCTACAATCATCTATAATGTGCCATCGCGTACAGGCCAGGATATCCCACCTTCTGTGATTTCTACTGTGGCAGAGTCTCCTAACCTTGCAGGTGTCAAAGAGTGCGTTGGAAATGATAGGGTGGAACAGTATACAAGTAAGGGGATTGTCGTTTGGAGTGGCAATGACGATCAGTGCCATGATTCAAGGTGGGATTATGATGCTACTGGCGTGATATCTGTTACCAGCAATTTGGTTCCTGGTCTAATGAGAGAACTCATGTTTGCTGGGAAGAACCCAGCATTGAATTTAAAGCTTATGCCTCTCATTGAATGGCTTTTTAAGGAGCCAAACCCAATTGGTTTAAACACAGCTCTTG
This sequence comes from Mitragyna speciosa, assembly GCA_024721245.1. Taxonomy (NCBI): domain Eukaryota; kingdom Viridiplantae; phylum Streptophyta; class Magnoliopsida; order Gentianales; family Rubiaceae; genus Mitragyna; species Mitragyna speciosa. Next base: position 25,863,818 of record CM045555.1, read on the forward strand.
CTCAGCTTGGTGTTGTGAGACCAGTTTTTCGCTTGCCATATGTCCCTCTTCCTTTGGCAAAAAGGGTGGAGTTCGTAAATATAGTGAGAGAGATTGGACGGCGACATTTTGTGGGAGAGAAAGATGTTCAGGCTTTAGATGATGACGACTTCATTTTGGTGGGTCGATATTAGCTGGTACCTTCATGCTGCTTGGGCAATGTTTTTTTTTATTTTTTTATTTTTCATGGGGTCACTTGTGGTTGTACGTTGCTCCTTAATGTATTTACTACTATATTAGGAGGCCAATTTTTTTATCTTTTTTTTTTTTGGGGGGGGGGGGGGGGGGGGGGGGGTGGGGTGGGGGTTCTGGGTTAATCTTTTTGTCTTGTTGAGTTCATTTTTGCTGGCTTTATACTGACGTATGTATGCTGAAGTTGGAGGAGGAAAGTCCGCATCATTATCAGTCATGGCATCATATCTACCGATCTCTGTCTGGCAATTCTTCGTGTTTGTTGGATACATGTCTCTTTCATCCTTTGTTGCGTTCTTTTTTGTGCATCATACTGCTTAACATTCGAAAGGTTTGATAAGTTAGTGCCTGGGCTGTCGACCATCAGTTATCCTCTTCTATGGTGACATATGCTTAAACAAGTACATATAATTTCTGTTTATGCTAGTGCTGATTTTCGTTGTTTTGTTCTCTTTTGACCTTTGCACTTAGCGATTGAGTACAGAAAACAGAGTGTGTTGAACTGCAAATTACAAGTATTTTACCAACTAAAGGCTAGATGGCATAGTGAAATTAAACCAACAAAAAAGAAAGAAAAATATTGTTATTGCAATGGATGTAACTCTTTTTGGTTTTATTTTATTGTATTTTTCTAACCAAATCATTCAATGCATGCTCAATTGGCATTAAGTCGAGCTCTGCAACCCATTTGATCCCGTTGAGATCGAGCGTAAAACATGATTAAGATTTATAGACGAGAGTGAGCGTTGAAAGTCGAACGAATTGGAATTTTGCCTGTAGACAAGTTCGGTTTTAGGAGCCTCAGGTCTTATTTTGAACTTACTTTGCAATGGCCAGAGCATGCCATGTTTCAAAAATGCTCCACCTTACTTTCACATATCAACTCCAGTTACAGATCAAGCATTTCCTTCAACAATCACCAAATTATTAGCACGTTTCTCTCTCTTGTTTTCCTCATACATAAAATTATGACACAAATAGTTGTAAAAACTAAAATATGTACAACAAATCAGGTAACCGAAAGAAGTTTCTTATTGTCTTTTACCCAAAAAAAAAAAAAGTAAATTTCCACGTGGATCTCAATTCTCCAGCATTCAATTACCTATATCAACCAATTCTTGAAAATGTGATCATTCCAAAAATTATCATATTGGGAATTTGGAGCAAGATTTAACAGCAAATAAAATAACCAAAAAAACAACCTACAAAGACAGACAAAAATAGGCCACACATTGCATATAAAAGAGAAGGAAAGAAGCAAATAGACCCCAAAAAAAATGGTATCTTGTCTTCTCACATGTCTGGGTTAGCTTCCTCTGGAATCACAGTCAAAGTGACAGATCTATCATTGGCTCTTTTCACAACAACCTTCAACGGTTTTCCAATCTTGTCTCCCATAATTTCAATGATCTACACCAAGAGAAATGAACAATCATTATCAAATATTAAATATTTTGCATAATTGTAATTAAGACTTCAAAGTCTGCAAAATGGACTGCCTCGTACAACTAGCTCAATCAATTTGTATAGCTATCTAACAATGCTAGGAGCTTGTTACCTCCTTAATGCTCCCAACTCTCTTCCCATCAAATTCAACTACAATATCACCTGGACGAAATCCTGCACGATCAGCAGGTGATCCTGGAGTTACCTGGTTTTATGAAAAAGAAAATTTCCATGAGATTTAGAAATGCAATTTCATAATTTAAAGTTATGGTAAAATCTCTGTTTAGAGCATGAGCTGAGAATTCATGGATTTTCAGTAAAATTATTTTCATATCTGAAGATTCATGGTCTTTTTCTGTAAAATAATTTCCATATTATTAAATAGGCATAAACAATATGATCATTTGCCAGATACAAGTCATTTTGCAAATGCCAATTAAGCATTTATATGTGCCAAAGTATAAGAGCCGCTTATCTATAGACAACATTATGGTGTCCTATTAAAAAAAAAAATCACAGAAACCAAATGAAATGGGGAGACAATACAAATGGAGGGAGGCAAAGAGGAGAAGAGAGAGAATCTTGAAACAACTGTCTGCAAATCCAGGAAGAGGAAGAGACAGCATTTTCCCAAGCTCCATATCAGCAAAAAGATAAAAAACATCCTCTACTTTATTGAGTTTGATGACAAAAGGCAATACATCATATGGGATTTACCAACTTTAGCAATCCATTAACACCAATACTCCTGAAATCAAAAAAGCCCTTCTCATACCAGCTACCAAGAATTCTAATAAGAAACTAGAGAAATATGCACAAAAATACTGTCTATCCACACGTACTTGCATGCAGACACAGGTCTGTCTATTTTAACTAAACATAGCAAATGAATACCAAGACCACTGTGCAAGTATAACTGCAAATGAAGACCATAATACAACACACCCTTGCCCTGGAAAAGCACAAAAGATCCCCCAAAGAATTTGAAACCAAGTTTCAGGAGAAAAACATGAAAGAAGCAAAACCATACCATTGGTACAAGAATACCCTTGGTGACATTCGGTAATGAAGCATCTTTTTCCTTAAGTTGAGCAGCAATCATCTCATTAAGATCAATCATTTTTAAACCCAGCCAAGGTCGTACAACTCTCCTACATAAATAAATAATTCTGTCATATGTTTATAAAGTAAAAATATCTGATCTACATCACAATACAAAAAAAGGCATCCATCCTATTTAAACAAGTTTAGAAGAAGCATTAAGATGATCGTATAATTAAGCTAATTGGTTCACTCAACTATGTCCAAATCCAATGAATCCAATAATGTCCCACATCAGAGAATCCTGAAAGTGAGATCAGGATAGACAAGAGGCTACCAGTAGCAAAAATTTCTTGTTTCTAATTAGTAGGCCCTGTTATGTTTGTACAGCTACTCATTTATATCTATCCAAATCATCAAAACTTTTCAAAAGACACATAATATATAGACTTTTCAAGCAGTAAGCTAGTTGTCACACCCACCTACGCTGAGGAAAATTCATACCCTTTGCTGTCTCAAAATATCCAAAACTTCACTGCCATCATGCACTTTCCTAAAATAACCGCCAAAGCATCCAAAAGCTCCCGAGATAGATTCTTCACATCCATATTACCCATCCTCTCATTCCCTCCCACATTATTACATTTTTTTCTCATTCGCAATGGCAATTCATGCCTTCTTTAAACATCTTCCTTCCAACACTGATCCCTGCCATCACATTATCTTTATACTTCAATCGCACATTTTCATCTATGTTCCTACAACCCAACACCTCCTTGTACTTTTTTTGAATCTCATCATTCCCATTATTTCTAATACTTTGCTTAGATGTCTTAACCATCAAAACATTTCTCAACCCTACTTTTTCCACCACTGTCTAAATTAACAACTTTTTCCTTTACCTTTATACTCGAACTTCTCAATCTGTCTAAGTTCCTACAATAAGAAACTTCCTCGCCAATTTTCCGCACTTCATCATTCCCATTTTCACTAATCCTTTCCTCAGATCTTCCACCACCAAACCATCATTTATAATCACACCTTTTTCACCACAATCTAGACAAACACTCCCCCTCCTCCCCACCATCAGGGCCGCACGCTACTCAACCTTCTCACTTTTGTCTGCACTACCATCAGATATTCCTTGATATCTTTTTGCATCTTCACCATTTTCACTGAGCTCAACACTTTCCTCAGAATCTTGTATGTTGAAACCACTTTAGTTACAGTTTTATCCTAATCAAGCACTACCCTCCAGACATATAAGCAAGCGATGTTATGGTCGTAAAGATGTCTCTCATCGTGCCTCATGGTTTTGCGTACGTAACAAGTGCATGAAGAAGTTGATTTGAAAGCAAGTAATAGAAGATATTCAATTTAGCACCTGAAAATTCTAGTTAATGCAACTTTTAGTTACCCTTTTGTCTTGAAGTGCTCTACTATTTTGCAAACAGCATCAATTGGAACCGCAAAGCCCAATCCATGAGCCCCCATTACTTTCATAATATTGACACCGACGACTTCTCCATCGACATTGACAAGAGGTCCCCCGGAATTCCCCTGCAAAATCCCGAAAACAAATTGCCACAAATTAAACAAAAGAAGTTGTAACACTATTTCAGAAAGCAAGGGGTTGACATGAACAACCATAGCAAAACTTGAAAGGTGCTCCAAAGTGAAATAAAACTCAGTTAACAAAGTGTCTCTTGTAAGTTGAGACTATTCTTTTGTATTAAACCCTCATGTTGACTACACGGTCCAAATTCAACACTAAAGACTCTAATAGAGGTTTAAATGCTAAAACCAAAAATAATCACATTGATGGGAAACTCCTGAAGCAATATGTTCTAATATCTTTGCTCAATTGAAAATTTTCAGTGAAATGCTTGCTTAGACACATTATACATTGGAAAGGTTTGTAAGAATTTAAGAATCTTGTGAATTTCATCATGTAGAAACTAAAGCAATATCCTCAGAAGAAAACTACAATTATACCAAGATATATATTCGTAAGAAAGAAAAAAAAAAACCAAATAATGTCAATGCTTCTGGGACAATAATAATATATAATTTCCTACATCATTAAAGAACCTACTTACTATCTTTTGCACAATCAAATAAAGGGGAAAAAAAAAATAGTTATCGTGTACCTCATTGATTGCACAATCTGTCTGTAGATACTCTCTCCGCATCCCTCCGAGACCCAAATCACTGCTTTTACGATCAACACAACTATATGCAAGACGTATAAATATTAAAAAAAACATAAAATAACAGAAAACCATCACCGTAAAGAGAGTTATTCTCGAGATATGTGCGATGCAATCTAATTCCTGTGTGCAAATGTCTACGTGCATGGATTATATTTCCAATTACAAAATGTTCATAATGATATTTCATTTATCAATATAATGATAGTATCAAGATAAACCAAACCCTGAAAACCATTTCTTATAATTTTAGGCTAACATTTGACAGTAAACAATTTGTAAGAAGCAGGGTAATTAGAAGTCATTACCTGACAATACCAGCTGTAATGGTGTTCTGGAGGGTGAGAGGGCAGCCCAAGGCAACCACCCAATCACCTGGTCGAAGCTTATTTGAAGAGCCAAGTTTTGCAGTTGGTAATGGAGTTTTAGAGTTGATCTTTACAATTGCTATATCAGACTGTAGATCAGCATTCACCACCGTACCCTCATATGTCCGACCATCTTGCAGAGTTACATCAACCTGCACCAACAAGTATTAGTTCATACCCGTGTAGTAATATAAGAATTGTACAGAGTGATATGATTCCGGTATTTAACTCTCAAAAATCATTTAACAGTAATAAACACCTTAACTATGATGTTTTGATTGTAATAACATAAAACAGCAGGGGTAAATGTCATTTCACATGAATATGATAAGCATCCTGAAGCATATCTGCTTTCATGTACTTAGAAACAATGCAAAACAAATACGGCACAAAAGGCACAATAGTTGGAATTCTACCGTTCTAATTAGAGGACCCTACCTTATCACTAATAAATCTACAGTAAAACTATTTGGAAATGGCTATAATAAAAGTTTTTAGCAAATAATGTAAGTTAAATACTATCTATAAGAAGTCAAGGAAATAAAAGTAGTTCAATTACGCACCTTCCCTTTTGACATAGAGCGCAAGCCTTGAAAATCAACAACCACATGTGCACAGGTTAAGATTGTACCATCGGCATCAATAATAGTTCCAGAGCCTATACTCTTTCCTACTGTCATCCCATGGAAACCTAGAAGAGTAAAATCACAAGGCTTAAAGTATAACCATCTAACAAGCACGATATGATTTCATGAAGTAATTCTAAAACACACCCTGAGGAACTGATAAATTAACAACAGCAGGCCCAATCTTAGCAGCCGCATTAGCTATGGTATCCCGACCCAGACAATTACAAGAATGACTTGGAACGTCAGCAATATTCGCTGGAATTTCTTTCTTTATATCTGGTGATTGATTAAAACCTTTTGAACTATACCCACTTCCCGCTGAAACATCCTCTTTTACATCTGATGATGGATCAGGGCTTGGTCTGGAAAAAAACAATGGAACAATTCCTACAAATTTAATAGTTTACATCAAACAAAAAGTAGAGATCAGTAAAGAATAATGTGCACAGACAAAGAAAGTAAGCAGGAAACTAAAGGCTGAAGGAAGGGGTGATTAAAATCAAGAGACCTACTATGCTGCAAATTGTGATTCAAGGAAACAAAAGCAGGATTAGGGGTTTGCTCTAGCAAAGTCCTCCACGGCCAACTCAAGGAATCATGTAGCGGTGCAGGAACAGAAATGGATATTGATGTTCCTGTAATAAAGCCAATCATGAGAACAATGTCTCTCCAGAAATTACCAAAATCTGTCCTATTGCCTTATAAATCATCCATGAGTTGACAATATACTCATTGCGGATCCCACGAAGACTGATAAGAATGGTTTTGCAGATTTCAAGTTTTTTTTTTTTTTTGTCCTCTTTTTGTTCTTTTCAAAACATGGTTTTCCTTAAAAACAAAATATTAGGAGTGAGCTTCGCTTTTGTTGGTTGTTGGGGCTTAAGACAACACAGAGTAAGACGAAGATGGCCCATGTACTTGCCCAAATCCTTAGGCGCTACGGACCATTAAGCATAAAAAGGCCTCCCAACATTTTAGTTAGGACAATGACATAACAGAATAACAGAGAAAATTATGAAGCTAAACGTCAAGATGCAGGTTCATCTGACAAGCTGGAATTTGAAGGAATTCTATTTCATATTACTTTCTTCAAAAGGGGGAGAAGCTACTTACCAATTTCATATGGATGTCAAATATATCATGGTCTGGAATTCTAGATTGTATACATTGAAAGTATAAATAAAACAAATAAAAAGATACTTGTTAATGATTACAGTATTTCTTAAAACAAATAAAAAGATACTTGTTAATGATTGCAGAATTTCTTTTCTTTAATGATTACAGTGTTACACCAAAACTCTCAATCATTTTCTCGTTTGTTTTCTTCATTTCTTTTGTCTTGTCAACAATCTCTCTCTCTTCTTCTTTGATGAACTTACAGAAATAATAATCTAGTTTTCCAGTAGAAATGCAATCACTAAGGAAACAGGCTCAAAAGACCACTGACAGTAGTCAAAATCTACTTTCATTTTAATTGATCACCTGATTTTGCAATTGCCTCAATAAGGCAAAAAAATAATAATATCCAATTACAGATTATCAACATTTGTTTGCATAATCAAGAAATTGCTAAAAATTATCCCTTTTTTCTTATATCACACAAGTTAACACCCAAAGAAATTGTAAAACGAAATAGTAGAAAATTCAACCAAAGAAAATGGAATAACCAATTCCTATAATTTAAACAGAACAATCATAATTCCTATTATCAAATCAGATTCAGATAATCCTATAATTCAGCCAATCAGACGTATAATATTGGAGCAGAAATCACATAAAAATATCATCTTTTTGCCCATTTGCGCAATGTTCTTGCAGTAACAGTATCATTTATAATAAATATCATTCATGAGGTGGAAATTTCCCTACAATCATTCCAACACTTGATCAAAAACCCAATTCAAAATATTAAATTTCAAGTAATATTAGGCAGCGTGAGAATCTATTTCTCTCTCAAGTCTGAATCCCATGCCACCCAATATAGCCCAATACAAGTTTCAATCAAAATTTCTACACTTACTTGGTGAGTCTGATGCATAATTTGAGTATAACAACCCAGAACCAACTGATCCCAATGCCAGTATCCGCAGAAGAGACCTCCTATCAGAAAAGGGGACTTTTTTCTGCAAATTAATAAGAAAAATAAAAGAAAAAAATGGAATTTTTGCATTTATCAAAATCCCATCTAAACAAAAATTTCAAAATAATGAGGAAAATTATTCAAAGGGTCAGTACCAAAAAGTATCTCATGAGGGTAGTTGGCTTGATAGTGTTGTGATGGTGAAGACTAAAACCCCTGGCATAAACCCCACTGTGCTGCTGATTCAAGTTTTCACAATTTTGCTTTTGTCAGAAAGGTAAGAATAATTAAATTTTAAAAAAGAAAAGAAAAGCGTGGGCTTCATTTTCTTGGGGTTTAAGACACTATGAAAGAATCGAGAGAGTTCACCGAGATGGCCCGTGTGATTGGCCCAGGCCTAGTCCCAACAGACTCTTAAAAGGCGCAAAAGTGTAGTCACGCCTTTGGAAATCCCCCTTGACCATCAGAAATTCTTTGTACTTGTAATCGCTTTTGTTATTAATTGTTTTCATTTCTCTACAAAACTCATGCTTTCTCATCTTTTCTCTTCAACCACTTCTCTCCTCAGCAAATCCAAGGAGTAGTTGAATTGAGGAAATACTACAAGCATATTAAGAGAAGTAAATAGGAAATCTGTCGACCAGTTGAAGATCCAATTCTATATTAATTGATAAATTAGAAACTATAAAATGATCCAAACAGATCCATGCTTTTTTAATTCATTTCCCACTAGAAAACTCAAAAAGTATCCAAATCTTTTTATCTTTTCTTTTGACTACATGACAAAGTACCTTTCATCTTTTTCTTTTGACAAAACAAGGAGGTACCCTTTATCCATATCTTTTGTTTAAACAGGAAGGAGGTTCAATCCAGTGCTCTATAGCATAAAATATAACCAAAAAAAAAATTTTGTTTGCTGTCGACATCCGATTCAATATTTAATTCATACACTGGCCAAAAGAAATTGTTACCAAATTAACCAACTATTTTTGCACAACTGCTCAATTTTCCAACCATTTCTCCAATTCAAACCAACAGCAAGAAACAACCAAAACAAAAATTTTAAACCTAAACTAAAAAATGCAACTAAAGAGATGATCAGCTTAAAAAAAGTAGCAACTTACATTCCATTTAACCAAAAAACACAGCAGAATAAGTACAAGATTTTCAGCCCTCAAAACAACCTATACTAATAAACCTACTGTCATATTAAATTATTACTAGTCATCAAAAGAAAACCAAACTAAAGCCCATAATTTTTTTTTGCCTAACGTAAATATGAATCTAATATTAAGCTGCCTTCTTAGGAGACTTGGAAGCCTTGGGTGTCTTCTCCTCAGAACCAGAAGAACCCTTCTTTGGCAACAAAACTGGGTTAATATTAGGCAATACTCCTCCGCTTGCAATCGTCACTCCTTGCAGCAATTTCCCCAATTCCTCATCATTCCTCACCGCCAATAGCACGTGCCTCGGATTAATCCTGTTCTTCTTGTTATCCCTCGCCGCATTCCCAGCCAATTCCAGAACCTAATATTATTCCCAAAAAAAAAAAAAAAAAACCAGAGATCAGAAAAAAAATATATGTATGTCAAAAATTTCAGAAGAAAACTGTTTGATTTATGAACTTATATACCTCAGCAGCAAGATATTCAAGAACAGCGGCCAAGTAAACAGGAGCGCCAGTACCCGTACGCTGAGCGTAACGACCGCGTTTCAAGAACCGGGCAATGCGGCCGACTGGGAATTGAAGGCCGGCTTTGACGGATTTTGGGATGGCTTTCTTCCTCTCGCCACCCTTCCGGCCGCCGGCGCCCTTGCTTAACTTCGTTGTCTCCATTTTTTCAGTGGAACAAATTTTTGAACAGAAATTTTGAGAGAATTTTTTTGAATTTGGAGATGAAAGTGAAAGGCCGAGAGATGAAGAGAACTTATAGGGGTTTGGGGAAGGGGATGAGGACGGGATAGCCACGCTGGCGATCCTGGTGTTGTTTATTTTGGACCGTTGGATTGTTTTTCAAGAGGGTCGATCGGATGGATGAGAAGATGTCAGGTCAGTGATCCGTGGGAACTGTAAATAGCGAATGGGGTTGCGGTGGCTGGGAGGGGACGTGGGAGGTAGTGTTTGTTGAAGCGGTAGATTAATTTAATTGAGGCGGGAAATTGAAAATTGAAATCAAAAGCTTTAAGAGTTCAAGTTTTTGTTGGAGAGAAAAAATTTTATCCACATACGATTGTTTTAACTGCAGTTAATATCGTGTGCCCTTTTAAATTAAATGCATAAATTAACATTTTAGGCAAATTATTGTACAATTGCTAAAGGCGAAAAAAAGTAGAAGTAATAAGGAGGTATTATTATTGGTTAATGATATACCAGTAGTTATGGCACATTTTAATAAATATGTAGTTGAATTGAATATCTTTTCAATTATTTCTCCTCAAAATTACAAATGTGAACGTCTTGATGACCCTCTCCTTTCTCTAATTCTCTTTATATTCTTTGTAGGTAGATTACATAGCATAACATATTTAATGATACACGATGCACTTAATAGGCAAAAGGTACGTTCATGATGGCAAGTTGATCCATCTTGGAAATCTTATCAATCAGGTCATTAGAAACAGTGATACCTATTCATTATATCTTATGTTAGTTGAGTAACTGGCTAAAAAAAGAAATTGGGAATAATTATCTAAAAAAGAAAAAAAATCATTTTTACCAATTGATTTTATGCTTTATCCTATGAAGAATACTTGTGAATTTGATAGTAATGAAAAACTATATAAAAGGAGAAGAGACATAATATGAAAATTACTTTTAAATCTAATATAAATTATTACATCATCATCATTTAAGAGTAACATTTATTATCATTGAATATTTAGTTATCCCCAAAATTTAGAACTTTCCATTTATGAGAAGGAATAATGGCACCAAGATGGATGTATTCAAATGGAAGCGTTATCTTATAGGTTATCATTCCATCATAAGAATTGATCCCTAGTTTCTTAAGTTCATTTGGAGCAAAGACTAGCAACGATTTTACAACATATATTATAGTTGGCAAAGTTATTAAGACTAGACTATGAAATCAAATACAAGAAAATGACAAAGAACAAAGCTGTTGATGCATTGTCTAGAAGGGATATGGAAGAAGCATGACATATGTGTCCACCAATCACTTCTCTAATGCCTATAACCACTGTGGAACGTTTGTAAATGCAAGAGCTACAAGCTAGTTTATAAGGGGGAAGCATTGACAAAAACATTATGTCACAACTCCTCTTATACTCCTTTTCTCAAGCACACTACCAATTGCTAGATAGAATACTGAGGTACATGGGCAAAATGGTTATGGAAGCCAGTAAAAGTCTCTTATGCCACTTATCAAAGTTTTGCACTTATTTGTGGTTAGAAGATACTTTGGACATAGATGATGTTACAGAAGAGCAAGAGCATGTCTTATTGGCCCAAACTCAAATACAATATAATAGAATATGTTTGGCCCTGTCATGCATGTCCGAAGAATAGAGAGGAAATATAATTTATCCTACACTGTTATGATCATTTCCTATTCCGTCTCAAGCATGGTTTTACGTAACTTTGGATTTCGTTGAGAAATTACCAACCTTAGTGTTAAGAGAGAGAAACAGAGAATGATATTTGATACATGTGGTCAAGGTTCACATAATATGCAAAATTACTACAATACTCTTACATATAAAATATTGATTCCTAGCACTCTGCCTCAAGCTGGAGTATAGATATATATCATGCCCAATTTGTTACAAATAAGAGTAACCCGGTTCCCAACAAGAGCCTTAGTAAATAGATCTATTAATTGATCTCCTGTCCTAACATGTTTAGCGAAAATTAACCTATGTTCAAGCTTCTCCCAAACAAAATAGCAATCTACCTCTATGTGTTTTGTTTTTTCATAGAACACTGGACTATTGGCAATATGGAGAGATGATTGGTCATCACACCATAGTTGCGTGGTATGTGGACTACCAACCCCAATCTCACCAAGGAGATGATACATCCACATAAGTTTACACGTAACTTGTGCCATAGTCCTATACTTAGATTCTGTACTTGATCGAGCTATAACATTCTGCTTTTTACTCTTCCATGACACTAAATTCTCTCCAACAAACACACAATAGCCTGTCGCAGATCTCCTATCAACTGGAGACCCTGCTCAATTAGCATTTGAATACCCCTCAACCTGGCAATGACGATGATTTTTATAAAGAATTCCACGTCCTGTAGCTCTTTTAAGATATTTCAAAATATGAATAACATCATCTCAATGAGCACTCTTGGGTAATGACATAAATTGACTAACCACACTTATTGCAAATGCAATGTTTGGACAGGTTATTGTAAGATAGTTTAGCTTTCCAACTAACCTTCTATACTTCCCTGGATCATCAAATAAATATCCATTGTCATCAGCTATTAATTTCACATTAGGTATCATAGGAGCATCACATGGTTTAGCTTCAGAAAGACCTGTCTCAACCAGTAAGTCTAGGATGTACTTCTTTTGGGAGATGAAGACTCATTTCTTACTTTTAGATATCTCAATCCCAATAAAATATTTTAACATATTCAGATCTTTTGTTTGAAACTGAGTGTGCATAAAATTCTTAAGGGCACTAATCCCCTTACTATCACTCCCGGTGATTACTATATCATCAACATAAACTACTAGAAGAACGCACCCATAACTAGATTGTTTGTAAAAGACTGAATGGTCATTAGCATTTATTTTTAGACCAAACTCAGTGACCACTGCACTAAATCTCCCAAACCAAGCTCGTAGAGACTGCTTCAACCCATCCAGAGATTTTTTTTAATTTACACACTTTCATAAACTCCCATTGGACAACAAAATCAGGTAGTTGCTCCAAATATACTTCCTCTTGAAGATCACCATTCGAGAAAAGCATTTTTCACATCAAGCTGGTGTAAAATTGTCACTTTTTAAAATGCAAATGATAGAATTGCATTGTGTTTTTATTTCAACACAAAAAGCAGTGAATATAAAAAATAACTCAAAACAATTTTTCATAAAATATAACCAAGTAACGTGAGAGAAATCATCCACAAATGTAAAAAATAACGAAAACCAGCTTTAGAAGTAATTGAACAGGAAACCCAAATATCAAAACATATCAATTCAAAGGGGTTGCAGCCCGTTTATTTATCCTAGATACATAAGGTACCCTATGATGTTTTGCCAACTGACATGACTCACATTCCAACTAGCACACAGAACTTAAACTAGGACACAACTTTTGTAACGTAGGAAGAGAATGATGACCAAAACAACAATGGAGTTGAAAAGCAAACGAATCACGAATACTAGTGCATGCAATTGGCCGTGGCACATTTGAAGGCGTGTCAAGCACGTATAATCCACCTGACTCACGGTCTCTACCAATAATTTGCTTCATCCCCAGATCTTGAAAGATACAATGGGTAGGAAAGAAATAAACACCACAATTAAGTGTATTGGTAATTTTGCTCACAAACAATAAATTGAAAGAAAATTTGAGCAAGTATAGAATTGAATTTAAAGATATAAGATCCGTTGGGTAAGTCGCACCGTTTTCAAAGTAGATGAACCGTTTGCTAAAGTGACATTAGACGGACTAGTAGAAGGGGTAAAGGAAAAAAGAGTACCTATGTTCCTAGTCATATGGTCGGTTACACCTAAATAAATTACCCAGTTGTGCGAAATAATAGAAAGACAAGCTATAGGATTACCAGTCTGAACTAGTGTAGCAGTAGATGATGTAATAGGTTGCTGGGAAATAGAAAGTCTAGTAAGACGAGCATACTCATCAACTAAAATAGTAATTTAAGGCTCAAATTGTAATATAGTCGGAGTAGGTAACAAGGCCTCTTGGGTAGCAATATTAGCAAATCTATGTCCAGGTATTTGTAAAGGTTTCCCATGCAACTTTTAACAGTTTTTCTTTATATGGCCTAGTTTCCCACAACAAAAACAAACGTGGGTCCCACTATCTCGGCCGCCTTCTTTACCACCCCTAGTACTACTTCAACCTCCTCGAGTACTGTTAGACCTTGAGGTTCTACCTATCAATGTCGAAACATCACTCGACATAGCTTTCTTTGACGAGTCCATAGTAGAACCCTTGTTCACACGAAGAATGTAAGCATACATATCACTTAAAGTGATTGAAATTTCTTGCCCAACAAGTAATTGAGTACAAATCACCTCATACTCCAGGTCTAACCCAGCAAGAAAACACTGCACTACCTATAGCTCATCTTGTTCCTGCACCTTTTTAATATCACTAGTTATAGGAAAATTTGTTCTTTTCACTTCAAAAGCTTGTTTCACATCTTTATAATATTCAAAAAATTATCTTCCTCTCTGATCAACCCTATAAACATTTTGCATCAGGTTATGTATAAAGGATAAATCTTGCTTGCATACAAAAATTCAGCATACTCCCACAATTCTTTCACTGTTTTACAATGATTAAATGTCATGGTTACCAAGTTATCTAAAGTTCTTTCAATCTGGTTGAAGAGTTTGTAATCCTCCATTAGCTATTTTTTCCGTGATCCAACTTCACTTTTAGCAGACGGATATTTAGTTAGATGATCCAATAAATCATTACCCATCAAATATCTCATAATTGTTCGTTTCCATTCAAAATAATTCTCCCTCCTAATTAATAATCTATCTGTGATTCTAAAGGAATATGCAATCACTTCAGTAACTATTTTCTTCTCAATATTACTCTCATCCATCTCAAACAATCACAAGATATCTACTATTTAACTGATTAAACTAATCGTGCCCCATAATATTGATGAACAGTGTGAGTGAACAATGTCACGTGAACAGTAACTTCGCGAACAGTGCCTCCGTAAACAATATCACAAACAGTGCCGTGAACAGTGACTAGCGCGATCAACCCTCTGTACAGTGTGAATCACCCCTGGTTCGCACTTTACAAATCGTCAGGACCACGTCTAGATCGTGCCCTTACATATACCTGCAACCATCTCCAGGGTTGCACTAGGAGAAGAGAGAGGAAGAGACGACGGGTAACTGTTTTATATCTTCAATCCGTAAGAGTGAAGAAGAGGAGGAGAAAAGAAGGATCAAAGGGAGGAGAAATAGCTTTTTTATTAAAGATTAACGTGGCTCTAATACTATGTTGAGAGAGAGAGAAACAGAGAATGATATTTGACAAAGCCGTACAGAATACTGTGTAAGGTATATCTATTATATACATGCGTTCAGGGTTCACATAATATGCAAAATTACTACAATACCCTTACATGTAAAATATTGATTCTTGACACTTAGGAAGCTATGACTCCGATAGTAGTTGACAAACTGACCAAACTAGGTCATCTTATACCACTCACTCATCATTTTATAGCTCTGCATATTGAAAAACTCTTCATGGATAGTGTATACAAACTGCATGGATACCTAAGTCCATTGTTACGTATAAAGATAAGGTTTGTACTAGTTATTTTTGGAATGAACTTTCAAATTTGCAAGTACTGAACTCAATTGTACCTGTGCCTATCACTTAGACAGACAAACAACAGGAAAGACTTAACCAGTGCTAAGAAACATTTCTAAGGTGCATGTGCAGTGAAAATCATACACAATGAAGCAAGTGGTTATCGTGGCTAAGTGGTGGAACAACATTACTTATCACTTCAGTTTACAGCTAACCACTTTTGAAGCTTTGTATGGACATAAACCAATTCACTTTCCGTTGGATCCTTACCATGATTTATTGATTCCAAAGCTCACACACTAGTAAACAATATGATTCATCTATTGTAGAAAATTGAGGACCGTTTAGCTCAAGCATAACAAATAATTGAAGTATTATGCTGACCAACATATAATTGAGGACATTAACAATAGAGGATTGGGTATATGTCTTCAATCACGTAGACAACAATCTATGCCACTCATCAAATACTTGAAGGTTACTCCAAAATATTATGGACCCTTCCAATTTCTAGAGACAATGGGACAAGTGCTGCATAAATTGAAACTTCTAGCTAAACCCTCTATTTATTCTTTCCTCATTTCTTTTTCTCCTGTTTTTCAATCATTCGTTATAATTTTAAATTTCACTCCAAATTAACTCAATTAAACTTCAAAACTCTCAAGAACTTGACACGAAGCTTGAACTTTTCTTTTCTTTCTAATTCAAGAAACCAAAAAAGGGGGAAAATAGTTAAATATTTTATTTCTGATGAGGCCATCTATCTATATCCCAACTTCGTTGTGTCTATTACTATTACTTTAACATAGCATGAGCATAACAATCAACGTAGCAAGTGAAAAGAAAGTGATTCTTAAGTGTCACACTTTCAAAAAAATCCTTATAACAAAGGCTCATAAGTCTTGCTAAGAAGTACTTCTGCTCCAATTTATAAATAACACCCATAAACTTTTGGTGAAATTGCACACGATAGTTATTATTAAGGTTAATAACACTCTGCCCCCCTCAATTTAAGGGTAAGTCACACTTTACACCCCTCAACTTTAAATATATACACTTTACCCCCCAAGGACTAGTCAAAGTTTAAAATTCAAAAAAGTGATTATCATGACATTATTATCCTTTTTATTCATGAAATTATTTATAACTTAATATCATTTTCTTTTATTTTTTTAAAAGATTTATATGATTATATATTCTCAATCGCATTAATTATATAAAAATATCAAACTAAAAAAATTTAAAGAAATTTAATATTTAATTTATCTCCTTAAAATTTTTTCTCTTGGATTAATATTTACTTCTATATATGTTTTGTGCAATTTATTGAATTTTAAGTTAAGAAAAACTGATAAATGACATAACACTAAAAATAACCAAAATTTATATAAAAAAGGTAATACCAAACTCATTTATTTAAAGTAATTTTTTATTATTTTCATTTATTTAAAATTTTAGATAAATATGATTGTCATTTTTATATTTATCAAATTAGTCCATATAAATTCTTGATCAAATTTACTAAAAATGGTTATTATGACTCATTTTTTAATTTAGAGAAGGAAATAAATGTTGAATCAAAATTTATTTTTTACAAGAGAAAGAAATAATAGTAAACTATAAATATGTCAACAAAAAATGACAACAATATTAGCCTAAAAGTGTACATAAACTACAATAATGAAAAGACTACCTGTTTAAACAGAAAATAAGTTTAGTACTAAAAAAATTATTATCCATGTTTATTCTAGTTTTTTTTATTTAATTTTTTGTTTGACTTATTTATTCTTTTTTGCCATAGTACTATATAATGGGCTAACTCTTTTTTTTTTTCCCCAAATATTCTTTGACTAAAAATTTCATATTGGACTAATTCGATAAATATAAAAATGACAATGATATTAGTCCAATAGTTTAAAAAATTAAAATGATAAAAATTACTTTAAATAAATGAGTTTGGTGTTACCTTTTTTATATAAATTTTTGCAATTAAATTTATTTTTAGTGTTGTGTTATTTACCTATTTTGTTTGACTTAAAGTCCAATAAATTGAACAAACATATATAGAAGTAAATATTAATCCAAGAGGAAAATTTCAAGTATACAAGCTAAATATTAACTTTCTTTAACTTTTTTACTTTGATATTTTTATATAATTGATACGATAGAAAAGATACAAATTTTTTAGCAATAAAAGGAAATGACATTAAGTTATAAATAATTTAATGAATAAAAGGGCAATAATGTCATAAAATCACTTTTTTTTTGAATTTCTAACTTTGATTAATCTTTAGGGGTAAAGTGTATATATTTAAAGTTGATGGGATAAAGTGTGACTAGCCCCTAAGTTCAACGAGGCAAGTGTTATTAACTCTTGTTATTATTATTGTAGGATCTATATAATGAACCAAAATGAAGATAACTTAGGGGGTGTTTGGTTTAGGGGAATTAAGGAGGGTAATGGGTATCACAAGTAATGACACCCATTGTTGATGTTTGTTAAACAACTATCACTATCATTCAGTGGGAATAATAGCGATTAATTGGGCTGTTAATGATTCTCTCCAAAATACTATTCTATCAAACCTATTAACCCTTATGATTAAGGGCAGACACACACACACACACACACACACACACACACACACTAAAAAAGCACATGTCTTTTGAATTACCTACTCCCAATATACTATTCCCTTCTCTCTCTCATCTTTTGATTTTGAATATTTTTTATAAAATTTTTATAAAAATTTTTTTTAATATTTTTTTTACATTCAATAATTTTTATAAAAAATTGAACTGAAAATCAAAGATATACAGTACTCTCTGTTAATAGAATAAAAATTGACTTTTTTTTTTAAGGTTATTGTTTGCATAAAACTCAAATTAGAGTATGACTATATTTAAAATTGAAGAAATCCTTTTAAATTTTTTTTAAAAACATACAAAATAAGAAATCTAAAAAATATGTATATCATAAATAAAGATTTAAAAATTTTAAAATTTACTTGAAAATCATTCAAGTATACCAAATAAGTATTCTTATAATAATACCTATTTTATTATTAAACCAAACATGTTGGGGGAATCATCAAAATCTGTACTCATAATAGGGTTAATGATACCCATAGTGATGGTGATTGAGAAATTTGAACCAAACAGCACCTTAGTTTGAGAGTTTCTCCCTTTCTTGGGTATAGTTCTTTAATTGCACGAATTGATCGAAGGCGTGTTTTTAATACAAAGCCAAAGGCAGGCAGGCAGGCTGGCTGGCGGGGTGGGTTCTAATCTACATCATCACGCCTTTAGGGCCAGTGAGGGAATTTCACTCACAAGAAGCACGACGTCGTTTAAGCTCCACCAAGTCTCCACCAGTACCCAACGAAGTTTTTGGCGGGCGGTTTTGTTGATCGAAGAGGATTTAAAGCTTGCGGGAGTTCCCAATCCCAGAGCTAGGGTTCATAATATCATCCCCAAATATCAAAAGGTAAACTTCGAAACTTTTCCCCCAAAAAGATTTGATTTTTGCAATTAACGATCTTTCTTCATTTTCCCGAATTTTGATTACCTATTTCAATTTTGATAGAAAATGGCTGAATATGATTTGTTCGTAATTTCGAAAATTTGCTTACCTGATATCAATGTAATAGGCAATTCATGGGTAGCAATGATGTTAAAAATTACAGAAAATGCATGAATAGTATGATGTATTTCTTTTGGTGCTGTTGAATTTACAAACAAATGATGGGTTTTTCTGATTCAATGCGTGCGTGTATATATATATATATATATATACACACACACACGTATGCGTCCTAACTTGGAATTTCTAATTTTTTAAGGAAATTCAAAGTTGTTTTAAGGGCATGGAAGAAAAGAACAATTTGAATTCAGACCATGTCATTGCGGAATTGATTGGCATGGGTTTTGAGTTTACTGATGTTACAGAAGCCATGAAGGCTGTAGGTCCAGTGTTGGATGATGCGATTGAGTTTATCTTGAATGCCTCTTGCAGAAAGAGCAAGAGTGTGTCAAATAGTTCTATGATTTCCTTTGGAAGCAAAAAACTTGCTGGGAAAAGATTCTCCTCTTCCTTGCATTCCTTCGGTAAAATGCGGCAATTAAGCATAACAGAACATTTACAATCCGGAGGCAAACCAAAAAGGAGCAAGATTACTGCTGAATCTGACTTAGTTGTTACCAAGTCTGAGCATTTGCTACGGACTGCTGAAGGACAGAAAGAATCTTTTCCCTGTGTGACCTCTGTTATACATAGCACTTCGGAAGCTTCCAATGTATTGCCAAATTATAACGATGAAGATGACATTGGCTCTGATTGGGAATCGAAGGTGAATAAAATACTACATGAGCGTTTTGGATATTCATCCTTGAAGCCTTTCCAGAAGGAAGCTCTAGCAGCCTGGTTAGCTCATCAAGACTCTCTTGTCCTTGCAGCAACAGGATCGGGTATATTTTCTGTTATTAAACTGTCTTCCTCCCCACCTTCTTGAAAAAGGTTCACTTTTTGTGGGTTTAATATGAATATATTATTGTAGGGAAATCGTTATGTTTTCAGATCCCGGCATTGTTGACAGGAAAAGTTGTTGTTGTTATTTCACCATTGATAAGTTTGATGCATGATCAATGTTTGAAGCTAGCAAAACATGGCATATCAGCTTGCTTCCTTGGATCTGGTCAAATTGATAGAAGTGTCGAAGAGAAAGCAATGAATGGCATGTATGGTATCATCTATGTCTGCCCAGAGACAGTATTACGGTAAATGATCTGATCCTGTTTTGACAAGTTATTTTGTTGATGGTGTCTATCAATTTTTTGATTCTAGGTCCTCTTTATTTTGTTGCAGACTAATTAGACCACTTCAGATCCTTGCAGAATGTCGTGGAATTGCACTATTTGCAATTGATGAGGTGCATTGCATTTCTAAGTGGGGACATGATTTTCGACCTGACTACAGGTTTATATTTTTAATATGCATCTTGCACAACTTCAATAAGTTTATGGTTTTCTTATACTCAAAGCTATAGGCTAGTGACTGATATATATAACATCCAGATATATTGTAGAATTACTTGTTTGTCAACTAGGATATTCAAAGTGTACGGGGTTTTGATATCTTCTGAACATGTTCTACATAATAGAGTCCAGTATCTTTGCTACAAAGTGAAAAAATGGAAATTGCGATATTTGCATGTGTATGGGGATAGATTTGATTAGAGATTAAGGTTAAAGGGGGTGAGTGGAGGAAAGGGGTAGGGTGTGGAATCTTTGACTTAGTTATTTCATTGGTGACAGGTTTGTCTGCCCAATGATGCTTAGGGTTTGTGTAGGTTACATGAACTCTGAGCATGAGTATTGGGTGTAGACGGATTTAAAGTCATTTATCTACCATTTTTCCCAAAAAAAAAAAAAAAAAAGGTTACTTGGGCAACACAAAATTTGTAATACTGTTGTTCTGTGCAGTGTACAGCTATTTTCTGATGTGATTCTGATAATATATTGGAGAAGGAATAATTTTTGTGAGTTAAACATGAGATTTGTTTGCTTGTGTAATCTGCCTCTCCATTTCCTTGTTATATTCCTATAGATATTTACAAGATTGTGTTAGATTATCGGCTCATTGCCTATTTCTGACGTGATTCTGATAATACACTGGAAAAGGAATAATTCTTGTGAGTTAAACATGAGACTTGTTTGCTTGTGTAATCAACCTCTCTACCAAATTTATATGGCTAACAGCAAGAAATGATGGTGTCTTACGTCTATTCGCTTATGCATTTTCAGGCGATTGTCTGTATTAAGAGAGAGCTTCAGAGCTGAGAATCTCAAATTCCTAAAGTTTGACATACCACTGATGGCATTGACTGCTACTGCCACTATTTGTGTTCGAGATGACATTCTTAAGTCGCTTTGCATGTCAAAGGATACAAATATCATAGTCACTTCGTTTTTCAGGCCAAATCTTCGTTTTTCAGTTATCTCCGAATTTCTCTATGTAGTTTTAGTTAACAAAAAGATTGCTTTTTACATGTTTTTGTGCATTTGACTGGTACAGTTACTTCTCGATCCTACTTTTTGAAATGATACAACTTTAAGCATGAAAGAGATTGCTATCTACTCTTCTTGCTTAGAGCCGTTCTATATGACAAGAACTTCCGAGATATTTTTAAAAAGCTGAAAGGTTATGCATAAGCTTGTGGTTTTAATTCTCCTGGACCTTAGTAACATATAACACAATAACATTTGTTACATACATTTTTGTAAAAGAATCTTCTAAAACTCTTCGGTAAGATTGGCATTTCCTGTAGGAATTTTGGTCAACTCGTTGTGAACAGCAATAGAGCAGTTTTTGATTTACCAACATATGCTAATGTTTATGGTTTTTTCAGGTGAAGCACAGTAAAACATCATCTTTATCCTCCTATGAGAGAGATTTTCATGAATTGATAGAGAGCTACACAAGAAAGAAAAAATTTGGCAAAGGAGATGATTTAATCTCTAAATGTCTGGAGGATGCACATAACGACATAAGTGGAACATCGAATTGCGGTATATTTGAATCAAATACAATTAATAATGATGACTTATCAGAAACTGATGATGAAGTAGATTCAATGGAATATAGCTCTGCCACTTCAAAGGGCAAGTTGTCTGTTGAATATCTAGAAGATGAGTGTGACCTATTCCAGGATACAGATGATTTAGATGGTAATATCTTTATGCTGCTATGCCAATTTTTTTGTTATTTCTTTTTACGTAGTTTATCATCGAATTCATTGGCTTACTGGCTTCACCATTTGTATAAAATCTAATTGAACGAAGTAGGGTAATAGCAAGAACGTTGAGATGAGCATCGAGTTTGATGCAGTTAACTACTGATTTGAAAGAGGTTTGTATTTGAAGACCTTGTGCATTATAAAAAAGTAACTGGGAAGAAGAAAGCTTAAGTTTGCCTAAATTCTTGCATGGCATTGGAATAAACTAAAATGCAAATGTTAATTAAGAAAAAGAGCTGAAGCAAGCAAATGTCAAGGTCTTTGTGCATAGGTATCTCAGATCCCCTGAAATCTTTAGTTTACAGCTTTACATATCTTCAAAGATTTGTGATCCCCCACTTTGGAGTAATTGTTCTACTTCTTCACATTGAAGCAACAAAACAGAGGAAAACTGGCTTCTTTTTCTAAGGGGGGTAACTGGTGACCAACGGATGGAAAAGCAACTCATGTTTTAAGACACAAATGCATGGTGTGAACCAAGGCATAGTCTGCTCTTTGTATGTATACTGACATACATTAAAGTCTATATGCTCTTTGTATATAAAAAGATGGTTTTTCATTTATATTGTCTTTCTTATGATTCTTCATTGACAATATAAAAAGATGGTTACCTATTTGCATAAACTTTCTTATGACTTTCTCAGTGACAATATACTTGCAGTTTCCTGTGGGGAGTTCTGTGGTCAATCATTTATCAAGGATTTAAAAGACTCTGAGCCACCAGATGCATATGATCTACACAGCAGACCAGATGATAGACTCAAACTTCAGCTTGGACCCCTAGAAGAAGGTCCAACAATCATATATGTCCCTACCAGAAAAGAAAGTTTAAGCTTAGCAAAGTTTCTCTGTAAATTTGGTGTTAAAGCTGCTGCTTATAATGCAAAGGTGGGGATTCACTTATACCTTTAATCATCATTTGGGAACGTTTTCTTTACCCATCTTTGTTGGCTGAATCTATTCTAACATTCTTCTGGTAAACCAACATCCTTTTACTTGTTAAATTTCTATTTCTAGCATTCCTCTGGGCATGATTTGAGGTAAATATTTATGTTTTCAGAGTGAAAATTTTGTTAATTAACAGTTTCAGATTCTGTGTGTGTTTGTGTCTCTTTACTAGTAAGCAAATGCATGCATGATCTCTTAGGATGCAGAGGGGAACCAAATTTATAGGCTGAATGAAGGTTATTCACATAAAGAACAGTACAAAGCAACCAATTTTTATAGCTCGATAGCAACAAGCTTTTGTCATATTGCTATTCTTATACCGTCCACCTGTTGCTTCTATCTTCTGCATCTGCTCCTCTTCATATGCTTAATAATTTTCTTTTACCTTTTTCTCTCTCTTGTTCAGTTGCCCAAATCACACCTAAGGAAAGTGCATAAGGAATTTCATGACAATGTCTTACAGGTAACAGAGGAGTTGGAGCAATGTATTTCAGTTGTAAATAGACATTATTTGAAAGATGACAGAACATGCTGCATATAGTATTACCCTCTTTCTTGCAGATTCACCTGAATGCTTGTACAGTGTCTCATTGTTATGTTTTCTCCTGGTAATAATGTTTTCATTCATTTATAAACAAAAACTATTGTGCTTGTTACTGAATTTTCCTTTTCAAGTCATGATGTAACACTTAACATCTTTGTTGTATTGTCACGTGTACATTCTAAGTAGGGCATAGGAAACTGATCACCTGGTATTGATTTATGTATTTACTTTGTTAGTTCCAGTTATAAATGACACAAGGACTGACTTGTAAAATGAAGTTTGCCACTCCCATTAATGAAGGATATTGCAGCTGATAGAAGTTTTGCTTTGGTATGGTCCACAAGATGTTTTTATTGTAATCTTAAACCTACAATAGAAGAAAACATATATTTACTGTACTCTAATAACTGACTTGCTACTTGGATGGCCGAATTGGTTCTTTTATTAGGCTAGAGAAAAGAGATCCAAGTGGTAGCACACAACAACTATGACAATTGTCTGATTCTCAGTGTTAAGAAGTCCTCCACAAATTCTTGGTTTTAGGTTGAAGAGGAGTTTTCTTTTTCACAATGGATAAAAAAGGTCCAATAGCTCCATCCGATTTTAAAAACCTAGATGGTGTTTTGCCTGGTTCTATAGATCTCTCACACGAGGACCCTGGCCATATCCTTTGGTTATGTGGTATATACCTAGTGATTTAAGCAATATATCTGAGGAAATGCTCTTTTCTTGTTTCATTATCAGGACTTCCTCTTGTTAAGTGCATGGAGGATATTAGGTTCAAATATATATGACGCACCTATAAAGGTGGCTGAAATTTAACACCTGAAAGCCAGAAACACATGGTTATTGCTTGCTTTTAGGTGGTGGGTGACAGTATCATTAAAGGTCATTTGATGGGTTTTTTTATTTCTAAAATCTCATCAAATTGGATATACACTTTACAGATTTTTGGTTTGTTCTCAACTTGTAGCAGACTCAACAGATGTGTTTGCACTTGCAACACCTCTACCTAGTTTTTCTGTTTTTTTATGTGCATTTATTGGCTTCTTATTCTGTCTTTACTAGCAACAAGGCGCACTCTTTGTGTATACAAGTTTAAAGAAAAATAATAAGGGTAAGAAAAGGAGTAGAAGCTATAAGTATTAAGAATGGGTTAATGGTTTGATGGTTTATTTTCTCTGTGTGTGTGTGTGTGTGTGTACACAATAAGGGCGAAAAAGGTAGTCTAAAAGATGACATGAAATGTAACACCAAATCTCTTCTCCCACTTCATAAACAATTAATTATATTGGCACACTCAATCAATGTGCTTATAAGGTTTGTGATCTCTTTAAAAAAATAATTAAGGCTAAAATGGAGATGGTGGTTGATAGATAAGGATATTTTTGGAAAAAACATTAAATTCGGCATTTCTCCAAAACTGTTTTACGCTTTGTGTATGGCAAGATTGT
Organism: Mitragyna speciosa; assembly: GCA_024721245.1. Lineage (NCBI taxonomy): Eukaryota > Viridiplantae > Streptophyta > Magnoliopsida > Gentianales > Rubiaceae > Mitragyna > Mitragyna speciosa. The sequence continues at coordinate 25,889,084 of CM045555.1, forward strand.
TGCCATTTCCTCTACTTTTACTCCAAAATATCTTACAGAGGTCCTTTTCTCTCATTCAAGATGTCTTATTGTGTGAGAGTTAGTTATCTGAGGAGTCTACTTTGTGAGCCTTTCCTCTGCAACAATTGACAGCCATAGAACTGTAAATGAATTAGATGTTTGTAAATAAAAGCTTGGCTTAGCTCATTTATGTTACATAAAATGAGTTTGAGCTTGATTAAAATGAACTGAGCTGATGGTAGGTGGCAGTGACAATATCATTGAATGTTATTCGAGTGTGATTTAATTAACTCATCTATCAAACGAGTTTAACTTGAATAAGCTCCATAGACTCGATTAAACTTAAAAAACAATTACTTTTTTATGTGTGTGTGTGTGTGTGTGTACATATCTTACACAAATATTTGCAGACATACACACATATTATTTTTAGATATATTTAAGCATATATATACACAGACATATATTGACATATGTAGGTGTATGTGTTTGTGTGATGTATATTTAAATAAAAGAATCATATTTTAAATTGAAACCAATTTGTGATTAAATTCAAGGTCAAATTAGCTCAATATTTGAGCGTGTTTATTTTGTTGGGTCAAGCTCAAGCTCAAGCTTGAGTTGTATAAGTTTGTCTGGTCACGCTCGAAAGCAAATTTGAGCTCAAACTCAGCTCCTTTGATTATTATTGAAATGAGCTTGAAAATCCTAAGCTCTGTTCAACTGGCTCAAATATAGCTCTAGTCTAGGCTGAAGCTACATGGTGTGCCAGTTCCCTTGGTGAGGATGACAGCTCCCTAGGCATTGCCTTGAAGGCAATGGTGATTCAGTGAAGCATTTGCATTGCCCCATCTGTGTTGACTGCAACACTACTTGATAATGTCATACCCCTTAACGAGTTAGAACTGTAATATAAGGAGGGCTGCATCCACATGATAGCATAAATGGCACTATTTAAGCAGGTATCAGCACACAGTTACTCTTGGCTGGAATCTACTCTTAGCTGGAATCTTGTGAAGTGTTACCCATATAATACTTGACTGTTTTGGCAAGATCATTTCCTTTTGTGTAACTTTTATGTGAGAAACTATTGATTTTGCATTATTAATTGCGCTTATGAGGTAATAGTTATTTTCTCTGACCCCAGGTGGTGGTTGCAACAATTGCTTTTGGGATGGGTATTGACAAGTTGAATGTTCGAAGAATTATTCATTATGGATGGCCGCAGGTATACATAGTGAAGTTTAGTATGTTGAATACATAACTTTCTTATTTCTTATAAAGAGTATCTGAGCATCTGTTAGAATTTTTTGCTGGCTTGATGCTATGGCAGTTATAGTAATGACTGTTGCATCTCTATGGAATTCTTGTTCTAATTGGAAATATAAGTCTAGAGTTAATTTCTTTACTTCTATGTTATCCATCATTTGATCTCCTGTATGCTCAGCATGGTTATTTCTTTTAATTATATCATTTTTTTTCCTACTTAGCTTTCTACAACCACGTTAATTATTTCCAGAGTTTAGAAGCATACTATCAAGAAGCTGGTCGAGCTGGGCGGGACGGAAAATTGGCAGATTGTGGTTAGTCCCTTTATTTTGGGTGTTGAACATTATGCAATTTGAGTATGAACATTATGCAATTTGAGTATTGCAATCTTTCTTCCGATAATAGGAAAACATTTCTGGTGCCACTCGATTATGTATTCTTAATGGTTTCTCTTATAAAGTTCGTAACTACAGTGCTGTATTTGGCCTGTGTTTTTTAGACAAGAGTTCTGTTTTTGATGAGTTAGAAATATTGACATTGATGGTTTATGTGTTAAAATATTTTTTGATTCTGTCAATCAGTTCTATATGCAAATCTATCGAGAATACCAACTCTTCTGCCAAGTCAGAGGAGTGAAGAACAGACAAAACAAGCATATAAGATGTTATCTGACTGCTTCAGGTTAATTTCAGTTTATTCTTTTTATTGAATATGTCTTTTCTTGAATGCTGTAATGTGGGATTTTTTATGTTTATTACCTGCAGATACGGAATGCAAACTTCTTCTTGTAGAGCCAAAGTGCTTGTGGAATATTTTGGCCAGGAGTTTAGCCAGGAGAAGTGTTTCTTGTATTCTATCGATTCTTTGATGCCTTGTTATATTGTTCTTGAGCTTCTATGCTTGCTTTCCCACGTGAAAGTGCACCTTTAACCGAAAGAGGGAAAAAAATATATCTATCAAGTATTGGTGGAATGGTGAGGTTGCTCTACTGGGCAACACCATAGCAAACTTCAGCACTATCCATAAAAGGGATAGAGGCTTTGGATGCCTAGTCCTTCTTGAGTGCTGTAGGAGGGGAAGCTTAGATAGTACACTTTGGCCTTTTAGGTTGATTATGATAATTGGAGCCCATGATATTGACTCCTTCCTGGCTTATGATATTGGCACTCTCTTCGATTTTTTGAACAAAGACATTTTAGTTTTGGATGATGTTTGGAGTCACTGGATGTTTTACTTGGATAGTTTGTAGCTCTTTATCAGCATGATTTTTTACGGCTTATTGTTTTGGTTTGTGTTACCTTTAAGTAATACTCGTAATATGCAGGTGTGATTTTTGTCCTAATGGGCCTCCTGAAGTGCAGAATTTGAAGGAGGAGGCAACAATTTTAATGCAGGCTGTTGCATCTAATTACGTTAGTAACTTTTTCATTATGGTGTCATCCAGATCTCTCAGTTCTATTTTGTGTTTCATAGAGTGTTTGGAGAAATCAATGCTGAAAAATATCACTCTCACACAGTAAATTGGTGCGCTTATTTTTTCGTAGTTCTTTACAAACTTCATGCTATATTTTAGGGACAACATAATGTTCCAGATGTCTCATATGATGATGGTGATGCTGAAGGTGTTAGATGGAGGAGATTTGCAGAGAGGCCAAACTTGAAGACACTTGTCAGTAGAATAAGAGAACAGGTATTCTTGTTTTTTTGAGGAGATATTATCTTGAATGCATGTCAGCTTGAAGATGCAAGTCTCATTTTGTGTATCAAATGAAACACTCAAGTTATGTTTATCTGGGAATATAACATTTTAGGTGGGAAAGAACAAAATGCATGAGTTATGATTTTCTCATCTTTTCCCACACATAATGAATGATAGAAATGCCCATCACTTTGCTTCTCATGTTTTTTGATAAAATATAAATTGTCATACGGTGATTAAATAAGTAAATAATTGGGCAGGAAATTGATGAGAAAAGTGATGAATGTCCCTGATATTATGTTTGTATACTACCTGGACTCTCTTACCTCTCACTTGATGGTCACATCATGATATACTGGTTGGACTGCAGCACATAGTAGTTAAAGGGTGCAAAGCGCACCAGAGTGCAAGTTCCCCTTGGGGGATGTTAACTTGTTTATAAACCATTTTGCTTAAATTGGCCTTTTCCTTCTCTCTACCCACCCTCCGAATACTGTTTATTGGTTCTATAATTTTGCAGCATCAAGAGTTTGTTTCGAGTGACCTTTTGTGGTGGCGAGGACTAGCTCGTGTTTTGGAGAATAAGGGATTCATTAGGGAGGGAGATGACAAGGTATGATCTTGTACTAAATGGATATTTTATTCATGTCATAATGGAATTCTTTTATGTCCTCTAAGTTGAAGATCTATGCACCAATATAACTAGGAAAATTGAACACAGTAGAAGAAGGAATAATGTCCATAAATGCCTAAACGGGAAAATCACATGCTTAAGGCCAGCATTAAAGTTGAATTGGATTTGCACTATGTATTATTCTTACTTTTTGTACCAACATTTTCTTACCCCTTGTGATACGAGCTTTAATGTTTTTCTCCAAGTAAACTGTCAAGTTAAGAATTTATACATATGCAAAAATTTTGAGGGGAATTTTCTTGATGGAACGGTATATATGCAGTACAGAATCTACAAAGAAGATTGATGTAGTAAAACTTGAACGCATGGGACAAGGCATTTGTCAAGTTGATTATTCTGTACCCATGTGAAGATTAATCAACTAATGGCCTGACCGGGCAATTATATTCAGGTTCAATGACTGTTTTTTGCTATCTTTGGTCTTTTGTTTAGGAGTTGGCAACGTTCTTTGGAATTGATTAGTGCTATTCAGTGAAACTATACAATTTTCTGCAAAAAGACGGACTTTTGAGATTTATATGGCATACTATGTGCTTGTTTACGCAGCTGCATTGTTTAGCTTAGTTACAGATTTTTCATTCATGGTTGTTCTATAAAAGGTTGAATGGAGAAGAAAACGTGGGGTGCTAATAGCAAGTTTGCATTTGGATATCATCTTCTTTATTTCAGTTTCTCAGTTTCTTAGTTTCTTCTTTTGATTGTCAGTAGCCGTATTGCTTTGTGCGCTTAGAGGAGCAAATTTCAGGGAGATAATTCTTCAGTAATGCAGTTGATTTTGAGAGTTATTAGTCTTATGCTCTATATAACTGACCCTCTACCCGAGTTTGTGATTCTTAGCAACTTTGACGCATTGATGTCCTCTGTAATCAGGATCTGATATGACTAATTTGTTCAGTTTTTATTAGATTTGGACTTTTGGTAAAGGTGATGATCCATGGAAATTAAATGGTTTCATACTTGAGTAGAAAATTTGATTGAACTATCAAGATGCATGGCATGTTGCTGCTGCTCTAATTACCAAATTTTTGAGTTAAATTTAATTTGAAAAAATGAATGTCATTTTCTTTTAGGAGTTCAAATCAACTTTTGAAATTTGAAAATTCAATAGATGACTTCTACTTTTTTAACTCTGTACTAATAACTGTTGACGTGCAATAATTTAGAAGAAGTCCCAAAATCCTCGGAACGTATAGATGTTAAATCTTTTATTATAATCTACTGACACTTTTATCATATTTAGCTGAAAAATTGAGAATGCTTCAAGATTTGTAGTCTTTTGGCGGATGTTTAGTAGTGATTCCTGAACATGGATTCTGCTTCCAGTTTCTAAGGGGATATTCGAATTTTGCAGGTCCAAATTGATATTAGATAAAATATAGCTCAACTTTAAATTTTGTTAAACTGGCTAAATGTCAAGTGGTGTCTTAAATTCATGTTAACATCAAGAATATTTCAGGATTAAGATATATATGTGAATGTGCTGATATTATCTTGCAGTTTCATGTTCAAATTAAATTTCCAGAACCAACAGAATGTGGATTAGAACTTTTGAGATCTGCGGACCAACCATTTTGTGTTTATCCGGAGGCTGATATGCTGCTCTCTATGAAAAATCGCAAGTCTTGCTCAAGTTTTGCAGAATGGGGAAGAGGTTGGGCTGATCCTGAGATCCGCCGTCAACGGTTGGAGAGAAAGAGATCGTGTAGGAAGACAAAGAAAAGGAAACCATTCAAACATCAGTCTGATATGAAAACAGTTCGAGGAAGGTTGGCTGCTAAGCTCTCAAAAAGGAGATGACAATTGAGGTTGGCTATTAACTTTCTTCATTTCGTTTTCTGCATTTGGGGCCAAGCAGATTAATTATAATATTTATCTTCAGTCATATATATTGACATAAGGTGTACAGCTCTTAACTGTTGGAGATCAAGAGTTCAATATCTTGACTGTGTCTCATATCTGATTCAGTGTCTTCTGAATTTAAGAGACGCATTTGTAAATGTTACCAGCAACTGATCCTCGAATTGACAGATTAATGTTGTAATTTTATCATCACATTTCTGTAGAAAGGGTCTTTGGTTTCTTCTCTGTTTTTCAAAATAATGTATGGTAAGGTTACTTCTCTATGCCTTTGGTTACTGGAATCATATACTTACTATCTGGTCTAGGATCAAGAGAAATATAATCAGTATAATGCAAGTACAAAACTCTTAGGTAACATAATTTGAAAAGAAATTCCTAAAGTTTGTTTTGATCGCAATGATTCTGAATGTGCAACTAAGCCAGTTTGATGCGAACAATGATCTTGAATGTCAAAGTAGAATGATGATGAATAGTTGCATGTGTGTTACTTCCTTTCCACTCCCATCCCCAGTAGAGAAAGATTAGGGGAATTTTTTAATGATTTTCCCTTGCTGTTGTATATGTCATATGACACCGGCTATAATCAAGTAGACAAGTTCCCAACTTGTTTGGTCACTAGAATGATCGAGTAACAAGTTCCCAAACTGATGAACGCGATGAGGAAAAGCAACAGACAAACAAGATAAAATTCTTTCATCAGAAGATGTATTTTCTAGATTTTAGTTACATTTTCCAGAAGCTTCAACTGCAAATCAAATCATTACGTGTCCACCATAAACCATTAGGTTGCAAAGGATATCTTGAATATAACCCGATCTGAAATTGACATACGTTTTTTCTTTATTTGACTCCAGTTTAAGCTGTATATCTTTCTAAGGAATAAAAGAGCAAAAGGTCGTGTACATTTTATGATTTCTTAAGTACAAATATCTTGTGCACATTTCAATTTACTTTTCATTATAGTACTAGATCACAAAATTTATGCTAATATATCGTCATTGTACATACTAATTAAACTTTGTATAAATTCTCACTCAATTTGTGTGACCAACAAAGAAATGATTGGATCTCTATTCTCACAAGTTATGCAACTAGTTATTTCAATCACAAGTGAAAAAAAAAAAAATCTCATTTACTTTAGATTTTCAGTTATGACCAAAAACCACACACTGAAACAAATTGAAAAACAAAAATAAAGAAAACTAGAAGAAGAGCGAAGAAAGTTGCCCATAGCAAGTCAATAGTTACCTCAATGTAAAGCAAGGAATCAGTCGTCCTTTTTCATTCCCTTTCCTTCATTGTTTATTTGGAATGAAAGCTTGTCAATGGACTATGGCAGAATTGTTTTCGCAATATTAGGCTTCTCAGCTTCATTATTTTTATGTTTGCCAAATTTATGGAAATGGCAAAACAAGAAAATTACGGAAGAGAAATTGAGAATGATAAATAAAGCCTTGGAACAAGCTGAAGGAAGAGTGATAAGGTATGAAGAAAGACACGATCGCATACTTAGCGAAATATGCTCAAACTATCTTGTAAATCAGGACCTGGTGGAGGCATTGGCTGGTGCCCGAGGAACCATGAATGATGCCCAAGGGTTTGCTGTTGTTCTCAGAAATTTGCAAATAGAGGTACTCAGCTCGTTTCCAGGTGAAGATGTATCCATTTCTGATTTATTATTTAAAAAATCAAGAAAGTCGAGGAACAAGTCCGGCTTAGGAGAGCAGAGGTAGCACTAAGAACCTTACACACATATTACAAAATAAAGGGTTCCCAAGATTAATACCCCTTTCCCAGAAGTGTTAGAACAAATGCATATGAATATGTAATGTGGTAATCCTCTTAGGAATTTTGTGTGTGTGCTTGGGTCCTAAATGTTGAAAATTCAGTTGAATGTAATCAGTAACAACGCTGCTGAATTTCTCTTCACAATCGTTCAAGATTTTTGGTAGACATGTTTTGTTGAACCGTAAAGAAAAGTTAAAAGACTATTTTTACATTTGGATTTTTCTATTATTGTGTTTGGCTGAGAGTTGTTATGTTCATTTGAATATCAATGTTAACCCTCTCAATGTTATCTCGCATTGCATGTAGAAGAGAGTAGACGAAAGCAAAATGATCCACGCAACATAAGGGTTTTTAACAAGTTCATAAGCTAGGGAGAAAATTTGCTAGTTTTTCTTCTCTCGTGGAAATTTTTAGGTTTTGCTAAACCGGGTTCAAAAATAAAATGCTTATGCTTTATACCTAAAAAAATGCTATATAACTAAAAGAAAAAAAAAGCAGTATTAGCATGTTGAATATGAAAGTGCATTCAGTAATTTTCATGCTTGTCTCAGGCAATCATAAAAATAATTTGACAAAAGAAATACTAGCCTTGATTTCGCACTCAAAAAATGAAAACGTACCCACATGCTTATGAAAAATGAAGAAGTACCCGCATGTTTACGAGAGTGCAGTCAGTAATTTTTAAGGATAATTCATAAACATCTATTAAAATTTTTGACAATTTCACTTAGCACCGTTTGATCTAAAATCTTACATTGACCTCATTTGTTCACTTAAAATGACTACAATGACTTTATTTAAAATATTTCAAAAGAAAAATAACAATAAGGAAAAGGTTCACTAACCTATACACACACCAATCTGTATATATATTTTTAACATCCCCTTTTTTTAAAACTCTCATGATTTTTTTTCATTCATGCAAACTGAAAACTAAATAAACGAATACTCACACGAAATTTTGAAAATAAATCAAAAGCCCTAACTATTTGGCCCGATCAATGCTTTTTTTCCCCCCTAAAAAAAAGGAACTTTGTGTTTTTCATTCTCTTCTCGACATCCTTGAAAAATTGCAGAAGAATGATACAATAAAGTGATTGTGGAAGAGAAGAAAAGTATACCATGCTGGAAATAGTGCTCGCCAAGTTTTGAACAAAGATCTTCAAATTGTTTGCATAAGAATTTCACTATTTATTATTGTGAAAATAATAAAAATAAGAAAGGATAATTGAAATGAAAATGATTAAAAATCCAAAACCAAAAGGTTGTTGAGAAATACACAATCATATTAAGAGTCAGAAAAAGAGTGGCATTCAAAGTCGAAGTAAAACAATAAATTTTAGGTTTTATCAAAAGTCAAACTAAAAAAAATAGAAAATCCTATCAAAAATCAAATGATTAGTAATTGTTTAATGGGCTACCCTTGGATCTTTGGACCAGCACTTGGAAGCCCAAATAACAACCAACCCAAACAAAAAAATAAAAACCATCGTTGTGCTTTGCAGTCCACAATTGATCTCAAAACACACATTACACAGACACAAAAAATACACACATATTCTTAATCAATGGCTTTGTCAAGCTTCCAACCCATCATTCTCAATCCGCCAACTTCATCTCAATTTCTCTAGACATTTTTCTATCTTTTTCAAGGAATAAAATGATTCAATATTAAAATGTGATTTTCTTTATTTTGATAATTTTGGATTCTCATTACAAAAACTATAAAGAGTGTCATAGAAGCGACCTTAAGCCATATTAAGAGGTTTAATTACATGCATTTTCAAGACACCTTTTGAAGCTAAACAAACTCAAAATTTCTTTCTTTTTTTGGCTTTTTTGAGAAGAAGTAGTTATTATACAAATTATTTTTGTAATCAATAATTCGTGATAACTTATTTATTTTTTGGACAAATATTTGATAATGGATGTTAAAAGTCTCAAAAACAAGAAAGTTAGTCAATAAGAGCTTAAACTATTCCAAAAATTTAAAATATATTTATACACATGAACAATCATTTGAAACCTAGGAATTTGACAAGGAAAAAAAATCCCAAGAATAACTTCATTTTGGAATGAAGGATAAAGAACTCTTAAAAATCAAAATGAAAATCATCAATAGCCTATAGTTTTTACTTGGGTTGTCTATTTTGATTGTTTTTACCATTAATTAAAGACCATATTAGTTGACAAAATAGGTATTTTTGTGCTAATGCTCATCCTTACTTAAGCATCAACAAAAAGAATAAAAATGCAAATGATAATTAAAGAAAGAAATAGCCGCTACTACTTATTCTTAATTCACATATTATTATTATAGGTGATCTTTATAAAAAAAATTGTACTCTATTTTATAAGTGGTCTTTATGAAATTGAAAGCAACCAAGTCAAAATATATTAGTATAATTTCTTTATGTCATCAAATTGTTTTTGAAGAAGAAAGCAGATATTTAAGGAACAAACTTAGATTACAAAAAAGTCATATTTTCAAAAGCTTTACTAACTGTTCTCCTTATTAAGTAAAAGAACAACAGTAGCGTTAAAGACGTTGTGATACTCAATATTACAGACACCGTTATCTTTGGATTAATACTAACTTAACTTAATTTCAAGAGAATTCTATATTATCCCAACTTACTAAAAAAGTACTATTCTAAATTAATACTAATTTAATTTAATTTCAAAAGAACCCATGTTATCCTAACTTATTAAAAAAATATAAAATAGTTCTCAACAAATAAAAAGATAACTATAATTTTTCTTAACAAATAAAAAGCCAGAGTTGCTACTATTTTCTTAATCTAATTAAAACCCTAAATTCTAAAAATATAAACCCTATACCCTGAATCTTGAACCCTAAATCCTTAATATTAATCCCTAATTCAAAAGAAAAATATAAAATCTAGTAATAAAAATGTCAGCAAAAGTTTTTTTCCCTTAAGCTCTATGCTGCAATAAAAAAACTAAAAATGGATATATAGATTCTTATGTAAGAAACCAGCAGTATAGGTTATAGGTTAGATAAGGATGAGAGTTTGTGATTGATAATAACTCTTCTATAGTCAAGATTTTTCTGTAACTAAAAATCTAGTTACAGTATTTGACAATGCTATTTTCCTAAGTAAAATGAAAATGAAAACTTCTAATATATGGAGATTAATTTTGGTTAATCTAAAAATTTGTCACCAGATTAATCTTCTTCAGTCTTTTTCATGCAAGTCAAGAACTTTCGGGACTCGACCAGTTTAGTCTCGACATGTAGAAAAAAGAAGCAAACGTGTTCTTTTTCTATACTTAGTTACTGTTGCAAAATTCATTCTTGCTTGTCATGGCTCCTTCCAACCTTGGCAAGAAGGCTCTAGCAAATACTTTTTCACACCCCACAACTGTCAAAAACTATAAATAAGCCTCACCGTTTCTCCCTCACAGCTTCTAAATACTCAGAATTAGAATTGCTCGGTGGTCTTTCATCTTTTAGATGCCTGTATAGAATACTTGTTCACCTAGGAACATAATTTTTATGCATCTAAGAAAGGAATACAAATCGAAAGAGCTCAAAAGAGAGAACCAAAGTATAATGGTGTGCAACAACAACAAAGTTTTGTGGATTCTTCTTCTATTTGTTTCAGGTAATTGAATTTAAATTACTTTTTTTTTTTTTACTTATCAATGCTTTGATCTTTCTTAGTTTCTAAGATGTATTGTATGATGTTGTTTTTGAAACATGAGTGACCCCTGTAGCTACATTCAATATGCCACTACTCTGGTTTGACTTAGTCTTGTTTGAATTGTAGTTACTTAACGTGGAAATTATAAACTCATTAAGGCCATCCAAATGATTTGCAGCTAGGCAGAAAATTTATTGTATGTGCTTACAATAACAAAGAAATTTATTGCATGTGATGTTTGAATTTTGCAACTAGTTTCGCTTAGAATCAATTATAAAATTATGAGTTTTTATCCTTTTTGTTTAATTGTGCAATGATTTGTTTAGGAATATGGATTGTGGTGCACTAAAAGATGTTAGAGCCATGAACCATCTCTAACTCCATTAACTTTGCATTTTTGAAGAATTCTTGTTAGGGGCAGTACTGGCTGCTGAAGAATCTCAGAACCAGAATCTTGGAATAGTGATTGGAATTGATCTTGGGACAACATATTCTTGTGTGGGTGTATACAAAAATGGATACGTTGAGATTATAGCAAATGACCAAGGAAACAGAGTTACCCCATCATGGGTTGCCTTCACTGATACAGAGAGATTGATTGGAGAAGCTGCTAAGAATCAAGCAGCACTTAACCCGAAAAGAACCATTTTTGATGTTAAAAGGCTGATTGGAAGAAAGTAGGTTTTTAGTATGACAAATTTTACCAAAGTATTAATTGTAATGTTAGTTCAGTTTGATGCTGATGTTTTCTATGGCATGATTGACAGGTTTGATGATCTTGAGGTCCAGAGAGATATGAAATTGTTGCCTTATAAAATCGTGAACAAAGATGGTAAGCCTTATATAGAGGTGAAGATCAAAGATGGTGAGGTCAAGGTGTTTAGCCCCGAGGAAATCAGCACTATGATATTGCAGAAGATGAAGCAAACAGCAGAGTCATATTTAGGGAAAAAAATTAGGAGTGTAGTCATCACTGTTCCAGGTAAAGTGAGGAATTCAAGAATGAATCTATATCTTTGGGACTATGCACAAGTAGGGTGTAATGTTAAATCCTTGTTGGTTGGTCGGCTGATAAGAAAATGTGTGACGGAAATGTCTTATGATGTTGATCAAAGCTCGATGAATTGCCATTTACAAGTAGTATTTTCACATTAGTTTCCAATCTGGAGTTGTTTATGGCCATTTCCTTTCAACGTTTACTTTCCAGTCGATCATTTTTCTTATTGTTTGTTCCTTTTGCAGCTTACTTTAATGATGCCCAGAGGCAGGCCACCAAGGATGCCGGAACCATTGCGGGGCTTAATGTTCCCCGCATTATTAATGAGCCAACTGCAGCAGCAATTGCCTATGGTCTGGATAAGAAATCAAAGGAGATGAATGTTCTAGTGTTTGATCTTTGTGGTGGTACATTTGATGTTAGCATATTGAGCCTGGACAATGGAGTGTTTGAAGTTCTTGCCACCAATGGAGACACCCACTTGGGAGGAGAAGATTTTGATCATAGGATTATGGACTATTATGTGAAGCTGATAAAGAAGAAGTATAACAAAGATATGAGCATGATAAGAAGGCTCTTGGGAAGCTTCGGAAGGAATGTGAAAGGGCAAAGAGGGCCTTGAGCAGCCAGCATCAAGTGCGCGTTGAGATTGAGTCACTTATTGATGGTATTGACTTCTCAGAACCACTCACAAAAGCAAAGTTTGAGAAATTGAACACTGATTTGTTTAAAAAGATAATGGGGCCAGTAAAGCAGGCTTTGAAGGATGCAGGTTTGAAGAAAACTGACATCCATGAAATTTTGCTTGTTGGTGGAAGTACTAGAATCCCAAAGGTGCAGCAACTATTGAAGGATTTCTTTGATGGGACAGAACCAAGCAAAGGTATCAATCCCGATGAAGCAGTAGCCTATGGAGCAGCAGTTCAAGGTGGAATTCTTAGTGGTGAAGGTGGTGAGGAAACCAAGGGGAAGCAGTCTTAGTTCTTTTAGGCTACTACAAGGACCATTTTTCTGCCATTTATTAATATGTCGATACTTGCCACAGTTTTTGGTGAATAGTTTTAAGGAAACACAGTTGCCATTTTCTACTTTTCTGCAGGCATTCTTTTGCTTGATGTGGCTCCACTAAGCCTAGGTATTGAGATTGTAGGAGGAGTCATGACCGAATTGATTCCAAGAAACACAGTCATCCCAACCAAGAAGTCTCAGATTTTTACAACCTATCAAGAGCAACAAACTACCGTGACTATCAAGGTATAGCAGAATGCAGATTAACACGTATCTCCTACTTCTCATACAGAAACATGATTACGCTTATGGCTTTTGTTGCTTTATAGATGACATAATTTATTATATGCAGCTCTAATTAAGGCTTATTCTTGTGGCGGACAGGTTTTTGAAGGTGAAAGGAGCTTAACAAAGAATTGTCGTAAATTAGGGAGGTTTGAGTTGTCTGGCATTCCTCCTACCCCAAGGTGAGAATCTAACAAGAACATACTCTGTCTTACACATTTAGACAAAGTGAGGAGCAATTTTGAGGTTCGCTCTTTGGTGCTTGATATAGCATTTTAAGCCAAAAGGTCTACTGATGATTGTGTCTAAATGCAGGTCTTTCTCTTGGTCTTTGTCTTTGTTGTCATTTAGTACTTTGTGAGCCTAATTAAGTGGTTTCTCATTTCTTTCAGGGAGTGCCTCAGATTGAAGTCACTTTTGAGGTTGATGCTAATGGGATACTACATGTGAGAGCTGAGGATAAGGCAGCAAAGAAGTCACAATCCATTACCATCACTAATGACAAGAGGCGACTTAGCGAGGAGGAGATTGAGAGAATGGTAAAGGAGGCTGAGGAGTTTGCTGAGGAGGATAGGAAGGTTAAGGAGGTGATTGATGCTAGAAACAAGCTTGAAACATATATTTACAGCATGAGAAGTACCATCAATGACAATGACAAACTTGCGAATAAAATTGATTATGATGACAAAGAGAAGATTGAGAGTTCCCTGAAGGATGCATTGGAATGGTTAGACGATAACCAAAATGCAGTAATGGGTGAATATGATGAAAAAATGAAAAAGTTGGAAGCTGTATGCAATCCTATTATAAAAAAAGCATATGAGAAGACGGGTGGAAGCTCTTCTTCTTCTGTAGAAGATGAGTCTTATGATGAGTTGTAAAGTAGGTGGAGTTTCGGGTTTTTTTCACACACATTTTTTTCCTTCTCTCGCAAATCCTGTATCTATCATAGATTTAGCTTCTATACCTCTTTTCTTCTATTTTTGAGCATAATTCAGCACTCTTATTATTCAGGATGAGAGTTTAATCGCTTTCACACAGCTGTTGCTGATGTTTGAAATTGAAGAACCTGCATTACAACTGCATATCACTGCAACTTATGCTTCTCTCTAGTACAAGAAAAGGAACTATTGCACTGAATATTGCCAAAAAACTTTGCCCTTTGAAAATGAGGCTAAGTAGTTTGCTTTGTTTGACTGCTTTTATCGCTTGTAGGTAGTTACCTGCGGCTTACCTAAGAAGCATGTAGAATGTTTCTTATCAGTTGATAAAGAACTTGTAAAACGTTTCTCTTCTCATGTATTTTTTTTTTTACCATTTAGAACTGGGTATATGCATGGTTTCCTCATCTATTGAAATAATCTAGTTTTTTGGCTGTTAGATTCACGTCAAAAGTCTCTTCCATTAGAAGTATAAATGACAGAAGATAGGCTTGGAAAGCAGGGTGGGGGCTAAATAAAATGTTTTTTTGACCATTTAGCAGTAGGTATCATCCATGCTCAACCCCAGTAATGTATGGTATCTAGTTAGCAAGAAATTAGCACACATTTTTTGAATTCTCCACAGAATTGATTATATATCAGTAGAAAATGCTCCAATTTTTTGTATAAGATGAAAATCTTGAAAATATAGACATACCAAGCCATCTATTTCTCTTGTAATGGAGGTAGCGGATTAGGACTATAAACTTTCATGCTTCTAAGCTCTTTGCACACATGATCTAACACCCAAAAAATCTGTGACAATTACAAATATTCTAAGAGGATTGGATTCTTCTTTGCTCATATCTCCGTGGAAGTATTCTGTAATTTCTTTAACGTGTAATAGAACATTATTTTCTTCTTCCAGCAATTCCTTTAGATTGTTTTCTGCATGGCTCAAGAATAATCTCATTCTGGGCACAAAGTTGCCATTTTTTTCCTCCGTGTATAAGTCGTCCCTTACTAGACGTTGTAACTTCATCATTCCATTTGATAAATTTGATACAGAGCTTGCAAGAACATCCAAGTTTATAGTTGCTGTCTTCTTCACATTGCAAAGTTCAGTACTTAGACCAGAAACAAGATCCAGACCCATCCTTCTGTATTCTTCTTCTTTATCTTGATTGCTTGTACCTTTACTTACCTGATTGATCTTCCCCATAATGCTATCTGCCACCCTAAAGCCCTCTGATCTAATAATTTCTTGGGCAACAAAATGGAGAAGTGAGGTTTTTTCATCGGTACCCTTCACATCAGCAAGATTAAGGAGAGCATCAAGCTTGAATGCTTTGGCTCCTCCTCTTGTGGTCCCGACATTCATCCTGTTTCCTATTTTTAGTACTGCTTCAAGTAATTTTATGAAAAGGCGACTTGACCTGAGTTCTTTGCAAGCCTCCTGATATAATATAAGAAATATATAAACAGCTGAAGAAAAATGGCAATCGTTTCAGTGCAGGTGTCTGCAATTTGCAAATAAGATTGTCCTCTTTTTAAGTACCTCAAGCACTGTGAAAGATTTTCCGAGATGAATAATCTCATCGCCAAAACTCTCTCTATAAAGCATGGCTTCAATCCTTAAGAAGGCAAATGGTATCTTAAGCATTGCCTTGACAAACTTCTCAGCATACCCTAATTTATTAACGTCTCCTCTATAATTGGATAGTTTAACCTCTTTTTCTTTTGTTGGAACTATCTTTACCAGTGCCTCTAGTTCTTGTAAAGTCAAGTCATTTCCTATGCATGTAGAAATACAAATTGACACAAGTCAAAGATACAACATGTAAACTATTGCAAATTGCGCCAATGTGCACATTTTTTGTTCTGCAATTTTGGCAGCAGTCAGATTTCTTTGGTCTGCAGGTTCAATTTTCCATTGAGCAAATAAATGTGGATGGATGAGGTATGAAGTTCTGTAAGGATCATCAATTTCACCCCAAATTACTATACTGTTCGTGTAACACCAAGGCCCTTCATTAGGGGCATTTTTGTAATTTTGCCAAAGAAAAATGAAAGAATAGAGGTTAGTTGATAGATGAGGGACTTTATTGCCATTAAAGAATTTTAGCATGTTTGATATATTAGGGCTTTCTTTTTTTTCCTTCCATTTCCAATTTCAATTCTTTCATTCTCTCAAATTCTCCTCTTTCTATCTTTCTAATTGATTTCATTGCTGGAAGAAGGAGGTGGAGGTGTAGACTTGCGAGGTCAAGCAAGTGGGGAGAGCTTAGGAAGTGTTGTTCCATCTTCAATTCAAGGTAATTATTCTTTTTCCTCTTAGATGCTTGTTTAGAAGTAGTAAATATGTTTTATGCTTTAAGAAGGGATGAATGGCTGTCCATGTACCTTAAGGATTGGGTATTCGATGATATTGTGGTGTGTGAATTGGTAGTAGGGGTGGCAACGGATCGAGTTGGCGGGTTGGCGGGTCGGGTTGAGACCCAAATATAACAGCCAACCTGCCAACCCGAACCCGACCCACCAACTCGCCAACCCGAAAATAGCCAACCCGAATTGGGTTGGTGGGTCGACCCGCCGATCCGAAAAAAAAAAAAAAGAGGAAGAAGAATAAGAAGAAAAGAGTACAGAAAAGAGATTAAAACACATACAAAAAAAATGATCAAACACATTTTTTGCACACATTAATATTAAAGATATTTATTAACATACACTTAACTCCTCTTACAATTTACTTTTCATAAATCTAGATAAAATTTTTATTTTTCTTACAATTTATTTGATTAATTATCCAATGAGTGAAATTTGTTATGTTTGAATGTGAATGGATGAAACAAAGTTACAAAATGTTAGAGTTTTTTTTTTTTTTTTTCGGGTTCGCGGGTCGACCCGAACCCGAGCTGTTTTTTTATCAGGTCAGTTGGGTCCGACCCGCGAACCCGCGAACTCGGGAACCCCCAACCCAAACCTGCTATTTTCGTGCTAGATTCGTTTCGGATTTTCAGGTCGTGTCAGAAATTGCCACCCCTAATTGGTAGGTATTAGATGGGTGTGCTTTAATGCTTGATGCTTGATGAATCATTGTAGGGATTTGTGTTTGGATGGTAGTAATATGATGTTTACTTGGTTTCTTGTGCCATTTTGAGGTTGTTTTGGTGATTAGTTGGTGTTGGATGAAGTTGGGAAGATTAGATTTAGTTTTGGAGTTGTGTAGAGTGAAGATTGTACTTTTCTGGGCTCATCCGCTGTGCCACCCGCGCCGCGGACGAGGCCGCGGCTCGATAGGGGTTGCTCTCTAGCACCATTAGCGGCGTGAGCCACACCGTGGATGGGATGTCTCCCATCCCTGACTTGAGCCACGGTACTAGCCGCGTCGCGGCTGGGACCGCGGCGTGAGCCGCGCAGCGGAACGGTCTTTTTCTCTGTTTTGCGTATTAAGTTAGATGTAAATTTTAGTTTTGACTTCTTGAAAGAATTGGAGAATTGATTGAATTTTGTTTTGTATTTTAGGCGAAAACGTCTACCGTTCGTTCTCCAATTACCTTAGTTAGCCCAAATCGAGATAAGTGGGATTTGTACTTTTTGATCTTTTGAAAATAAGTTTTATGAAATGATAAATGTTTGAAAGAATTATTTGCTATATAAATGAATGGCTTAAGTGTGGTTAATTGTATTTGTTTATAAAGATGATAGTGTGGCCTACATGAATGAATGTTTCGATGAATGAATTATTTAAGTTCTTGAATGTAGTATTTCTTTGACGGGACTAATTCCTTAATTGTATGATTGATGTTTTTGGGACTGTACTAACCGATTAAAGTTAGTTTTGGGACCCGCACCAACCAGTTAAAGTTGATTTTAGGACCGTGTTAACCGGTAATAGTTAACAAATAGATATCTAGAGTCAATCGGAACCATTTGATATAACTCATTAGTTTGTTTATGAAAATGTATGCCTTTGACGAAATATGCTCTTGGCCATGTTATCTTCTATCTAAATTCGATAATGACTTTGTTTATGAAATATATATGTATGAGTAACACTTTTAAGCCACAGGAAGTACTCTTACCACTTACTGAATGAATTGTATCGCTCATCTCTTGTTGTTATATGCAGAGGACGATGCTTTTGTAGAAAAAGATTGGAAGTACTCTTACCACTGACTGAGTGAATTGTATCGCTCACCCCTTATTGTTGTATGCAGAGGACGATACTTTTGTAAAAGAAGATTGGACTGACTCGTGGTACTAGCTTATGGAGATAGGATGTGATACATAACAAAGATTTCATGTTATTTATTTTGTATAGATTCTTCCACTTAGAAGTATTTTTGTGATCTTAGTGAAAGTGTATAAGACGAATTCTTCATTTTGTTTAAAAGTATCTTTGTAATGCATCACACGACTGTAATCGAGTTAGTTTCAATGAAATGATTATTTTGGACAATTTAAGTTCTTGTTTTGCTAGCCTTATATTATAGCGTAATCTTGGCACAGCGGATGTTATACTCTGGGCGCGGGATGTAACAGTTTGCTTCGAAATTTTAGGAAGAAAACTTAGGTTGGCACAAATTATTAGGTTCTCAGTTGTTCGATCTCAATGATGGTCCAATTCTGATGTTTCTAGTAGTTTAGGACTGGATGAATCATGATCTATCATAAAGTTGTCTACCAACATTTATTTGAGTTGAAGAGGTACATTATGCAGCATGCCCAACTGATATATATTGTGTTGCATTCTCATGGGGACCTTAAAAGTTTCTTATAAAGCTATATAAAACTCGTCAACATTACCTTGAATCAGTGCTTGACATACTTGCTCAGCTCAGTAGTCACATTCAAGGCTTTTGAGAGTATAGTAATATTCTGCAGTCTCTTAGGCTCAAGGACATGCTTGCTTGGTGATGCTGTTTTGGTTTTCACTTCCGCATTCTTCATAGTGTTTTGGAGGTTGTAACCGCAAAGTGATTCAATCATTTCCTCGTCAAATCTGTTCTACATATTGTTAGTTGAAGTATGAAGTAAGCATACTGAAGGAAATTCAGAATCAATAAATGATGTATCTTACTCGAATCAGCTTGATCTGAGCTTGTCCCATACTGTTGAACGATCTGGTGCAGCTCTAACTTTATCCCAGTGAAGTGGTTTCAATTTTGGAAATGGGGTGCCATCTTTACTCACAGGAGTAAATTGAGAAATATGAGATGGAGGTGGATTTTTCAGAAAATTGTCATTTCCTTTTGAAAATGGAGGGAGACAAGGTGGTAATGGAATCCCTTGAGGAGGTTTCAGAGGATTGGTAGGGGACAGCAACAAGCCACATTGAGGAGTTTGATTTAATCCTGAGGAGGATTTTGAATTTCCGGGTGAAAAAACATTTAAAGATGCAGAAGAATTCAAATTATTTAATGTCTTCCTTGCTGAAGAAGAGGAAGAGTGAGCAGGTGTAATATGCAAATGTGAGACCTGGGGGAGTGGAGCCGGTGGTGGAGGGGGAGGAGGAGGAGGAGGAAACTGCATTTGGCTTAAGATTTGATTAGCTTCTGAGCTCGAAGCTGAACTAGATGAGGGATTTAGTTTTGGAGCTAGAGTAGGTAAATGTGATGAAGAGGTTATTGAACAATCTGATTCTTTTGATGCATTAGCAGATAGTGTTTCCGAGAGCTCGCTGATACTTCCAGCTGAAGCATCAGACAATCTCACATCAGATGATTGTGAATTACATAAAGAATGGAAAGATCCATCATCAGATGAACGGGCTTCCTCAGGAATTATATTATCAACAGATGAAGAATTAGAACCATCAGTTGTAATCTTGTTTAATTCTACAATCTCGTCAGAAGGGATGATTTCTCCAACAGCAGAACACCCATCGCCATGATTATCAGCTTCTGCTTTTATGGGGTGTTCTAATTCTTCTCTTTTGTTCAGAGTACAGAATGGTGCATTTTGGTTGGAACACGCATTCAGGGTTACAGAATTCTCTTTTAGACAATATGTTTGTGGTTCTAAAGCAGCTTCAAGCGATTCAAGGTAAAAGAGGTCAGGACCTGGATTATACCTTACCTTTTTCAGTGAATTTTGTAAATGCTTTGAGCTACTTCCGCTTCCTGCTTCAGAGCAGTATACGGACAGAGTGTTTGTTGTTTTCTTTCTTTTCTGTCTGAACCTTTTACGGCCCCAGAAGAGCGCACATGCACATAAAACAGAGCCAACTCCAGCTGAAACAAGAACTGCTATTATAACTCTACATGCTTTTTTCTTCTCATTCTTCTGCATCATGTGTGCTGGTGGGACTAGGTGATGTGAGGGGTGAGGAGAATGTACATGAACAGATGGAATTGGAGAAGGAGCGGGAGCATCATTGGGTGATGGGGATGGTGATGGTGACAGAGAACCCCATATAGAATAATCATTTCTTAGTTTTCCCGTAAGGGAAGTCTCAAGTCCAAGCAGAACTCTGAGCAAGGCCTTCTGGTCTTCTTGCTCTGGCTCTCCTGGAACTTTCCCAGTGTGATTTTCCCTTGCATGACCACTGCTTTTCTTGTAGTACACCTTATTTTGTCCATGTCTGCTACAGTACTCTACAGCATTGAATGAGGCATTAATTACTATGAAAATGTGGGTACAATGGAATGAAATGAGAAAAAAGCTGACGAGGAAGATCATGTGGAGAATCTGAGGACCATAATCCATTTCATAAAATCAATGAAGGCACCTTTTTTCTGGCATATATAAATTTGCTAGTCTTTTTTTCCCTTCTGTCTGCTTAAATATGTTAGAAGGCTTGTTCTTGATGGAGGCAGTGCATTGTCTGATAATCCAATGCAGAGAGTCTTTAATGCTACTCCAAGGAACCCCCGAGCAAGGCAGTTGTAATTGTAAATGGCGACCTTTATTTCTTCTAAATTCAAGTTCTTTAATCTCCTCTCCTCCATCAATTCTCTTCGATGAATATTTCTATTGCACCGCCTTCTATTTTCTATTCTTGCTTACTTTATCTAGATTTTTTCTTTGTCTTAACCCGTTATCTAAGAACAAAAGATGAGCTAACTAACTACTCTTTCTGCTCAGTAGAAAGAATCCTTGATCATCATTTTCTCCAATTTAGTAAACCCTTTCAAGAATCGAAAAATCTTTAAAGGACAGCTGCGAAATCAGATTCACGGATAACGCATTTGAATCAAATTATATGTAGCTAAAAGTCATTAATTCAATCTAAAAGTGTCATAGGTACGTTCCAATTGGTTGCACTTCCCTTTCACTTTAGGAGGGTGAGTGGTTATCTAAGTTTGCTCCTACCCCTACATTATCAAATTACAGACAGCAAGAAAACAGAGAAAATGACAGAGACAGTAATGATCCTTCTTTCTTATGTGATCTTCCCACTTAAAACTTTCATAATTTAATATCTGCTGTGGTAGTGAACTGATGATCCATACAAAAAAGATAGATTTTAATGTTGAATTAGCACAAGCATGGTACAGATAGCAGATAGAGGAGACCAAACATATCTTTCACAAACTTTTTATAGGGCATTTGCGGCTAGTAATTGATGTCTTGGTTCTACTAATGGCAGCCTCTATAGTATACTGTGATTAAAATTGGACCTTATCTCTGCAGTATCTAACAAAATCCTTGCTTCCCGTCTCTTCGCCTAACCATATGAGAGAGAGTCTCATGGGACAATTGGCTTGCTTAGCGGCTACTTGGCAACTCTCGTGGAATGCCATATGCCTTGACCTTCACACTGACTGGTGTTTGATACATGTCAGTCCTTGACTTGTCAACTGCTCATAACAACCTCTCTGGGTGATTTTTTCCATTCATGGGGGTACTTTTTTTTTTTTTTCCGAAAGATTGTCTAAACAACACTAAAAAGGACAAAACTTGTACAATAAAATAAATACTTATAATGTAGTTAAGCCAAAATTGTACAAATATTAAATAATATGTAAATCTTTCTCTAATTTGATTCTGTAATTTATAAAAATATTGCATTATCAATGCTCTGCACAACCTGCTAAAACCTGGGTTCCCCTTGTTTTCCGATCTCAAATGATATAATTGTACAACCACGTGCATGTTCTAGTGCATCACATCCAATGTCCGCATTGACGTACAACTGTGTCCTCTTTGCGTCACAAATTGCAAAAATTAGGAGGAAACCGCAAAAGCTTGGAGCATCAATGTTTTGTTGAGTAGAGTGGTTGTCTGTCTTTTCTTCTCTTTTCACACTGGCCCGGAAAACAGAATTTCATGTGATGATTTCTGACATGTCATTTTTTTACTTACATCTGCAGCCTTAACTAAGTGTGGTGTATAGGAATTAAACCTGGGAAATCCAAAACAAGACACACACACACACACATACGAGAATATTGATACGTAAACTGAAGTGGCAAGAAATCTGATAAGCACTAGATACTGAATACTGTAGAAATTATTCTGAGTGAAAAATGGAAAAATGCATTGGAAGTGGGGTAAAATCAAACCTTTACCGAATGTTATCTTTTTTTGTTGGGGGTTAAAAACCTTCAATGGTGTCAATACTTGCTCAATATGGCTTAGATCATGGAGTAGCTTAATGCATCAGTTTAACTCACTTGAGTTGGTGTTACCCAGATGAAGTAAAAAAACAATGATTTGATGAAAAAAGGGATAAGACCTGAAAAGGATAGACTATGAATTGAGAACTTGAGCACAGACTCTAGTCGTACTCTGGGTTTCTAGTCTAAACACACGTAATCGGACCTGAAACAATAAGAGCTTGTCGGCCCTTTAATTCTGTTCCAAATTTGTGCCAATGGGCTGTCCCAATGTTCAAACAGGAACCGAAGAAATTGGACCTTTTCCTGTTCAAAAGCAGAAAATAGTGATGGGACCTTAATATGGACTTAACGAAGATTTTGAAGTTTTGAAATTTGGTCTTTGCCCAAAAGTGCTATATTGAACTTTCTATTCTGAAGACAAAAGGAGAAAGGAAATAACAACTTAACTGAGTGAAAATAGGGTAGATTTAGAATCAGAAAATTATAATTCCAATTGTATGTGGCAAAAATAGTTTGGAGTTACACTCAATACACCATTAGGAGTCTCGCTGTACTTGTGTGGCAACATACATTATAATTTGAATAATTGATCAAAAAAAAAAAAAGAGTGATACTTTTACATGTAATCAACTCATAAAGGCATTTTGCGAAATGGGATCATTGGAAACTGCTGAATTTTAGGAAATGTTTGCTGGTAGTAGTAATGTTTATAGGGATATTTTTGGTTGTAATACTTTGATTTATGGGTGTATTGGCTAATGTTGTTAGTTACAACTTGATTCATGGGTGTATTGGCTAACGTTGTTAGTTACAACATTTTAATTTATGGATTTTGTAAATTATGAGATTTTGATTGGGCTAATACTCTCGTGGATGAACTCTTGGAATCTTGTAAAAATATTGTAAAAATATAAATGTTTGTGATGAGAAGCAAGAATAGAGTAACAATAGCAAAAATAAGGACTCTCTTTTTGAAGATTGGGTGTTCAGGCGAATTTGATAACGTATACTACATCGATTAGTACATATGGTAAGCAGCATGGTATTGAGGAAATACTTGCCATTAACAAATCACACGCAAATGATAATGGCAGGGTTGTTCTCCTGATGTAGTTACATATACTATGAAGGGAGAATAGATCATGAAGAGGCATGATCAATCTTTAGGTGGAGGATGTTCAATTAATCTATGTAACACAGCTCAAATATATGTAGATGACACATGTGGAAAGCATAATTGAGGAAACAACCTGGCCAGACTTGTCAGAAGCACACTTAATTGAGATACTGATTCGATTAGATTGGGTTTAGCAGTTGTTTCAAATCCATTAGTTAAATGAAAGAACCCCCTCTTTGCAGTTTGCTATTTGAGTTATAATAATCAAAATGAGCAGAACAATTCCAGGCCATGCGCAATTATAGACGTCTGTGAACGACTGGAACATTATTATAAAAAACAACTGGAACATAGATAATTTCTTAGAAAACTTCCACTACAGATGATGCCTAGCTCATTAAGCCCTCTCCAACCCCAAAACATGGAGAAACCTTTATCCAATTATTACTGCTGAAAGAAACCGAAGATAATCGTCTCTTTACAATTGAATGTCTTGCCTTGTTTCTTATTTGTAATAAAACCAAGGTCTTTTCAAGAGATGACAAATGGACGGGATGAACAAGATTTGGGGGACTTAATTAAAACTATAAAGTATAGACTATACCTAAATAGTCCCATACTGATCATGGATCAATATCGATGGGACTAAATTGGGTTTAGACCCTAATTTGATTCCATTCAAATACCTAGTAATAATTCTTTTATAGCAAAATAAATAAATTATTGGATATATTTGTAATTTTTGAGTCATTTAAATAGCATTTGACTATCCAATATTTAAATTTACAATTTTAAGTCATTTAAATAATGTTTAAACAATGGGCTATCGTATCGATGGAAGTCCCAAGTAAATCCCTTTTATTTCGATATTTGGATGGGTATTATTTGGGTAGACTGTCAATTAGGTCTAATCCCATATTTTTTTGTACCCATTCTGTCCAAATTAAATTTGGGCATGGGTACCCATTGAGTTTTGGACTTACTGCCACCTCTAATATTTTCCTTTACTGAAAATCTTTAATCTAAAATGTCACTTGCTTATAATTATTTTATGCACCAAACTGATAAAAAGAAAACCAAGAGTTTCACCATGTCCTCTATTTCCTTAAATATCACTTAGAACATGCAGTCTTATATACATATATTTTTCCTTGATATTCTTGTCTAGTCAATTTATGAGTCTTTATTTGGAAATTGCTTCTCTAACCTGTCAAGTGTCAAGTACGTACCGCTTATGTAAAATTGTAGCCCAAGTAGATTAGTAAGACGAACAACAAAAGAGCAAATTAATTTTTTTGTGTGAAAGTTAATATTCAATGTTTATAGAATCCAATTTCCTACGATTGTACTTGTTAACCCAAAAGGACAAGGAGGAAAAAAAAAAAAAACTCTTTAGACAAATGCAAAGAAAGGCAAAACTAAAGCTCACAAGTCATTATCCATTCTGCTAACCCTTCTTAACTAGAAAGAATCTCTTCAGTCTAAAATCTAGATCTTGGGAATGTCAAAACTGATTTTTTTTTTTAACCATAAACAGAAAACGTCCGACTCATGACTAAGAAATATGCATCCGCATTCACGTCTCAGAGAATATAACTCAAAAAACAAGTCTATCACTATTGTAGACTGCACTGCCTGCCCTTAGCTATGGTGCTGTTGGTAACTTGACGTATGTGAATTTGAAAATTGGCCCGAGGCACCTACAAGTGCATGTGCACACCAGCTGCTGACAACAGAAAATGCACTGGATCAAAAGCATCAAAATGTGAGTGCCTGATGCTGCTGGATGTGGCTGATCAATAAAATACAATCATGAATTTGGATGGATAGATAAAACATGACATGTACAAAATATATGAAAAATTACTTTTAATTATAAAAATATATAAAACAGTCTCCAACCACCCAAAAAATGTGTTACATACACTAGCTTGAAGTATTTAGGTTGTAGTGTTTTTTATTTTTCTGTATTAATTTGGGTTTTCAGTAAAGTGAACATTTATAAAATCATAGCTCAGGTACACCCATTAATAGTGATTGAACATTAAATTTTTTTTTTAAAAAAGGGTGATTGTGCTGACCCAAATCTGAGATAGTCCCAATCTAACTAGGTTTGGTTGACATAATTTTCTCACCAACAGGACCATGTTCTTTTTGACAGCCAACAGATCTATAAAATCCACATGCAAAGACCTCCTTCCTCACTCCACTTCTCACAGTCCTGCCTTTGACTACCGTTTCCTCTTTAGTCTACAACCAGCTAGCTTGCTCCTATAGACTAGAGAGTACTATAAGAATAGCAGAAAATATGGTTCTTAAGAGACTCTACTTCATTTGTGTAATCTTAACAAATTTATGTATATTGGTCATTGGTGCTCAGCCCAGGAAGCCAGTGGATGTGCCATTTTACAAGAACTATGTGCCATCTTGGGCTGCTGACCATATCAATTACATCAATGGAGGTGCAACTGTTAACCTTGTATTGGATAAAACCACAGGTATGCCTTCTCATATTAGCTTCCATTTCTTTAGAGAATAAAAATTGCCAGCATATAGTTTGGCAGTTTTGCAGAGATCCCATTTTGTTGCTCTTTTGGCATAATGTAACTCTTTGATCTTTGGCCTTCCATTTATTTCACTGTTAGGATTTGAGAATGTGCATATTTTGCCATCAACCTGGAGATCTTTTGTATTCCATGCCCCATTTTTTCGCCATCAAACTAACATAAGTTGGCTTTAAGTAAAGAGTAAAGGAAAAAAAATGGCATAAAACATTTTTTTACCTTTGGACAGAGATTCTTACACGAACCTACTCCACCGCATTTTTTATGGATCTTATAATTTAAATGAGTTCCTCATAAACATATTAATGTATGTTAGTACAAAAAAGTGATTTCAAAATGTTTGTGATTCTTTTTTATATTAGGTAGAGCAGTGAATCGGATTAATGTAAAATTTTTCCGCTAGAAGTACCCCTGTTATGGGTCCTGTGCAGTGCACAAAATTTTTGAGTTCCGTGAGATGCTCTGCAAAGTAAGGACTCCCATATTTTACGAAACATCGATCTAACTGCTTTGCTTGCACGTGCACTCACTGTAGAATTTGCCTTTTGCTAAACATAGTAATAAGATTTGACTTACATCGCTATTAATGCAACATTAAACTCCTCCTTTGACTTTAAATTGAAAAGCAATGTACTAAAAGAAAAAAAAAATTAACGTTAAAAAAAGTACGCAAAATTAGCAAGTTCCTGAAATAGTAGCTCTATGTTTTTTAAAGGTACTGGATTTCAATCAAAAGGGTCGTATCTATTTGGGCACTTCAGCATGAGGATGAAGTTGGTTGGAGGAGATTCAGCTGGTGTTGTCACAGCATTCTATGTAAGCAAGTTTGTCCTATTTCTAAGTAAACTTAAAAAAAAAATGAAAATTTACAAAATCAAGGATAAACCAAATTTTTTTTTTTTTTTTTGAAAGTTCTATTTAATCATAAAGATAAATGGAGATGGCTCTAATTTATTGATCCTTTTTTTTTTTGGGTTCAGCTCTCATCACAGACCAATGAACATGATGAGATAGATTTTGAGTTCTTGGGAAACAGAACTGGACAGCCCTACATACTGCAGACAAATGTGTTCACTGGGGGTAAAGGTGACAGGGAGCAGAGGATCTATCTTTGGTTTGATCCTACTAAAGATTTCCATTCTTACGCTGTTCTGTGGAACTCGTATTGTATAGCGTAAGTTCCCTAGCACTTTATCCTTTACACAATATAGAGTTGTTTGCTGGGAATGACAACTGTTCAACATGTTTTTTCGTACCCAAAAAAATTGATATGGTATCTAAACCTTTTGGTTTCTTGAATTTTCATATAAATTTACATTTAAAAAAACCATAATTTTAAATGGGAAGTTATAAGAAATTAAAAGGAGTTTAATTCGTACAAAATGATTTTGATTTTTGTGCTTATGACTGAGTTTTTGTGACTTTTGTTAGTTTTGCCTCTAATTTTTTTCCTTTAATTTTAAGATTGCCAATGTGACCTTTTGGTAGGAGTAATATTTTGGGATGTCATGGGTGTCGACATGATGCAATATTGTAATCTAGAAGCCAAAATTGGAAAATCTAACTTGCAAAACTTGCTCTAAAATTTTGCATATTTAAGAGATTTAATCAGTATTAGCTCTTTATTTCAATCTTGCCACGTCGATATACTGCTTTTGAAAAAGATAACACAAAACCAAACTAGTATTAATATTTTTTGAGGGAACAAATTACCAATTGCCAATGAAATATAGATTTGACTGACTGAATTTGTGTTGCATGTGTTCCCAAAAAAATGAATACAAGAAAATTGTAGCTTGTAAATTTAATCCCAAAAGCCTACGCATACCATCCTAGATCCTTTGTTCAATATTTTTTGGTGTTCAATAGGAAATATACGTTATATCAATGTAAAATTATATGAAACTATATATATTATTTAGTGATATGATATAATTTTATATTAGACACAATTGGATATTAAAAAAAATTAGACAGAAGATTTGAGCCGTATACGTACTCTCTCAATGTTAGGCAACTAAAGATTCACATAAGGCTTTTTTTCTAATAAGTATTTGTTGCAATGAATGTAATTTTGCAGGTTCTTTGTGGATGATGTTCCCATACGGATCTTTAAAAATAGCAAAGATTTGGGAGTAAAATTTCCATTCAATCAACCAATGAAGCTTTATTCGAGCCTTTGGAATGCTGATGATTGGGCTACAAGAGGAGGGTTGGAGAAAACTAATTGGGCCAATGCCCCATTTGTGGCATCATACACATCTTTCCACATTGATGGTTGTGAGGCATCCACCCCACAACAGGCCAAGGTTTGCAGCACAAGAGGCCTTAAATGGTGGGATCAGAAAGCCTACCAAGATCTGGACGGCCCACAATACAGAAGGCTGAAGTGGGTCCGACGAAAATTCACCATATACAACTATTGCACTGACAAGACAAGGTACCCAAGAGTCCCTATCGAATGTGCTAGAGATAGGGACATTTGAGAAGTTGAATTAGGAAGCCAAAAATTCGTTATGTTTCTACATGGAAAAGGGAAATAAGATTAGAAAAAAAATTAAGGTTGCAATCATTTTTCATGTGCTTTATTTTGAGCTCTTATTATTCTTCCTCAAGGGTAAAATTTGATCATCGATGATTCGTGACAATCGTTAGGGGTTTCTAAGGAGAGTGACTATATAATTATTTGTGATATTTTATACTATGATTTGTATTTCATTTTTTGTTCTTGGCAATAAAAGTTATTTCGTATTTGTACTGAGGGATTATTTGGTTTGAGGGAATCAGAGAGGAAACGGGTGTTAGTATTAATAACATCAATTGTTAATATTTAAAAAATAACTATCACTATTTTTTAATAAAAATGAAGCGATTAACTGGTGTATCTATGATTCCTTCCAAAATACTATTCTATCAAACTCATTAATTCTTTTTGACTAAATGGCAGAAACCAAAAATAAAAATGCTTTTTTCTTTTTATTTTTTTAATGCTGCAAAAAATCAAATTAGAACATGGTTTTACATAAGATTGAAGAAGCTCTTTTAAAAATTTTCTTAAAAAAAATACAAAATAAGAAATCTAAAAAATATGCATATTATAAAAAAAGATTTAAAAAATTTAAAATTTACTTGAAAGTCATTACTCATCATAAGCAAACCAGACAACTAGTTTCATAATGATACCCATTCCATTATTAAACCAAATATGTTTGAGGGAATCGTCAAAACTCATACTCTCAGTAGAGTTAATGATATTCATTATAATAGTAATTCAGAAATTTAAACCAAATGGCTCCTAAGATGTCCTTAACCCTCTTGCATTGTTGTAAAAAATTTTATAAAGTTGTTATGATTTCGGAGTCGTTTGGTTCACATTCCTCGATCAATAACACTATGTGTACCATTAATCCTATTATGAGTATGGGTTTTGACGATTACCCCTAACATGTTTGTTTAGTAATCAAATGTGTATCATTTCCTTCAAAAGGGTTAATGAATTTGGTATAGTAATATTTTGGGAGTAATCGTAGATACTCTAATTAATCACTTTCATTCTGATTCAATGATAGCGATAGTTGTTTTCTAAACATCAACAATTGATG
Source organism: Mitragyna speciosa (assembly GCA_024721245.1). Lineage (NCBI taxonomy): Eukaryota > Viridiplantae > Streptophyta > Magnoliopsida > Gentianales > Rubiaceae > Mitragyna > Mitragyna speciosa. Next base: position 25,919,122 of record CM045555.1, read on the forward strand.
TTATTACTACTCATACCCAATCTCTCCTTGATTTCCCTCAACCAAACACCCCTTAGATTATTCATCGACCCCCGTTGCTCTTTACCACATATCTAATCAAGAGGCATAAGTAGTAAAATTAAAGTTGATAGGCTAAGGACCATTAGGATTTGGATTCTTTCCATTTAGGGCTAGCAAAATATGGGAAGAGAAGTGCAAGGAACTAAAATTGAGACTGGTAGAAATGATAAATATGGTTACATTATATTTTCGGCAATTCAAAATATTCGATTTTGTCTATTATCTTATGATAGCAATATTGTGACTCTGGTAATTTCGCTATGTTATTTTCTTTTTACATGATGCTCCTACTTGTACATGTTTATACACAACTCTTCTCCTTGTTTCATATAATATTATCATTAATTATCCTTTAAAAATCCCCAAAACATTTTCACCATGGCAAAGAAAAATCAAGGTTAAAGAATTTTTTCTATCCTTGATGTTTATTTTTCATTTTTTTCCCAAAATAATGCACGCCAACTCTTATGCATGGTCAGTATATATTGAGATTTCGAGCATAGGTAATTCAAATCAAACTTTCTTAAAAGTAGAGAGTGAAGAAGACACGGATTTGCCAGGCCTTACCAATCAGTTCAAAGCTGTAAAGCTTTTGCCCACAAAAATCTCACATCTCTAGAATTATTTTAAAGCTCCACTAAGATTAACAAAGAATTAGTATCCAGTGGTCCTCGAACATATGCTAAATATAAAGACAAATATGTGTCAATTTAATCTCCTCTGTCTTAAATATTTTATGGGGCTTTGAATCAAATTTTAAAGTGGTCTACCACTCTGTGGTCATGGGAGATACAATTTTCTATGGCGTCTATGAACCTGTCAGTTCAACCTTTTCTAGAATCGAAGATTATAATCAGCCAAAGCTAAAACAGTTCGAAAAATTTAAGTATACCAAGAAAGTTGTTGCTCTTGGGTATTATCATGTATCGTTCACCATTGATATTGCTTTCTTCTGTTGATCATTCCTCAATGAATCATCATCGTTATCTTATCTTATTCAGTGGGGGTGATTTTTTTCGTTAAAGTAATGATATGTATTGCCCATTTAAGCTATTACCTGAATTTCTTACGTGGCTCCAATTAAGTTGTTTCCACAAAAATATTAGTCAACATCCATTTTTATTTTGGAGTTATTAAGAAAAATATGTATTTCTATATACCATGTCTAAATGGTAAAAAAGCAGTTGTATATGTCAATTTTTATGATTCAAATTATTGTCTGTATATTTATTTATATTTGTTTTGGTTGGAAATTTCTATCTTGTTCATTCACTTTTGGGTTGTTTAAAAAAAGAAGTGTTTAATTCAACAATAGTGGTGCGTTTCTATTCAGCCATGATAGAGGACACAAGGAAAGAGATTTAAACTTGTGTTTTGTGTGCAATATTAGATAAAATAACCAGTTAAACTGTCGTTTATCAAGTATACATATACCTTAATAACCATTTAAGCATCATTAATTAGATGCAGATGTATTGTGTAAAACTTGTAAAATGAAAATTCCGACAGCTAACCAAAGGGTCTGGAAAAGAAAGGAAAGATAGCACAACAGTTGGATATTAGTTCACAAACAGAAAAGTAATCTTTATATTACATCCAAAGATACTAGCCAGATAATTCTTCTTCTTCCTTCCTTTCATCTTTTAATATTTAATTGATTAAACCTTTCACTTTTAGAGACAATACGTACGATAAAGAATATGTGAATGGGAGACAAAACTTCAATCACACATTGGGCCACCAACAGGTTTTAATTATTTCAAGGAAGTGATAGTTACACTTCTTAGCTTAAATTTACTACTGCCAATCTATGCTTTTACCAATTTATTTACCTTATGAATCCTTATTGGTGAGCTACACATCTTGTGTGATACTTAACAGTTGGGGAAAGAGGGTGTTCTTTCGGAAATGAAAACTTCGTTTAAATGGTTATTTTTTGAAGTGATATTTTAAAAATGTTAGCGTATCAGTTTTGTGAATTCTTCTTATAAATGTGTATATAAAATAAAAAATTAATTAAAAAATTATTTAGTATTTTCTAAAAACATGTTTTTGAAAAATAATACTCAAAAAACAAAGCATTAAGTTTTCAAAAAAAATGCTCGAAAAATTTAGAATTTTGTCCTCATAAAAGTTGAAAATTTTTATTTTAGTGGGTAGAATGTCTGTTCCTTAGAAATAAAAGTTCTGTGTCCGACTTTAAAGAATAGACTATATGGCTTGTCACACAAAAAAAAAAAAGAAAAAAAAAGAAAAAGAAAAGAAGAATAAGGAATAGACACTATTTAAATAAATTAGTTTAGCAATGGTCAGATTGTATAAAGAAAAAAATATAATGGCTATAATGTTAATTGGAAGGCATTTCACACCGTAATTAGGCAAATCACAGGTATGTATTGGCTTCTGTTTTTTTCTCAAAATAATGGATGGATAAGTTTATTTTTGAATGATCATGATCATATTTGCACTCAAATATACCACTTGATTTGGATCGTAAAATTTTTTTTATTAAAAAATGTAGCATGCTCATTATGCAACTGTCCAGACAAATTAAAAAATTTAGGGGCAAACGGTTAAAGACCTTGATCCACTCGGCCAGACAATTGATGGGCAGTATATTCGATCAGTGGACTTTTGGCAACATAGGTGTAGGTCGTAACCTATAAATTAGTGTGATTATTTTTAGCTAATTTTGCATTTTTGAGAGATCAGAGTCAATTTGAAAATGATGCAGTCCACTCTCGGTGGTCCATTTTTAAAAAAAAACTATGGCTTGTTCTGACTTTGATTCGTGAAGAAAATCCGTTTCCTGTAGCCGGGCCAATGCTCTGCAATATGAGGGAATGGAGGAATGTCACCTTCCAAATGATTTCGCAATACTTCAATAGATTCTCGGGGAAGCCCTAAAGATTATGAGAATAATTTGTTCATAATGAGATATAAGATTTTATTTTCTTAAGAAAAAGATGAATGAGAATTGACACACGTTTATTGTTTAGAAAAGTATTTAGGTATATTCAAAAAGAAAAAAGTATTTAGGCAATTCTTGCTCTAGAGAATTGAGAAAGTCGCAAATGTTTGAAGGAAATCAGGATGTATAGTAACTAACTAGGAATTTGTTAGGGTAAAATGATGTGCCTCAAGTAAGCTTTGTATAAAGCTCTCTAAGGCAGATCTAAAATCCCCCAAGAATTCTTCATCAAAGGCCCTAAACTTCCATATGAGTTTGGGGTACTTGCATTGACATGTTATTTTCCCATTAATTTTTACTGCTGTGAAAATAATCTTGTATGCAACTGACAACAAGGGCACTTATAAAAATTTTACTAGCAGTAAAAGTGATTGTCCATATGCCATGTATAACAATAAATAACAGACTCGTTTGAATAGTTTTTGATCAAAAAATAAGCAGGTAATGATGATGTAAAATGTATAATTAGCACAAGCATTTCCATCACATTGATAATCATGGATCGCGACTCACAATTTGAACCCTATTTAATTGTGCAGAATAATTGTGTAACTATGCTAAATAATAGTGTAACTCTGTTGAAACGTGGTATGGTAATAGGACCTCGCAAGTTGAGCCTCGCCTATTTTGCACAGTTTGAGATGTGTATAACATGTTAATTATAATGTGTAACCATCTTAAAATGATAGTATAACCATTTGCCATTGAAAACGACGTCCTTTTTATTACAAATTTGGACTTATTGGTTTAGTCTCATTCATTTATTTTTTGCCTTTTAAATCTGAACTACAAATTTGTATCAAATGACATTTGTGAATCCATAAGGCCGCATGGTCTCACCATTTTCCACTCAAAAGGACGTGTTTTTTTTTTTTTAAGAATTTAACCTTGCTAGTTTAGTTTCGTCCTTCTATTTTTTGTCTTTCAATCTAAGCTATGAAATTGCAGGGAATGGCAATCATGTGGCCCTCGGCCAATAATCCCACGATTTGCGTAAACTTCCTTGCTCTTGCTATTTTATTTCTTTTCTTTGTATACCAAAAACATAGCAATCTTTCTCTATTTATTTAGTACCAAAAAAAACATAATAATATTTTGTTAATAATAATATTTGTGTACATGAAAAAGGGGAAGTGTAGTAATCCACGGAAGGAGAAATCCTTCTGCTAAAACCGACTTAAAAAAGTAAGCACGCAAACTCGAAAGACGAAAAAGCAGAGGAGGGGCCCTCGAGATTTTTCCAACCCAAGCTTAGCAGTCTTCCGGCACTTTGGCACTCTTTAAAAGCCCCTTCTCATCATTTCTTGATTTATCGTTTTCACACGTCCGCCACAGCTGTCTCTTCCTTAATTAGTTCCTCTTTCCTTCTTGTGACCTAATTCTCTCTTCCTCCCTTTCTTCTTCTCTCTTTCTTTCTTTCTTATGGCTGCTCAAGAAGTATTTGAAGACCCCCCAGAACCAACCAACTACAAGGTGAAATATATATACCATTTTCTGTTTGGTCCAAATTAATCAGCCTTTATAACTCAACCAACGTTTCTTTTAGTTATTAAGTTATAATTTTTTTTCCTCTTGTTTCTCATGCAGAAATGGACCTTGAAAGTTTCCATCCACTGCGAAGGTTGCAAAAGAAAGGTGAAGAAGATCCTGAATCAAGTTGAAGGTGCTTCTATTATGTTAAATTTATTTTTGCCACTAGTCATTGGTCACTACTGATATAGTTAATTTTTAACGGACACAAGTTTTGCTGCAGATAATACCAAAAACGTTAAACTTTATAAACTTATAATTTATAATTTACGTAAACTAATATCTATGCAAGAATTCGGTTTTTTTTTTTTTTTAATTCTAAAATGTTTGTTCTTCTCCAGGTGTGTCTGAAACGGATGTTGATATTAAGCAACAAAAAGTAACCGTGAAGGGCAACGTAGATGCAAATACTTTGCTAAAGAAACTGAAAAAGTCAGGTAAGCATGCCCAGCTATTGCCAGAGGAGCCTGATCAGAAGGAGAAGAAGTCAAATAAATCGAAAAACAAGGAAAAAATGACTGAAGAGACCACTGAAGAAGCTAGCCAAGCAAGTGTAAAGAACACTAGTGTTAAAGAGGTCAAGCTGCCTCCAGTAAAAGTAGAAGCAATGGCTCAAAAGCCTTCCAAGAGTAGCCAAGGAGGTGGTGCTAAAGATAGTAATGCCGGCGGAGGCAGAGGCAGCGCCAGCAGCAGCGTAGCTAAAAATAATGAAGAAAGTGGTGGTGGTGGTGCACCTAAAGTTACTAGTGAAGGTGGAACCACGAAAAGTGGCGGAGATCAAGTGGTGAAGGAGTCGAAAACAGAAGAGAAGGAGCCGGAAAGCGGTTCGGGTGGTGCACAGCCGCCAGAGACGGCGGAGAGAAAAGAAAAAGGTGGCGAAAGGGATAATACTATTCCTCATGTTGGAAAAGTTGGTGATGGTGGTAGTGGTAATGATGGTGGTAATAGTGGGAAAAAGAAAAAAAAGAAAGGGCAAAACGGGAATTCAGTTGGAGGGGAACAATCAAGTGCAGCACAGGAAGCCGGGAGTTCACAAAATCATGAAGATGGACCAACAGCTGAAGCATTTCCAGATCATCACAGTTTTCCACGTCATCAGAGCTATGATCACTACCAACAGCGGTTTTTTGGTCCACCTGGACCACCACCTGTATATGCAGTAAGCTACAATACATCCAATCCTACTAGTAACTACACGACGTCGTACTACGCCCCTCCGCCACCAAATTCTTATGTGTCTTCATATTCCGGTGGGCCAGAGATGCAACCTCCACCGTCAGATTTTGATGCATACCCAAGGCAGCCGTTGGATTCGTTTGAAATCTTTAGTGATGAAAATCCAAATGGATGCTCAATTATGTAATGAGATTTTGAAATCCATGAAAGATGTAGCTAGCTTGGGTATACTTAGCTTATACTTCTTGTGAAAGCTAACTTCTTTTTTTTTTTTTTTTTTGTAATGTATATAGGTGATATATTTTATGAGGTATTAAGGTAACTCTTAGGGCCAAGAGAGTTGGGTGTCTTTTACTTTAGTTTACTTATTAGCTACCAAAGTGGGACAAATTAGAAGGAAAAACAAAAGGAAATGCTATAGAACTAGTATTAGGGTCATTTTGGATTTCTTTGAGCTTTTTGTAGTAAATTCAATCTTTTTTGTATTCAGCATATCTATTGCTAGTCCTGTAATTTCTTCTTGTTTGTAACACGACAATGTCTTTGTAAGCTAATACTTAACTGACGCAAGTACTTGAACATATTGAGTCCATAACCTTAACGAGAATTCACCAGTCACAGGTGTTTGAACTTTGGCCTTGCACTAAATGAATCTTTTTATCTTTTTTTGAGCAAATGAATCTTTTTAAGATTTATTGGTTTCTTAAATTGTAGCCTAAGTAATAATTTTAGGAAGGAAATCTTTACGCAAGCAATCTATAAGTGGTTGATAAAAACAAAGTTATTTTTGTTAAAGAAATTTTCATCTCAAAACCAATTGGTTGGGGAATGAAGTAGTTCATGTACTTTATATATTAGGATAAAATTCCTTAGTAATCAATGTGAGACTTTGTCTCTTGATATTCCTCTTATGTCACTTGGGTTTATTGAGAGCCTATGGGTTTGGAGAGAGTCTGTGGCTAATTGAGAATTCAAGATGTTGAAGCTAAAGATGACTTGAGACACATGTAGAATATTGAAGTAGTTCATGTACTTTATAGAGCCCGGAGCTAGCTGAGAAGCCAAGATATTGAGGTTAAAGATGACTTGAGATGTGTGGAGTATTAGAGTGGCTTTTGTAAGACTCATGTTTGTTGAGAGCCTACGGATTAGAAGAGAGCTCAAGATTTGTTGAGAGCCTATTAATTACGAAAGAGTTCAAATCTAGCTAAGAGTTCAAGATATTTAGGATCGAGATGACCCGATACTTGTGTGGAGTATTGAAGTTGCTCATCTACTTCATATATTAGGATAGAATTTCTTAGGTAATCAATGCAAGACTTTGTCTATGAGTTAGAAGAAAGGCCACAACTAGTTAAGAGTGCATGCCTTAGGGCTCGTGACTTATGTTTGTTGAAAGTCTGTAGGCTAGAAGAGAGTCCGGGGTTTGTTGAGAGCCAATAGGCTTGGAAAAAGCTTGAGATTAATTGAGAACCAAGATCTGGAGGCTTAATATGACCTAAAACGTGTGGAATATGCACTAATACCATGTTAAAGATCCTGTTAGGGAAAATGTCCTATGTATATTATATATTGTAACATGATTACTTGGGTAATCGACGAGGGCTTTTATTACTTGAAAATTTTTGCTAGATGAATGAATGATTTATTAAGAAAATAAAAGACAAAATGGTCAACATCACTCTTGATTCATCACCTTTTTCTTGCATTTTGGGTGAATCTATACTCATCATTCTTTTAATGCTGAATCGACCAATCTTAAGCTTTCCGTTTGTGGAGGACATGAAAGCTTATCAAGATTTCAGTTAATGCTGCATTGGATTTTCTTAGTTGCAATGAGTTGTTTGCTGAGCATGAAATCCTATCAAGCACAAACTTTTTTCCGATGTGTAAAGCTAATTTGATGGTGGGATGAGGAGAGTTAAAAGTCCTTGTTTTTGGTGTCTCTTTTGAAAAGCATTACTTTCATTAAAAGACGTAATACGAGGGCTACGATTTTGATGGTTTCTTTTGTCCCTTGTTCTTGTTACTTGGTGATCTTCCAAAACTAGGCAAGATAACCATTTGAACCCTAGCCGTCTTATGTTTTAAATGTATACTTTAGAGGTGATGCACGAAACTATTTCGATGGACCTTTTCATAAAAAACAAGGAGAACGAGAACTATTTCCCCTCGTACTCAATGTGTTTGCTTGATTTAAATGTTCAAGAATATTTTTGTGTGAATCAATTTATCTAAACTTGACATTTTTAATTAAGATACAAATATAACTTAGCTTGTTTTATATGCACACGTGCCATAGTGTCTAAACCAGGAGTAATCACTAATTATGACAAATTATAAAAAAACGACACAATATAAGGGTTTTTCTTCCATTCCACAAGGTAAAAAAGAAATTTAATTATAAAATATCAAGCACTAACAACAGCCTAACTATTCCTCCCTACACATATTTTTCTGTACATAGCCTTTTGTTCAAAACATCTTTTTATGAGTGATCAAATTTCCAAAATTGCTTTTGGATGCGTCTCTCCCTGTGCCATGTCGATCCGTTTATGTACTTTTTTCCTTTTGCTCCAAGTGACAATAATCAAAACAATATTTACTGCTTATTTTTTCTTGAAGGCAACTTTCTACTTTCTTTTCTCATTTTTTGGCATTTGGCTACTCTTTTTTCCAAATTATTTTGGGTTCTTTTACTGTTTTTCAACGGAAGAAGGTGGTGTCACAACTTCCATGAATTTAGCAGTTTAATAAGTATATATTGCTGCTTAAAGCCATATTTTGATGGACCCAAATCAATTAGATGAAAAAAACTCACAGGAATTTAAACGAGAAAAAACAAGAAAAATAATGGAGGAAATTTCTTCTTCGAAAGACGCAAGAAAGGCCGCAAGTCAAACTTCAAAAAATAAAACCGTAAGTGGGGCTGCAATATGTCGTCTAACAAAAACAAACAAAAACCTAAAGCTATTTAACCACCCCAATTGAAGTGCAACGGCGAAACCAAAATACCTAAAAAACTAATACTAGTAATAGGCAATAATCACATGCACAATAGACCCAACTACTATAACCAATTAAAATATAACACGTGGCCAACTAAATAAAATAACAAATTCTACGAGGCTTGGTTTATTATATTGCCTACATATTTTGATAGATTTAATCACTAATGAGCCAAATAATCTTGCATTTCTACTTTCTTGTCACTTAAGAGTGTCTGGAAGTAGCTAATTTAGTCCATATCATTTATATATAGTACTTAGCAAGTAAATAACGACGACTTTTCGTTTGATATTACAATGAACCAAGGACTAGAAGTAAAATAGAGATGGCACCTGGTAACACAACAGTAAAAGACTGAGTCAAGAAAAAGAAAACATTTTCTTCAGGAAGAAATAAAACTTGTACATTAAGAATGATGAAAACAACTTTTGAACCCAAGAAACCATGTCAAAAGACAACTCTATTTAGCATGATTGTAGCCCTTATCTACATTCCAACCCCACCATTATTTTATGCTTCTTTTATTTGACTGTCTTTAGTATTGTCAATCCAGAAACAGTTGTAAGTCTTCAGGTAATCATGACATCCAAAAGAAATTAGTAATTCTACGGACTTTTTTTCCTGATCTAGCTCCCAATGGTGGAATCTTATTGGAGAGGCAGTTTGTAAGACTATATAGTAGTACCTGATCGGGACCCTTAAATCTTGAAAAACCAAATTTTAATCCATTAATCTCTTTAATTAATTGTGTGGTTTTGATGCCCTGGAAGCTTCACCAAAGTCCTACTGCGTGAGTATACATGAAATAGACCTATAAACGGGTTGACAAGAATTTTTTTTTAAATTTATTCTCAAAGGAAAAGTGAGGTAAATAAAGGGGATCTATTCCAAGTCATATAATCTTTTAGATGCACAAGTATAATAACTCATATATGGCAAGTTAAATTTACTAATGTATTGTTAGATTTTTATGTTGAACTTATACGATTGAATTAAACTGGTTTCACGACATTTGTCGCTTCGTTTAGATAATTGTTTTTAGGGTATTTTAAAAAAAATATTATTGTAGCAGTTGTAAAGATTTATTTTAATAAATTTTCCAGTAATAGCAATTTATGTTTCGATTTACATAAGAAAATTCGCTAGTGTAAATCAAAATTTTTGTTGAGGTTTTTTTTTTTTTTTTTGGGTTGGGGTGGGTGGCTAGTGGTCTACGGTTGTTTAATTTGGGAACAAGTCGTTTCAAGAATCTCCTCAGAAAGCCATGCAAATATTGAATATTTGATAAAATTTTGACCATTTCTTTTCCATCAAGAATCCAATTCCTTTCTATCAATTCGTCTTCCTTGTGAAGTCTCTTTGGTGCGAAAATAATTTTATTGCCCAAAGATCATCATTGCTCAAGGAATTGGCCTTTCACATTTTTGTTTAGCTGGAAAACTAAACCGCATAAAGAATATGCATGCATGTTCTGATTTTCCTCCAGTTCGTGCGTCAAAGAGATACTATAATGTATTAGCAGGTACCCCATCAAACATGCATAGGCGTTGTTTATGAGCTAGATTGACTTGCAATGGTGAATTAAAGAATATCTTGGAGAAATTAATTTGGCGGAAATCCTTTTCTTTTCTTTTCCTTCCCCTTATTTTTAAAGAGTTTATAATTACAAAATCCCCTATGACAGAAAGTTCACGAGTAGAGCAACTAGAATCTAGTTACAACTAAAAGTGGTTCACGAGCTCTGATTTTCAATAAATAAGTAAGAAAAGTCTGACTACGGAGAAGCAATTGAATGATTTTAGAACTCAAGATTCCCTGTTTATATTAGGGCAAAATACTCATTAACCCTTGTGATTTTTGAATAAACCATATAACCTCCTTATGGTTTGAAAAGTTGTACATAAACCCCCGTGATTTAGGTTAAATTATCAAAGAGACGGAAATTATCTTCTGTCACGGTCTATGAAAAAATATTTAAATTACGCTAGTATAAGTATTAAAAATGAATTGAGGTTATGTATAGTTTTTAGAATCATAAAAAAGTTATGTGGTTCATCCCGAAAACCACATGAGGTAAAGTGAATTTTACCCAAAAAATAAGGCAAGCACATAGATGAAACAGTTAACTACTAAAGTAGTTTGGACATTTTGTTCACAGATCGTGTAATTTCATTTGTTTGACACTTTAACTCAAACAACAAGGAGTAACGTATAACTTTTGAAATCATAAGGCGCTTATGTGGTTTATTTGAAAACCACGTCCCGAGAGGAGGTAAAGTGTAGTTTTCCCTTTATATTAATATCATAGAATTTCCTATATTAAGGAACATGGGCTTTCATCTCAAAACCAATTGGTGATGAGTGAAATGGTCTATGTGCTTTATATGTTAGGATAATATACCTTGGGATTTCAATGTGGGATTTTTTTTATCCTTTAACATAGGATACCTTGGGATTTCAATGTGGGACTTTAATATAGGATACCTATGGGTTAAGAGAGAGCCCAGGGCTACTTGAGAGCACAAGATGTTGAAGCTAAAGATGACATAAGACTTATGGAGAGTTTTGTTGGTCCATGTAATTGAGAGATGACCCGAGTCATGGATGGAGTGTTAGATGTATGGAGTGTTAAATGGGAGTGTGAAGTTTAGACCCAAGGCCCAGTTTTGATACCACGGTAAGGAAGATGGCTTCCATCTTAAAACTAATTGGTAATGAGTAGAATAACCTATGTACTTTACATATTAGGATAGAATACCTTGGGATTTTAATGTGGGACTTTTTATCCTTTAACATCCCCTCCGACGTGACTCGGGTTTGTTAAAAGTCGATGGGCTAGAAGAGAGTTGGGAACTAGTTGAGAACCCAAGATGTTAAAACTAAATATGACATGGGGCTTTTGGAGAGTTTTGTTCCGACTATGTAATTGATAGATGACTCGAGTCATGGGTAGAATGTTGGATGGGAGTGGAGTGGAGTGGAGTGGATGGAGAATGCTGAAGTTCAAATTTAAAAATGTTTCCAAACAGAAATTCTTTTCCTTTGGCATAAAATCCCTACTGAACGATTGAAATTTCCTTGTCATGCATTTTGGAAATAATTACTTTATTCTATTACGAGAGTAAAATAGTTCTCTAGTTTCTTTTGTTTAAAGATAGAGACATTTGTCCAAAAATAAGATCTTCGTAAATTGTAATGAAAATGGGTAATTAAGTTACAAAATATGCGTATTGATCAATCCGCCAACATGATTTATAACTTAGTTTTCCACATAAGATTGGGATAGAAGTAAAGTAGATAGTAAATTACTACAAGGAAAATGTGACAAAGGCATTATAGTGATGTGGTTGTATATTGATTTCATAAATTAATTTACAACTGTAATTAAAAAATAATTCTTTATCTATATCAGCATAAAGATACCTCATAATTGAAATTCTACACCGACCATTGATCTTCATATTAATATATTTGGACCATATAAAACTGTACTCCAAAATTTTACTGTACCCTTACAATTTTTATTTTACCTTGCAATCAGGCAGTCTCATTCCCTCTGTGTGCGTGTATTAATAAAGAGAATGATATCATGATTGACACTTACAAACAATGATGAATATTGGTGGTAGCCAAGGTCACTTTGCTGACAGCAACCAACTTCTGTTGACGAAGTTAATCACAATAGCTAAATGAAGCCCATGATGATGATGGTGAAATTTGCTAGTAACTTGACCAGTAGGGCAAATTATTGGTTGATTAATTACCTAACTCTTGTCTTCAATCAAAATAAAGATGCATGATTATTAGCATATATACCTAAAAGCTATCTCACGCATGGCCTAGCTAAACTAGATATGTGTCCCAAAAAGTGGATACCGGAGACCCCATCAGAAAGTAATATATGCATAGTAGTAAACATTTATTTATATTTTCATAAGTTTTTGTGTAGCTTTAAGCCATGTGCCATTCTTGGGTGTGGTTAAATATGGTAGTTAAGATCTTTGACAATATTCCTGATGATAGAAAATTGAAACTATGGCCACATTAACCAACCCTCCTCATACTTAATTGAAAGGCACAAAATAAAACAACTTTTTGGCATCAATACTTTGTTGTCTGTCACTTCAATTATATTGATTATCTTCCAATGGACAAATTCGTCAAGAAAGCTAGTTTGGCATTTGCTTTAAGTCATTGGTGGCATTTGCCACATCGATCAAACTGATGGAACGAGCCATGCACAAGCTCATGAACTTAGCTATCATATTGATTTTTGAGTCCTAGCATAAACAATGAACCAATTATTTTTCTACCAGAAAAATAATAATAATAAAAAATGAGCCAATGATTTGGATCTACTTTTAAATGTTCTATTCTAATTGTGACCAGGAACAGGGCTATGTGGCGCTCTCTCCTTTCGATACTACTGTCATAGGCCTCATGGCATATGTTTGAAACTCACCATCAGCTTAAAGACCAATGCATTTTTATTAGTGAATGTGCATTCTTAATGTGGGAAGTATACAGTGAGATTAGATGCTTTTCAACATAGTTGTTGCTGCATTGTGGAACCAAGTAAAAAGATGAGGGTGAGAGTTGAGAAATCAGAATCAAGAGATCGACACAAGCTGCTTTTGAAGGAAGGAGATGCATGTGCTAATGTTCTTGCAAAACAAAATGTCAGCCTGCAGATAGGCTTGCATGTAATCTCGGATCCCCCTGCAGCTGGGAAAACGAGCCGAAGTTTGGGCAAGTAGTAACAGATAGATATTTAGGATCCCTGCGATCCAACCGTAATCTGGTTTCATTTTTCATTCTTTTTTAAAGCAATTAGGATAGCTATTCACATGTTATTCTACTAAAATTGCCACAGTAGTGAGTTTATTAACTCGGACATTAGTAAGCCTCATACTCAAAATCTGTTGTGGTATCTCAATTTTGTTGTTTTCATCAGCCCTTTGTCTTGGGCATCATTCAAGGTGCATTGCTCTTCTTCAACTACAAGGTCACAATTGTTTTAAATTGCCACAATAAGAAGGTTGAATTAATGATCAAATGTTTTAATTCAAATAGACAAAACCAAAGCAAAGTTAGACTTGCGTAATTCAGTAGTGGGGAAATAAAATTGACTGTTAAAATATTACTATGGACTTCCAAAGTTGTTATGATTGCTTATGAACTGCATCCAATATCAGATCTTAAGCAAATAGGTGGGGTCAAAGCCTTAGAAAGCATGTCATATGAAATAGGTAAATTACGTCAATTACACTTTATAGGTTTAATATAAGAAGAGAAATCACGTTGCAGTCTCTTTCTTCAATCATTCAATCTAGATATTTTTAAGGCCTGTAGTTCAGCTTAATCTTCAAAGGTCTACTTATTTTGGCAGCAAAGAAATCATCTTCTGACGGAGAAATTTAAAACAACGCTAAGAATTAATCTTTAGGTCTTTAGTTGGGCCAAATCTTCTAGGATATTTTAAATTTGGCACATTTTAAATTCGGCCGGAAACCACTACTATTATAGTAATGGAATTCAACGGTAAGAAGAAACAAAAAAAACAAGAAAAAATAATAATAATAAGGCAACCACTTATTTTAAAGGGAAAAACAAACAAATGCATGTCAGGTAAGATGATATATGTAATGATTTTTTTTTGGTTTGGGGTGGGGGGGGGGGGGTGGAGGGGGGAGGTACCCATCATAAGTTGTTCTTATTTGTATGATGGGATAAGTATCTAGTCATTTTCAAGCTATTAATTACCACATAAGAAAGTTGAATTGATGATCAAATGTGAAATAGATACAAGCAAGCAAAGTAAAACTTGTGTAATTCAGTATTGGGGGACTAAAATTGAATTAGAAAATTTTCGTTTGAACTTCAAAAGTTATTACGCCACCAATTTGCTTAAGATCTGATGTTGGAATTGGATGAGAGCTATGTATGCTAACACAGTCCGTATTCCCCCTTTCTTTCTCGTTTGAGGTTGGGTTTTGTCAGAGCCTAAGAAAACAGGCACACAAAATAGTTTAAATAGGTCAATTACACCTTTGTAGTTTTAATCCAAGAAGAGGGATCGCGTTGCAGTCTCTTTCTTCAGTCATTCAAAACTTGATAATTTTAAAGTCTTTCGGCTTAATCTTCAAAGGGATTTTTTACTTTTGATGAAGAAATTGAAAACAACCGTAAGAACTAATCATCTTTAAAAAAAAAAAAAGAACTAATCATCTTTAGGTCTTTAGTCGGGCCTAATCTTTTAGGATATTTTAACTTCAGCCTTAAACAACTACTCTTATATAGTAATGGAAGTCAACACTCAGAAAAAAACAAAAAACAAAGGAAAAAGACAAGAAAAAAGACAACCACTTATCCTATGGGGAAACTAACAAATGTGTCTTAGGTAAGGTGATATGTATGATGGAAAGAAATAGAAATGGAACCCATTAAAAGTGTCGTTACTTGTAGGATGGGTAAGTGAGCTGTCATTTCCATGTTATTATAAGAAATATTCAACTTTATTAAACTATAACTCTTTGATGATATATTTATTACTAATCACATCAAATTTAAATAAATTTTAGCACTTGCTATCTTGTCAAGCTTCTATTCATATTGGGTTGATTAGGATAGGATTTGATAACAAAAGAAATAACTCAACTTGTTGCCTCAAAAAAACAACCAATAAAGTTTAAACTCATTTTCAAACTCTTAAATATCCCTTAAAGTTTGAATAATTGGTTTCAAACTAGTTTACACTTGAGGGTCCAATTATCATTTTAGACTATTTGCAGCCAGAGGTGGTGTATATAAGACTATACATCCAAGTGGCATTTTTCACATGCTTTCAAAAAAATATCAAGAATGAGTGGGGAAGAATTGAAACTTTTGGGTACATTGGTGAGCCCATTTGTGTGGAGAACCATATGGGCATTGAAATGGAAAGGGTTAGAGTATGAATTCATAGAAGAAAATCTAGGAAACAAAAGCTCACTTCTTCTTGAGCTGAATCCTGTTTACAAGAAAGTTCCTGTACTTGTTCACCGGGGAAGACCAATATGCGAGTCTCTTGTTATTCTTGAATACATTGATGAAACATGGAAAGAAAATCCTATCTTTCCTGAAGATCCTCAAGCAAGAGCCTATGCTCGTTTTTGGGCTAAATTTTCTGAGGAAAAGGTAAAATTCTGTTTTTTTGAATTTGTTATAGCTAGTTTTTTTCGGAGTAGAAATATTTCTTTTGAGATTTTGACCAGAATCCTTTGCCAGCTCCTGAATTATTTTCCAGGATTAATGGTCAAAAAAATATCTTTTTCACTCTTATATTTTTCATGTAAATATTTTGTCTTGACATGTAAACAGTATTATGCCATTCAAAAAATTTTTGGTGAGAACTGTAAACATTACCTTTGGAGACCACTGAGGTCAAATGTACACGAACTAAGTGACTTTTTGTGTGTGTGTGTGTGTGTGTGTGTGTGAATGTAGTTGGATCACGACCGTCAACTCTTTGGAGACAATTAAATACGGATCATTGAGGCCTGATTTCTAATACCTCATATGTGAATTAGATTCGTTATCTATTGAATTTAACCAAAACTTTAAGCAATACAGTTTCAATTTCCATTAAAAACTAAAGACAACCTTAAATTATTCCTACATATATAATATAAGCTTGTTCATATGCACTTGATCATGAAGAGTTCTCATGAAATTTGATTGCAGTTCATAGAATCAGCAAGAAAACTACTTCGCAGTACTGGAGAAGAACAAGCAATAGCACTTGAGGCAATTTCGGAAGCCATGGAAATTCTTGAACGTGAAATAAGTGGAAAAAAATTCTTTGGCGGAGACGAAATGGGATATCTCGATCTTGTCATTGGGTGGAGTGCATATTGGCTTCAATTCCTGGAAGACGTGGCATGTTTTAAGGCAATGGATTCAACAAAATATCCTTGTCTTGATATGTGGATGAAGAATTTCTTAGAAGTACCTCTCATCAATAACAATTTACCTGCTCCAGACAAGATTCTCAGCGCCTACGGCTCCTACAGAAATATAATTGTTGCAAATACAAAGGCTTGAATTCTCATTTCTCTATCTTGATCTGTTCGATTTTCATACTAAAATCTATGTTGAATTAGCATTTGTGTCCATTGGCAGGGGTATAATTGAATGGAATGTTTAAAATTTGTCCCTCCAAATTTATTGATTGTGTATGTGTACATGTGTTATGTTACACATCGGATATTGTTTATCAGATGTACTGGGAAATGAACCCGAACATGTTTAGTTTGGAAGTGGGGTAATTATGTCCTAAACCAAGAAGAATCTTATGTTCCTATTCTTGCATCCATCTCAGTCTTAGTGTGCAAAAACTCATTATAATCATGTACACATCACATGTTTGTACATTCATCACATGTTTGTACATTTCAACAAAAAACTACTCTTATGTACCTTTTCCACACATAATAAAAGTTACTCATACTTTTAAATAGACGTAAAATAAATCAAGTTTTTTATGCATAAAATAAAGCAATTTACTTGTTACGTTTTATGTACAGTCACAAAATTTTGAATTTTATTATGCTACAATATATTTTATAAGTTACATACAACATCAATAAAAATACAAGCACTTTTTCCCATATTTGTTTAACAAAAGACAAAGCTAGATAAAACTCAATCAACTTAAAGTCTTATAGCAAGAACCAAAGTTCAAATTTGATATTAATGTAGCATAATACATAAAAATCTAGTAAATTGAATCCACATTTGTAGTTCCATAATATTTATTGTTATTTAAATAATTTTACCAAATGGTACATTCACATTCAATTTTTTTATTTGTACTTTTGAAACAAAATTTGGAGAATATGGATACGCATATTGAAATTTTGTCCTATTTGCCTCTCATGATTTACTATCCATAAATCTTGCTGGTAACTTAATGTGTGTGTAGTTATATGTATTTTGTCTCTGCGTGTGGGCGTCTGTGTTGTTTGTGGGAATTACGGTCACGTTTGGGAACTAGGAAAATGGGAGGGGAGTTCAGTTTTTTTGGAATATATTGTGAATTACTCTTCAATTGTGTGTGACATATACTTGAGGCAAATATCTTGAAATGAACATTGTAAAGAGAATTGATTTTTTTTTTGAGAAATAAAGAGAATTGATTTAAAAAAGAAAATATCACGTTTGGGCTAGTAAGAAAATTGTTTTGGGCTATCAGAAGTCATTAGATTAATTGGGTTGTAAATTGCCAGAAGCCCAAGCCTTGGACACCATTTATTATTTGACAGTAGACAAAATATTCGATTTTCCTTGTGTACATAAGCTTTTGAACATTCTACTTTTGACTTATTCTAGGGGATGGTCCAACTGGACCTGAGGGGGACCAATGGGGACTGAATCACTATTGGATCAGAGGAACACTATAGTGTAACCTCTGAATTTTTGAAACAATACATATGCTGTTGCAGGTGAATACTTGACAAAAAAAAAAAGCTTTTGAACATCACCTTGCCCATTTCTTGGAGTTACCTCAATACACCCAAGGCATTGGCGAATACATCAGAATGTAATGTTCGACGGACTTGGAGTAGCTATGACCCTGGCTAAATAGGATTTGCTATGGCAAGATATGATTTTGCATAGTAGACCTGCCTTATAACTACTTTCTTAAAAAATTGAGGCCCTGAGGTATAACCTATAAACTTAGTTTATGAAAATAGTGGTCATGCCATTAATGTTACTCGAGTGTTAGTGAGGTTTTAATGTATAATTTTGAGACTCAACTAGGAGAGTTCTCAAATTGGTACCTATTGTTGTTGTGTGTTTTTATATTGGAGGAAGTTATTTCTAAATTGTTTGATAAACAGTTATTCTGCTATTAACAAAATAGTATAATGCTTTCCCACTTAAAACCCTTATTCATGGAGAAAGTGTAAATTCGCCGGCCGTCCATTGGAGAAGGATAGTGCATATTAGCGTGCTTGTTAATGTCCAGTTCTTAATCAGAGATGCCAAGAACTCTTTTTGATTGTCCCTTACTAGCTGAATATAAATCCTGTGAAAAGCAGGCGGAATCTTTTGGAGCAAACTTTATTGTCGCTAGGAAGGTCGTCCTAGTTGATTAAGCCCCCTCATAATTATTTATTGTACAAGGGAAATAAATAAACCGTAGATTCTTCGTTAGGTATCGTCATTGTTGTGTAGAAATTATTGTAAGAGGGATATAAATAAACCATATATTCTTTGTTAGGCATCAACGTTGTTGTCGTACTTACCCACAAAAAAGGGAAAAAAAAAAATCGTCCTCTTTGGTACTTTCCAAAAGCTACAAAAGACAAGAAAATAATTATACCAAAAATCATAGAAAAAAAATTGAAGTTGTGAGTGTGTGTACATACAGCGGAAGAAGTAGTGATTCTCATTATTAACAGTAAACATGAGCTTTCACGATTTGAAACTTCTAGGCATAAGAGTGAGCACATATGCATGGAGAATCATATGGGCATTAAAATCAAAAGGATTGGAGTGTGAATTCATAGAAGAAGATATATCTAACAAAAGCTCATTACTTCTAGAGATGAATCCGGTGCATAAAATGATTCCAGTGCTGATTCACAATGGAAAACCCATATGTGAGTGCCTGGTAATTCTCGAGTACATTGACGAGACCTGGAAGGAAAGCCCCCTATTGCCTGAGGATTCTCAAGGGAGAGCTTATGCCCACTTTTGGGCTAAATTTGCTGAGGAAAAGGTAAAATTTAATTTATCTAACTTATATATTAATCGTGGAAAATATAGCCAGTTAATTAGCACTTAATCAAATCATTATTTACTATTGGAGGTTACACTTCATCATGAACACTTGATCATATAATTGCAGCTAATTGAAGTATCGAAAAAGGCATTTGCTAGCACTGAAGAACAGGATCAAGCAAGATGGGTCGAGTCAATGGCCGAGGCATTCGAAATTCTTGAACGTGAGATAGGAGGGAGGAAGTTCTTTGGAGGCGACAAGGTGGGATTTGTTGATCTTGTTATTGGCTGGACTGCATACTGGCTGCCAATTTGTGAAGAAGTGGCTAACTACAAGGTAATGGACTCAACGAAATATCCCCATCTCCATAAGTGGATGAACAACTTCTTACAAGTTCCCTTCATTAAGGAAAATCTGCCAAATTCGAGCGAAATTTTCAAGGCCTTTGGTCCATCGCGAGAAAAGATACTGGCCATGACCAGTAATAAAAGCCAACTCAGCTAGCTGATCATATACAAGTTAAATTCTCTATCTTTTTGTTAAAGCTAAAGGATACAAATGATTAATTTGTTTGGAGTCAGACAATTTTAAATGTTCTGGTAGATTGAGATTGTGAATTCGCTTGTATATTGTTCAGCTCGCATGGCTCTTTGAAATGTTTGAGATTTTTTTTTCTTTTTAATTCTATATATTGACTCGATTTTTATTTTGATCTTGGGCAACACCGTCAAGGGAATCGGGAGAGGTACATGTTTGGTGCAATTGGTACTGTTGATACATATTTTAATTACATGATGTATCATAAAATCATATAATCTAATATATATATATATATATATATATATATATATATATACTTATACTATATAATATATTCATGTTTCTTCCTTTTTTTGTCTTTCCTAATTTACCCTTATTTATACAACTCCTTATTTACTTAAATATGGGAATATAAATATTAACTAATTAAACCCTTAAAATCTCTCACCAATCTAACATACAATTAAAGTCCTAATAGAATACTTAACTAATTAAATTGTTAACTAAATGCAATAGCATGCTTTAATCTACAGTGAAACTTACGCGCATGAAATTGAAAATAGGATAGCATACGTGCCACACAAAATAATATCAACGTGGTTTCATGTCACAAAAAAAGGATTTTTTTGTGAAATACAAAAAGAATTTGAAATACAAAAAAGCAAAGTCAAATGGAATACAATACAAAAAGGAATTCTATTTTAGATGAAATATTAGAAGTTGTTGAGAATATGGAATTTGTTTCTAAAGTTGGATGATCATGCAACAATCAACTTGATCACAAGCACAATTATATAATTATTTTCCATTGTAGTAGCCAACTTACCGAGCTCTTATACCACTACGTACTGAACCGTGTGCTTTTGCAAGTTAAACTTATTAAACACCTAAGTACAGATAAAACAAATCCAAGCCAAGAGAGTTAAGGCTTGAAAGACGTAATAAAAGCTCCCGGAAAACTTATCTTTTGTATTTAATTTGATAATTCAGAATGTCAAAATCAACTTCAAATTATGGAATCATCTATGAGTACAATGTTCTTAACTAATCAACAAAATGAAGCTGGATATCTACAGCTAAACGACTATTCTTGAAAAAATTAAAAAGAAATAAAAATATATAATCCCTATCCTCAAAATTAAATTGAGTCATATCATTTCAACTATTATTTTAGGTGTTAAAGGTAATAAAAGCTAATTGCCTTCTCATCTTTTTCCCCTCAATATTATACATTTTTCCATTTTAAGGAAAAAAAGAAAAATTGTCTTTGTCTAAACTCATAAAACTAACCTAAAATAGATCATAGGATTGATTGATGAACGAAAACATAACATAAATATTTAAATTAATCAAATCCTAATGCAGCACAACATTTCTTTAAAAGTCTTTCAAGCGTTTTATGATAAGAAATTTAAAAGTTTATCACCAAATATTACGAAGGTTATCATAAAATACACTTGCAAAAAAAAAAATTTCTAAAATAATAGAATGAGAAAACTAAGATATAAAAATATTATCAAATAATCTTCTGATTTATTTTGGGTTAGTTCATGAGTTTAGACAAAGACAATTTTTAATTTTTTTTCCTTAAAAAAGAAAAGGTATAATTGAGAAAAATAAGAAGCCAATTAGCTTTTATTACCTTTAATGTCTAAAGTAATGGAATATATAAATTTGTTATAACTATTATAAAGCACTCAAAAGGTATGGAGTACTAGGTAAAAGAAATTAAAAAGAGAAAAGACAAACGTCAATAAATGAAATTATGAAATAAAAGAAAAATTGGAGTTATACTTATAGAACTGTCAAAAGTCAAACTGAATTAAAAGAAATTAGCACACATTTTATAAGCCAAAAGACAAGTTGAGTAATTAAATTAAAACATCATAATAGATTTCCTTTCAATGTAATTTAGTTATTCCTGCGTATTTTATGTAATTCATTTTCTAAACTAATTATCATGAGCTATAAGTAGACTGGGAAAAATATTTAATTAATTAAGCATTTAACTTAGTTATGTAAAAAAATAAATATTTAACTATATGAGGAAGATCATTTAAAGTATCTAGGACACTCTTTTTGTATTTCCTCCACTTTTAATATCTCCTTGACTTTTTTCCAGCTTTCACATGCATATCTAAGGTTAATTTCTTTTTTACTATCTCTATATTTGGCGTATCTAACAATTGACAATTGGCTATTGTCTTTTTTTTTAGTGGTTTAGCAAATTTCTTTCACTTAATTATAATTAGTTATAATTAATTATGCCAAAATGTATTTAGCTTCAAGCATCTATTTCACTAATGGAGGCCACACCATAATTCCTTTATCTCATCGTTTTTCTCATGAGTTAAATTAGATTGAGATTCACAAAATCTAAATAAAGATAGAATGAGATTCACCAGCTCTCTGATTTGCTGAACCCATACTCATATATAAGTTATGATTTAAATGTTAGTAGTCGACAATGTGAATATAACAAAATGATCTTACTTTATGTAGAGTGCTTTAGATGTTACACAAAAGAAAGTGAAAAATTGGGAAATGATCGTCTATGACTCGATGGAAGAAATATGAAAAATAATTAAAAAAATCAAAATTTAAAAAGTATCAAAAGGAAAGGGAACAAAAAAAACTATTAAACGAGAAATAATATATAAATTTCAAAATAATAAGCAAATTTTAATTTCGATGTTTGTTCATCAAGAATTCTATATCAAAGAAGACAAAAAGAAGGCATCTGCCATAAGCCTTTTCGAAATATTGAAAATGGTTAAATTAATTATAATGTACAGAAATATTATATGTCGTTGACGATTGAGAAATAAAATGAAACAGTGAAATAACTGAATTTGAAATAACCTTTAAATATATTGTACTGATGAAATATTTGTTGCAGAACATGTCTCTTACATTGAATTTAATAATCCAAGAAAAGAGTATTACTCTTGTATATATTCATGTTTCTTCCATTTTTTTGTACTTCTTAAAATATTCTCATTCAATAGTATCATATAATTTTGGATGCTTATCGATTAGAGGAAAAGTCCCAATTGCAATCCATTCCTTTCTGTTTCCAAGAAGAACAAGAAATTTAATGTCTGCAACTTTTCAAATTAAATCAACTTACTAGATTGCAATATTCAATAATAAAATGAATATTCATAGTCAAGTTATGTGCTCCTTTTTTAAGTATGCAATTGGTTCCTACTTTTGTGAGTAAATGCGTCTATTTCACTAATGGAAGCCACACCATAATTCCTTCGTCTCATCGTTTTTCTCATAGGTAAAATTAGATTGTGATTCACAAAAACTAAGTAAAGATCGAATGAGATTCACCAACTCTCTAATTTGCTGAATCCGTACTTATATATAAGTTATGATTTAAATGTTAGTGGTTGACAATGTGAATATAACGAAATGATCTTACTTTATGCATAGTGCTTTAGATGTTACGCAAAAGAAATTGAAAATTGGGAAATGATCGTTTATGACTTGATGGAAGAAATATAAAAAATAATGAAAAAATCAAAATTTAAAAAGTATTAGAAGGAAAGGGAACAAAAAAAAAAAGAACACTATTAAATGAGAAATAATATATAAATTTTAAAATAATAAGCAAATTTTAATTTCAATGTTTGTTCTTCAAGAATTCTATATCAAAGAAGACAAAAGAAAACATCTGCCATAAGCTTCCGAGAAATATCAAAAGTGGTAAATTAATTATAACATATAGAGACATTATATGTCGTTGACAATTGAGAAATAAAATGAAATAGTGAAATAACTAAATTTGAAATAACTTTTAAATATATTGTACTAATGAAATATTTTTTGCAGAAGATGTCTTTTACATTGAATTTAATAATCCAAGAAAAGAGTATTACTCTTGTATATGATCGTGTTTCCTCCCTTTTTTTTACTTCTTTAAATACCCTCATTCAATATTATTATACAATTTTGGATGTTTATCGATTAGAAGAAAAGTCCCAATGGCAGTCCATTCCTTTTTTGTTTCCAAGAAGAACAAGATATTTAATGTCTACAACTTTTTAAATTAAATTAACTTTACTAGATTGCAATATTCAACAATAAAATAAATATTCGTTTATAAGTGAAGCTATGTGCTCCTTTTTTAGGTGTGCAATTGGTCCATATTTTTGTGAGTAAACAATAATTTTACCCAGTACTTTTTTGCGACCAAAAAACACAAACATTTATAGTATAGAATAACTAGAAGGAAGCTATGGTAATTTTCATCTTGTAGTCTTTTTTTTTTTTTTGAGTTAAGATATCAAAGGTATTGAATTTCATATATTCTTTTCCATAATTTTGAGATTTTAAATTCCAAATGATTTTTAAATAAATTTTAATTAATTTCTTTTTCTGTATAATTTTTTAATTTATTACTAAATTTTGTTTTTTTTGTAGTATTATTTATGATTGTTGGTTCTTCAATATTTATTTTAGATTCTATTACACTTAAAATTATATTTAGTTCGATATCATTATTGATTTGAATTTATTTTGGTTTTATCCAATCATTAACATATTGAAAATAATTTCATATTTTACATGCATTTTTCCTTAGATATTGTGAGCTTAGAAAGCTAATGACCATCATATTTTGTATGCTTACTTGATTCCATTTTTCCTTTATCTTATGTAAGAACCATTTTTAATATAATTATGAGAACAGAATTACTTTTTTTGGAATTTCATTTTGTGCTATAGTTACTTGAATATATATAGTCACAATGGATTTATAGTAATATTACACTAAAATCTTACTACAGTAGCATTAATTCGTCTTATGAATTGTTGCTTAGTAAACACATAATTGCTTAGTTGTTTAACAACTTTAAGCGTAATATATAGGAATGATAATATTTATTTTAAACTCAAACTCTATAATTCCGAATTAAAAAATTACAGTATTATGGTACAAATGTCTAATTTCTCATTTTATATTCTATTAAATGCACATTTACATTCCTACAACAACTAATTTCAAGTTTGTTCATTAAACTTTGTATTGCAATTTATTTCTTTTTAATTCATATTTCAACTTCCATATACAATTTCTAAGTTACTTCATTAGCACTATTAACCAATTGACACACACTCAAAGCATGTGCAAAGCACATGCACATTCCTAGTATTACTATATATTCGTGAGTTTTGTTCGTATATACTACTAGCACAAGCAGCTATCCAATCCTATGCTGAATGATGTATAAAATACACTAGTCTCATAAGCTGTACCAATTGTTAACGGCAGCTGTTCCCAACCAGTCTATATCGGTTCACACAAAGTCGTCTTAACAATCTTAATCATAGTCTGCTT
Organism: Mitragyna speciosa; assembly: GCA_024721245.1. NCBI lineage: Eukaryota > Viridiplantae > Streptophyta > Magnoliopsida > Gentianales > Rubiaceae > Mitragyna > Mitragyna speciosa. The sequence goes on from CM045555.1 coordinate 25,944,523, forward strand.
CTGCTCCCAATATCTGCATTTAGCGGTGGAATCAGTCCCTTTTGACCATTTTTATTTTCAGTACAGGGCCTTTGTGAGAATTAAACGACTCATTTGGTTTATAGCATGATTCGGTTACAATATTCCTGAAAAAGACTTCATTTTACAACAACTTTACAATATAAATGCCATAACATAGAATAATGATGCATCCGAAAAACTCCACTGTAATAAAGGAAATGAAAAATATTGCCTTAATGGCAATTTGCTCGAACTACCTTGATGATACACTATTACAAGGAAAAAACTTCGGTGGATTGGGTCCATGGATGAGGTCGTGGGCCTCGTGGTCCAAAATTGTCCACATCAGCAATGGGGTGGCCCTAGTGAGCCATAGAGTGGGCTAACGTAGCCACAGTTGACGTTAACGATTTTGGACCAAGCGTGAACCCGGTCCACCTTCTCCAATTACAAACATGTACCAATCGAGAATTTTACTGGTAACAGTTGCAGTCCAGTTAAATCTTATGAGGTGAATCGGAGTGAAGAATACAATGAATCTGCACACAAGAAGGAAAGAGGCAAGGCTATCCCTCAATATACCTCTGATGCTTAAATTAGAGAATTATAAAGTTGATTATAACAGTTCAACAGTAATAAAAGAGAAACTATTATCTCTTGACCCATAACATATTTCTAAGAGGTTTTTATACTTTGGAAGAGAGAGAAAAGAGAACTATAAACAGTGCTCCCATTTAGTACTTAGTCTGTCTCATATTCTGACAACACATTACTAAGTACAACTCAATCTTGTAGGTAGTTAATATGTCAGTTGATTGAATAGGATGTGACACTATATAAGGTAGCTTAGCGATCCTCGGGGTGATTAGGTGAAACAACTTGTTGATAGTTATCCAAAGTCTTGGCGAAGTTCTATAAGTCATGAGTGTTGAAGTTCGGCCAGTCATGCTGAAGTGTGAGAATAATTTGAGGTGAAATAATGACGAGGTACTGACATCAACCCTTCTAATGAGATAATGACGACATGTGATAGGCCGTAGTTAATCTTAGGCCAATATTTATATCGTTTATGTAACAATAATCATGGTTACTTTTTATTTCAAATTCGTGCTAGTAAGGTTTATAAAACTATTGGTCATCTATAACCCCATTTTTAGTACGTAGAATGATCCATGATGGGAATGTCTTTTCATACCGCATGTATTCTCACCCAAAATAGTTCATTTTGTGTGTGTATTCGTTCCAATATTTGGTAATTTATGTTAGAATAGAATGATAATCGATGTTAGAGTAGAATGATTATTTTTTTCTAATATTTGGCATAATTATTTTGATATATCATAATAGAATAACATCCTTACTAATTTGACAAAATGCTATTGAATTGCTATAAAAAGCTAACATGTTCTTCTAGTGCTACTATGCGTAAAAATAACATAATTGCATCTTTATTGAACATTGAATTGTTGTATAATTTAGTTGATTATACAATGTGAATATTTATTTTAGAGGTCTTGTATCAGTTAAAAGATTTTGCAATTAGAACAATAGTTCATTTTATTTGCTGTGTTTTCATTTAATCTTCAGAAAACTTAAATAAGTATTTACATATTTAAACAAATGTTTAGATGCTAGCCATTTTTTATGGCAAAAAAAAAAAAAAAAAAGATCGTGTTAAACATGATTATGATTGTTAATGATTAAAACATTACGAAAACAATTATTTGTAAGGTATAGAATAGGTAACGTAGCGAAAAAATAAAAATTTATGACCTTAACCATGGATCTCTTTGACATATCTGTATGATTAATAAGGGGGTTTGCATGAAAATTACCTCAAGTACAGAAGATTTCTATACTACTGGACAAAGATACTTCGAATAAGAGGTTAGATCTACCACGAAAAGCCCTTCAAGCGTAGAGGCTCTAACGATATCCACACGAACAACTTCTTTGGGAACCTTGTAGGCTTGCTTGCTTTGACAGTTTGAATGCTAGCTCCCTTAAATTATTTAAGAACACAAGAAGAAGAAAAACCTAACAATTAGGAGAGAGAGAGATGCCTAGAAGAGAGAGAAAGTGGCGTGCTTTTCTTTCTTCAAATTTTTTCTCACTAGTTTTCGTTTGTGTTGCAATAATAATTCAAGAGTCAAAGCATGAACCTATTTATAGAGGAAGTATTCTAATCTTTTAGGAAATAAAGTTAATTGGAAACCAAGAAGGTTTAGGTAACTTACTTTAAGCTAAACCTTTTCCTTTAGAAAATCTATTCCATAAGGAAACCAATTAGTTACTTTTATGAAACTAACTTCCTACAAAACTTAGAATATTTATAAATAAGTCCTTTAAGTTAATTTATCTCATAAATTAACCCCATAAGTATCTCATACTTATCTTAATTACATTTTAACCCAAAGATTTTGTTCTTTATGTGTGTGACCCATTAGGTTCCATTCACATTGGCAATAAGTATAAATTATAACTCATTAATTGAGCTAGATAAATTAAACACTTTAATTTATCATTAATTTACTAATTAATCAATTCATACTTATAGATCATGAGTGGCGTCTAGCAATGCATCATGACCATCCAAGTGAATAGGAAAGTCATATGATAGACCATATCCTTCAATGACAATGTTACTGTGTAATTAATATCCTTTCACCACACTATATCCCAATTAGTCTAAAAGTATAGTGCATACTTTTAAATGACTAATTTATATTTTTTGTTTCAGAAATACAACTCTCCATGATGTATAACCTTGAAACTACTTCCGAGTTATACTATCACTTCTGCAAAAGATTTCTGAGCTAATATTTCCAACAAGTGGCCATAAAGGGATATACTCTCCTATTAAGGAGTAGGTGAATCCTAAATTGATTACTCACTATCTTTCCATGCTTCAAACTATACCCAATCTCTAACCTATGGGCTACCCTTTTACGGGTATCGAGGAATATAGTCAAAGTATAGCAATCCACACTCAAGATACTATGGTAATCTCAAGTCAAAGGATCCCTTACACCATTGCCTATTAAGAGTTCAACTATTGGCACTATAGTTGAAACTCTTGGACGGATCAATACAATGAACTTGTTCTCAAACAAGCATCTACATACCAGTTTAGGTGTCACGCACACCATAGTCAATGAGATCAACTACTACTTACTATAAGTAAGAGGCAAAGCATGTGCTAGTCGATCTGCATTAATGATGTCCAATCTCATTAATACTATGACTAGGGATATTTAAGAATATGACTTTATATATTAGAGTCTTCATAATTGTAACCCTTACAATCTTTAATACACAGTCAATATTCTAAGGACTTTATCAAACAAACAAGTAACATGGAAATACAAGTATAGATGATAAAGAAAAATGCCACATGAATAAATACAAAAAGCCTTAAACCATCTTGGTTTTAGGGCATACACTAATATTATTAACTAAAGTTAAAAAAATTAAAATTTAACAAAATGAATCATACAAGTAAAAAGAAAAACATAAAAGTGAAATGTTGAATATACCAGTTTATGAATTATTTGATTACAAAATCAATCTAACAGAAAAAGTTAATTGTAACAAGGATAATAGTCGAGAAGAAGTAGTATAAATGTGCAATTTTCAACTGGCAACGAACATTTTTTTTTCTATTGATTGATCAGTCTTGGTTCAAATAATAGAAGGTAGATAAATAACGTCGAAATCATAATGATTTGCAATACATGGAAACTGAGAAACGATTTGCAAGGATCTTTGCCCATGAAGATCAATAATCAAGATAAATTTGCTAACACAAATGGTGATTGTGGTCAATTTATTGAAACACAAAGGGAAAAACAAAAAAAAGAAGAAGAAACTTGTAGAGTGACCATTCAACTAGAGTGTTCTTACTATTAAACGCTTCTTCCCTACGGCACTACTTTTGGTTGATGTAGGAGAACTATGAGCACTTAAAGCAGCACCAGGCTAGGCAAAAGCAACACATTTCAGGTTCCCCCAGAAGTCTGCGTCCCAGTGATCTCACCGTAGGAACGTTACTCCTGGGCAAGTCGTGAGTTGGGAACGCGAAGTTTGGTCCACTGGGGAAATCCAGTTCCAGCTTCTCATCGGCCTCCATGAAGCCTGAAGCTGAATCATCAATAGGACTGTCAATGGGGCCGGGCCAGCCCGAGCCCGGCCCGTTCGGCCTGCAAAAAAAGCCCGTGAGCCTAACTCTTGATCGGGCCGAGCTGAGTTTGGGCCTAAATATTAGGCCCAAAATTTTTTTGAGCCGAGCTTGGGCCTCAATAGGCTCAGCCCGTATAAGACCCGGCTCATAAAACATATATATATATATATATATATATATATAACCTAAATATAAATTACATACACACACATATATATAATATGAAATTATGTATAATATATTAACTAAATCCTTAATATATCTCCTAATATATATATATATATATATATATATACATGTATACATATAATAACTCAAATATAAAATTAGACACACACATATATAATATAAAATTATATATAACATATTAACTAAATCCCTAATATTTTCTCTCTCCTCAAACAACTCTATCGCCGGCCAAATTTCTAATTTTCCTCTCTCCCTCCTCAAACAACCCCATCACCACTCAAATTCCTAAATTTTCCTTCCCTCTCAAACAACTTCATCAACTTCTTCCTCCCTAAATTTGAGGATTGCTCAACATAATTCGCCAAGTACACACTTTAATTAACTAGATTTGCGTTGAGTGTTGCAACTAGTCTACTTGGGGCTTGTGCAACCGGTTAGAGTATGAGAAGTTCTTACTTTTAAGATTTTTCATACATCTATTATGTGGTTGTTGTGTACTAAAAGTAGATGCTTAACAAAAGTAAGGAACTATAATTCTAATATAATTCTAATGCTTACAATGGAATTATTATGATCTCATTGTAAGTAATCGTCTCTCAAGAGTTTCAATCAAATGAGTAGTTACTGATTATGTGCAAAGTAACTGAAATTTGTACAATTAATAACATATTATTTTTTATTATTGGGAACAAAATTAAAGGAAAACTTGTAGTTTTGTATTGTGTTGGAGCTGTTGAATTGTAGAAGTATCTCAATAGGTTTAGGCTCGTGAGCTTAAGCTCACAACCCGAATATTTTGTGAGCTGAGCCTGAGCTTTACATTTACAAACTCGAAGCTCATAGCCCGAAACTCACAACTCGATTTATTATGTGAACTGAGCCTGAACTTGTTAAAACCCGGCTCATACGGCCCGATTGACAGGCCTAATCATCAGCCATTGCTACCTTCCCAGTGAACTGGGTGTGAAGCATAATGAAAGTGATGAACAGTACTGCAATTATTTGTACCATGGATTTCGACATTGTTTAAAGTATAATATTGCTGAATTCTTTGATACAATGCCAAGACTACTTAGCTTATGAAGTCCTGAGACTATAAGCAAGTTTATATAGAACTCTGGACGTGTTACCTACCATGCAGTTGCTGCTCCTTGGCAGTAAACTCAATGGCTGTCTTTTTAATCCTGTCTGAATTCGACCAAATCGGCAAGCCGGCCTGTGTTTATTCATCAAGTCACAAATCTTTTTATCATTAAGAAAAGGATTTTGGTAGTATCTATATATCGTTTATCACTCTCTGACACATGAAATTTTTAAATAACCGCTTAATTATCGACAAACTGAGGGAGTATATTATTAAATTGTAGAAATAGAAACTGATGAGAATGTTATTTTGAAAAAATTGAGAAGGTAAATCAGTTATATTAAAAATGTGTATGAGGTCACTATTTTCCGTACAAAGAGTGGTGAAGAATGTCTAAATATCGAATTCTGTGGACTTGGCAAGCAAAGTTTAAGCACGTGGCTCTGTTTGAATTGATTTTTTGGAGCATTATTTGGAAAAATTTTTCCAATCCCGTTTGGATGATGGAAATTATTTGGTCAAAAAGTAAAAAAATTTTAGGTTAAATTTTTTCACCAAATTTTTCCACCAAATTTTCATTCTAAATTTCAAATGAACTTTGGAGACTTTTTACACAATTATTCATAAAAGCAAGCATGTTTATGTTCAAAATTTGTTTAGAAAAACTGAAAAAATTGCGAGTGACAAAATGAGATTCATTTTTGGTAGATTTTGAGGTTGTACGACGAAGCGGACGACGTAGCGAACGACGAAGCGGACGTCCGCTTCTTTAAGCGAACGTCCACTAAGATGCAGAAATATCTTAACAGACGACGAAGAAAACATCCGCTTCTTTAAGCGAATGTCTGCTAAGACACAGAGATGTCTTAGACATCCGCTTCTTTAAGCGAACGACGAAGCGGACATCCGCTTTTTTTTAACCACTATTATGTCACATCAAAAAATTTTTCACATTCAAATACTTTTTTAACTTTCCAAAAAAGTCAACAAAAAACAATCTAAATAATTTTTCTAAATAATTCTCAAAAAACACTCCAAATAACACTATCCAAACGGAGCCAATATTTTTTCTTGTCATTATTATGATAAGTTTAGGAAAGAATGTTTCAATGGCGGATTTCGAATGTCATGCCGAACACTTGTGCCCAGAAATGGCCCAAGTGATAGTCTTCCTGGAAGATTATTTCATAAGCATAGAATATGATCCTAATGTGCGTTAAACCCAATTTTATTTATCCATCCGCCGGCCAATATGTTTCATGAAAACAAGTTAAAAAATGCTTTCGGTACATACTCACAAAGTCCTTCTTCACTTTGCTTATATTAGAAGCACTTCAAATTATTTGAGCTTTGAAAGCAGGAGACTTGTACTTGGGAATCCACCTGGCAAAAATCGGACGGTATATTGTACCAATACACAAACATTATTAATCTACATGAGGACATATAAGTATTTCTGACTAACATAAGAATAATAAAACGACACACCAAAAGGGCGAACGAGATTTTCTTATATGCCTTTAATCCCCCATCCCTCTTTGCCAACAAATGTTTTACTATTTGGAGACTTAAAGAAACCTTTCCATTTTCTGTTTTTTTTTTTTTTTTTTTTTTTTTTTTTTTTTTTTGCGTTGCTATTTTTAGTGTTAAAAGACAACAATGTCCGACATTGAAATCTCAAATGATTTCAAACAAGTTAGTATTGTTTATGTGCCACTTCACTCTTACCAATTAGCTGTGAGATGGAAACCCGTGTTCTTTAATAGGGTACTAAAGCTATATTTTGAGTTTTATTCTCACTTTATCACAAGATTCATTTCTTTCTTGGCCCATTTTAGTTGGACATTTGTCAATCGACCTTTTCAATTCTTGGGCTTTCTTCAATCCGCCTGTTTTAGTTCATGGGTCCTCTTCATTTTTTTTAACCTGTTTCAATTAGGGTCTTGTTAATTGCACATTTCAATTTTGGGGCTTTCTTCAATCCGCCCATTTCAGTTCATGGGCTCTCTTCAATTCTTTCTTAGCTCATTTCAATTGGGCTCTTGCCAATCACCTGTTTTAGTTCTTGAGCTTTTTTCAATCCGTTCGTTTCAATTTGTGAGCTCTCTTCAATCCGAGTCATGTGTGAAGGGGAGTGTTAAAGACAACAATGTCCCACATTGAAATTCCAAATGATTTTAAACAAGTTAGTAATGATTCTAAACAAGTTTGTAAGGTTTATGAGCCACTCCACTTATCGTCAATTGGTTTTGAGATTAAAGCCCATCTTGTTTAACATTTAGAGTTTTGTAAACCTTAGTGTTGCTGATGTGGGTGAAGTGTTGAATCAAGTCAATCATTCATTCTTTGCACGATCTAAGCTGGTGGAAAACTATAGAGGAAAGATAATTTGACAGCATGTGAAGTAAACTTTGGATGTTTGCTCCTAAATTGCGGTTGATTCGGTTAAGGCCCTGCCTGGGCATTTCTATGTGTCCTCGCAGAATGCTACCGTTGCCGAAACCGTTTCCAAAAGAATTCGAGGCCAATCATTTTTAGAAAGAATAATGCTAACGTTTCTACCTTTGTCGAATTGTTTTGACACTATTTTTGACCATATCACTCGTTTTAGTATGATCCAACATCGTGTCTATTCTTTTGGCTTTTTACCTGGCTAATTTTTCTGCGGAAATTTATAAATTTGTCGAATTGACAGCAATCATATCTAATCCATTATAAATATGATTATTAATCAGAAAAACAAAAGGAACATATAATGTTATTTCTTAGACAAAGAGATCTAAAACAGAAGCCTTATATACTAACTTAAAAGTTGTTTAGAATGTCGAGCCTTTTTTAGACTTATTAATCAATAATTGTTATAAAATTCAACAATAGTTTTGGCTTAAACAAAATCTTGACTACTCTTTGATCTGTAGCCAAGTGATAGTACAAGTGGAATTAGTCATTCTAACAAATAAATGTGACCAACTTTCTTTGATTCTTGAATAATACTTAGTATACACAATGAGCAACCGTGATTCACGTAATCCTCATCCCAGTTGTAACCGACAATTTGAGATTTTACATAATTGGACCAATAATGTTGAATATAAATTACATATCTAAAATGATTAAACCAAATTATTATTATTCATAATCAAAGACACCTTATACCACTCATTATTTCTCCAACAAATGTAGGACGGATGGGACATAGCATTTACCCTCCCTTATATCTTTATGTTCTTGTAAAACCTAATTCATACATAGGACTACCTTTTCAGAATTACAACATAATATCACCACCCTAATTGATCTATGTAGATGATACACGAAGTTCACTCTAATACTAATTGTAATAACTTGGATCTGTGTTAGTCTAAACTTTTGGATCTGCACTACCATACAAAATTATTTAAACCAAGTTATTACTGGTCCACTTCTTTAGATGTATTATCAATCATCTAAACATTCTATATATTTTCTATGTAAGACTTATGGCATTACATAAAATTTAAAAAAAGAACATTTGAAAATGAAGGCTTATGTGCAATACAAAAATGTTACAACTGTAAAGGCCTTCCAAAATTCTTCCTAAATCAGCAAGTTGTAGATTACTCAAAGAGCTAGATGGTAGGAACTATTTCAAGAGAATAATATTACATTTTGTTTTAGGATTTATTAGCAAAAGAGAATTAAGAATATATACATTACTTCTAAACTAGTATACGATCAACAATGTACTAATGTTAATTAGCTTGTTATGGATATTTTCTGGATCAATTTCAGTAGGGTCTCAATTGTCATATTAAAGATAAGCATAAAATTTTCGATGCGAAACGGACAGTAAATATTAGGCGGCTGAGAAATGCTAGAGCACTGATACCGATAGCAGCTTTCAGGACACTGATTTTGGCCATATTGCAGAAGTTTTGCTAGTAATTAACCAATGTATGTTATGATACTGCAAACCAACCTAACTTGGCTAGGTTTACTACCACAAAAGCTTTTAAAATTAAGTGGGGTAGGAGATCAAAGTTCAAATCTTCCTTTCATAAAAATCTAAATAGGTGCATAATGTACTTGTTTGATCCAATGACAGTTCAGTTCTCGTCGGCTCCCCTTAAGCTTAGTTGGGCCTTTCCCATAGAGTAAATTAACAGTAGGATAGAATATTGATAAAGAATGGCAAAAAAAAAAAAAAAAAATGTTATGATGCTACGATTTAACAGGAGGAAGTTTATACAGAATGTCTGATGCCAAATTTAGCATTTGCTGCAAACAAGATGGGAATTAAATGCTTGTGACCTTGTCAGGATTGGAAATTTTATGCACGGAGAGATCTTTGTATACCATTTACTTCCACTGATCAAAGTTTGACCAAGTTAAGTAGGCCCTTCTAGCAAAGTAAAACGTATAAGAAATTGTAAATTGACTAAGAGGTACACAGCAGACCTCGAAGCATTCAATGCCGTTTCAATCGAATTCAGTAGGCGCTCTTGGCTTTGAAAAAACTTTGGTGGAGAACCCAAAAGCCGAGCTGGTTTTTGATGAACCGTATCAATCTACGTTGAAACCTGCAGTCCATTCTTTTTTCTTAGCATTTATCTTCTAATAAATAATAATTTCTTCACAAACGCATCAATTGCTTGGAATTAGTATAATTCTGGATTTTCTGGGCACACGTGGCTGCCAGTACATGCTCTAGCTGCAACTAATGTCAATTGGAAGATCTGATTTCTCATGCCCTGACATGCTTAGAAATAAGGAATGCTTCCATGACGAGATATGGTTATCCTGTCAACCACCTGTTGAAAATTAGGTTAGACTTACTTTGGATGATGTGCAAGAAGTAATTAGGAATGGAAACATGCAATCGTTAGTTTTTGTGTGAGACGAAGCCCGCATAATCATGATATGAAAAGACTGTGTGATTAGAAATGCCAATATTAACAGAATATCTACTCTAGAATACCAATAGTTCAAAGCGTTAGCTTGTTTGGAACCTCTATGGCAACAACAAATACAAAACATCTCAGGTCAAATGCATAACTAAGTATACTCCATTTGTCCCTTTGAATTAGTCACGCTTCTCAAATTTTCGTGTCCTAAAATGTTTGTCATCATTACGACTGAAATAGTTATTTAATTCAAAGTTTAAATTTTTGAAGGATAAAAATGCCACAAACAGCATAACATTACAATCAAATCATTATCCTCATAAAGTTAGAGAGCTAAAAATTGACAATCACTGTAAGATGGAAGGAGTAAACATACGACATCGAACCTGCGTACTATATTACCTCTTTCCCCCCCCCCCCCCCCCCCCCTATTTTATTGGCACTAACCTCTCATTAGAGAATTGTCTAACAAATTTACATCGTATTCAATTGTTATATCCCTTTTCCTATATTCATACTTTATTACCTCTAAAAAATATATATATTTTTAACATAAAAAGGAAAACAAATCATGAAAATAGTTTATTCTGTTAGAATAGATCAGAGAATTTTGTGAGAAGATTGTATATTTGTATTGTGTCTATGTATGTGTGCAAAGGCCTATATTTATAGACTTTACAAAACTTATCTAAACACTAAACATCAATGAACCTGAACTATTATTATACAAGGTAGTGGTGCTAATGTCCTAGTTACTCTTCTAATATCATTAATTAACATATGTACAATCTTCTAATTAATGCTAATTGATACAAGCTTACAAACTGATACAATTTCTGGTAACATCCCCCCCCCCCCCCCCCAACCCAAAAAAAGTTAAGGTGGCTGTGGAGAAACCATCTAAAGTTTGGAAACAAGATCTCAAAAACAACCTGGAGAAAGTGCTTTAATAAAAACACCAACTGTTTGGTTCATCAAAGAAATAGATAAGAGATGGAGCATCTCACAAACAATGTACTTGACACACAAAATGAGAATCGATTTCAATATGCTTGATGCATTCATAAAAAAACATCATTGTGTGCTATTTGGATAACTTTGATACCATGTTAATAGATATTGTATCAATGAGCTAGATTGTATTAATTAGCATCAATTAGAAGATTGTAAATATATCAATTAGTAGATTAATCTAGGAAGGAACCTTAAGAAGGTTTGAAAAGATAAATTTTTGTAGGATATTAAAATTCAATAAGTAAAAACTCAGATATTAGAACTATAGCTCTAACACCATGTTAAAGATCATATGGGCTTCTACCTCAAAACTAATTGGCAATAAGTTGGAGTGACCCATGAATCTTATTAATTAGTTTTAGAATTCTTTGAGATTTTGATGCGAGACATTATTTTCTTTAACATATTCAATTATATTTTACTGCTGGTTATGAAAGTCTGCATATATTTTATGTGATTTGCAACAAAAGGTAAATTATAATAGGTAATATGAAAATTCTACATTGTTGTAACAGGATGCTATCATATATAAATTGAATATATTTTTTCCTTATATATAGTCACTTGAGTTTTATTAGTGAGAATTTTCCATTAGATTACCATAAGATGAGCCTAGTGTAGAACCTCCCAAAAGAAATATTGTCACCTTTGTTAAATGTGAACAAGAGACACAGTTATGTAGTTTGCAATTTCAAAATCTTTTTTTTTTCTTTTCAAGATGTAAAACTGGAGAAGTGAGGGCAATATGAATTTACATTCGGCAAACGAAATAAAAAAGTAGAGGAATATAAATATTCTCTTTTTTTTATACACACACATACACATATATTGGTATAATGGATGGTCTAAAGATGGGATATTCTTAGGTGGACTGGGTTCACAGCCCCACTTATAGACTTTCTGGTCGAAAAGAGTGCTACATAAGTATAATGATACATACTGATGTAAGAAAATGATATAAGAATACTTATGTAGCTTTATTTTAAACCACAATGTTCACAGGTAAAGTTATGAACCAGGTCCATTTTAGAATTTTCTACCTAAAAACCATTTATATTCTTTGATAGATATAATATATCCAAACAAGAAGGACCACCACGTAGGAAGAAAGTACAAAATATTACATAGAACATATGACAATATTCATCGATCCGGTATCCCCCAAAAAAAAAAAAACAAAAATGAAAATCATCCATCCATACATGAAGGAAGTAGAAAGAAATTGTCTCACAGAAACAAAAAAGAAAAGGTCACACTGCAAATTGAGAATAGCTGAATCTCAAATAAGATTTCTGCTGACAAGTAAGCCATTCAGCCGGACAGTCGATACGTGACTATCATTGAAAACCAGGGTACCACTCAATTGTGAACGATGCAATGGCACTTTGGTTTACAAAAGGGATTGCATTTCAACTGTAGCTGCTGGATTTTTCGTCCCAAACTCGACATCGGTTCATTCTTAGGCAGGTCATGATGATCAATGGTGGTGAACTTGGAGGTCGCTGTACTGCCATCATGCTTCGTGCCAGCTACCACCACCTGCGCCGCTAAAGGGCGTGAAGCTGAACGATCATTTTCTTCAGCCATTGTTGCCGAAGCAATTAGGTGGCTGCAAATTACTAAAAAGAGGGTAAACAGAATTGCCTTTTGTGCTGTGATTTTGGCCATTGCACGAGTTTTTCTTTCTCTGCTTTGATGTAAAAACTCTAACGGCATAATGGCTTTGCTAGCTGTAGAGGAAGTTTATATAGAAGTATGATGCGAATTCAAAATTTCCAAGCTATATTTGGACGGCATTTGGCACGTAAAGCGTATCTGTATTTGGTCTGTCAGAACTATTTGCATTATTTGAGGATTTTTTTTTTCAACTTCGAGTTTTCTATCACACATTTTCATGTTATATTTAACAATTTTGAGTTCTTATTACACATTTTGATATGATATTATGCAATTTAAAAGAGTTACACACGTACTCTAATTAAATATATCTTCTACAAGAAAGACACACGTAATTTTTTTGAGATTTGTAATATGAGTGTAATACTAAAAAGAATGTAATAGAAGACCAACCCTTTTGATCTCTTTCGCTGAATTAAAAAGAGAAAACTGTTTTATGTTTCTTTTTCAGTAAAAGCACTTACAATTCATTAGAAAGAGTGGAATCCAAATACTAACAGATTAGTTCATTAAACTATCTTGTTCTCTTATTGATGTTTAATACGGAATTGGTAAGATGAGGATTTAAACTTCTCACGTATGAATGTCCAACTGGGCTAAACTGTTTTGTTACCTGAATGTGCAAAATTCCTAATTATATTGCTCGCAGCTTTAAACTCGTAATGCAGTAGGTGTAATTTTCGTTGGACGGTGTGATGATGTTGCATAACTAACTTCGCAAAGAAAATCGTAATTTTTTGAACAAAAAATTGGTAAGCTCCCAAAAAAGTTTGAGCAGTATTTTGAGAAAATTTATCATTTTCTACAACACAACGTCATCATAGTATTTTTGTTATTTATTGTCCGGATGTTCTAATGTTGGACCTAGTTCCTAATACGTGTGGTTGACCAGTTATAGTGTGATCTTCTTGGTCAAGGTTACCTGTGCTAAGGACGGTTGTAGTGGTTGTAGTGGTTCACAAGAGAATCTGGCAGCCGGCACAGATACAAATATACATATACATATACATATACACACATACACACATATGTGTTCGTGAAAATTTACGATCCTCTTGTAATATGAAAAATATGTGATTTCATGAAAAATATGAGATTTTATTGTGAGATGCATATGAACTTTGGGTTCTACCATCTTAAGCTTTCGGACATAGTTCTGCAACTGTGTTCTTATTACACTGATTTAAGGCTGGAGCAATTCAAAACACCTTTTGTACGAAACAATTAGTGGTCTAAACTACATAATTCGAAATTGTGAAGTTCAGATTGTTGGCATACGCATTCATCGAAATGGCACAATGGTTTCACAAAAGAATTCATAAGATGCAAATTTTACATTTGATGTAATTTCTCCATCCCATTGTTAATTGGGTTTGGGGCTCACAATTTGGAGTTTGGCCATTTCCCACAAATTGGACTTGGTATAAATTATCAACATTTTGATGTAAATCATCAGTATTCTTGAGTAAATCTTCAGCATTTTTGCGTAACTGATTTTCTTCTCAAAACTACCTCGTTTTTTGTGTTTTTACACTTCCAAATTTGTCCAAATAGCAAAATCTCAACCATCCATTTTGCCACAATAAATCATGCCCATGAATTTGCCCCAAATGAAAATTGTGAGTCCCTCACCGGTAGTTACCCGGATGTCTCGATGAAGTCCATGTGGCTGTTGCTGTGTTATCCGGCTGTCTTATTAATATTCCACATTTTTCTAATGCGTATGTCTTACAATATTGCACATATTTTATAACATGAAGTCGACCAAACGTAGTATCTCCAAATGTAATATTATTCCATCTGCTTGTATTTGTATCACAATATTTTAATGGTCCATATTGTTGGATAACAGTTGTTGTTTTCATGATATTTATGTAAATTCGAAAAAAGTCTTACCCTAGAAAATAACCTAACTTGTTCATATTGACCAATATCATGAGAGGGAGAGAGAGGGGGAGAGAGAGAGAGAGAATGAACCTTTCTTTTGGTCAAAATAGAAAGATCTATATATATAGGGCACCAAGGTCAAGTAGGATTCTTCGCCCCCAAGTTCCCACGACAGATAGAATTTCCTCGGTACACAATTCAAGTTTCAGAACATTTTTGAGTTGGAGAACAAGTTGGTTATAGACATTTTTTAGATTGGATATTTAGAGAAACTCAAAAAGAAATATATAGAGACACAAGTTTCACAAAATAAACGTTTACATGAAAAGCCAATAGTGATGTGAAAATTACAGTCTTCTCACTTCGAGGATTCGGAGGAAGGGATCTAGAGCTACAAGTGATTGGCTTTAATACAATGGGAGTTTTGATAATATATCCCCTAAACGAAGTTGCTATAGGGTTGTAATTTCTTTATTCATGTTATTGATGAGCGTGGCTTTACTTTATTATCTGTTACTTATTATTTATCATCTAAGTTTATTTGATTTCATTGAATGCCAATTGTATATAAGAAATTATAAATTATGATGATGAGATTTTTATCATACATAACATGTATTTTTAATTATTCCTAGTCATAATATTAAAAATATTGGACATTGTTAATACTGATAAACTAGCACTTTGCCTCTACTTATTGTTAATAGTAGTTGATCTCATCAACTATAATTTAGTGATACTTAAGCTGGTTGTGCATATTTATTGGAGAACAAGTTTAATGGATTGATTTGCTATGAAGTACAAGATGGATAACTATTTAGTGCCTATGGATTGGAGTAAGTAATCCTTAGATTTTTTAGATTATCATGGTATTTTAAATGTAAATTACTATACTTTAGCTCTATTAGTTGTTGATCTTATTAAATCACTCAAACGGTAAAGACTGGGTATGGGTATATTACGAAGAATATTAGGTTAGCGATTCATGATTATAAGATTTACTACTTCTAATAGTAAGAGAGTACATCCCACTTGTTAGAGATATTCAATGAATTTTTATGTATAAGTGAAAGTTTAACTTGAAATTGTCTCAAAGTTCTATTTATCGGAGTTATATTTCTGAAAAAGGAGTAAATAGTTAGTTAAAAAAGGGGTTGGCACTAAAACCTATCCTCCTAAATTGATTAGGGATGCTATAAATTATATGTTACTAATGTCATTGAAATCGCTTGAATTTTCTTGTTTACATGAGTTATCATGATGCATTACTAGATGTCAATTTTGATTTATAAATGTAAGTTACTTAATTATTTGAATTAATTGTAAAACAAATTAATTAATTAATTGAGAGTTATAATTCATATTTATTGCCAGCGTTAATAAAAATCTAATGGCTCACACACATAAAGAATGAGAACTCCAAAATAAGTATTGCAATCATAACAGCTATGAGATATTATGGATTAATTTATGAGGTTAATAAATGAAAGGAATTATATGTTATTATTATAAGTCTTGCGAGACAAATAAAAAAGTTTCATTAAGGATTAATCTTACTAATTTCTATATGACTAGCATTATTTGCCAATAAATACCTCTGTCGTCTCTGTTACTTTCATATCTCATGCGTTATAGCATCACCACTTTTAGATGAAACATGATCTAGTGTATGGGAGATAGCATCAAGGGCTATGGAAGTGATTTGTGGCTCATCATGGACGCATCATATCACGTGGCGCGTGACTTCTCCTTTCAAACATGTCATTCATTTGCAATATACTAGGGGAACTCCCTTGAATTAAACCTATATTTTAAATAATTTCGAAACTCTTGATTTAAGTATTCACCATCTCGATTAAATTTTAAGACTTTAATATTCTTGTCTAGTTATTTCTCTACTCTAGTTCTAAAGACTTTGAACGTTTCAGAGTTTCGAATTTGTACTTTATTAGGTATACATAACCATATCTCGAATTCTCATCCATGAAAATAAACTATATATAAGAAACCACTTTTAGTATATATTGACTTTGGACCACAAACATCAATAGCTCTTTCATATTTTCCTACAAAAGATAGCTTTGTCATTTTTTCAAGGAAACAAAATTCACATGTCTCTAATGATTCATAATTGAAAAAATCCATATATCCACTTTTGTGAAATTTGGAGATTTGATTCTTATTTATGTGATCAAGTGTACAATGTTGTAGAAAAATATTTGCTCCACTAATCTATTTGTGCTTCTTTTTATTATATTGAAAAGAGGCAACTTCACGTCTAGAATAATCAACATATGGACTAAATGAAACTAACTTAAATATAATTTTAGAATCTTTAGTTTTTTTCACTTCACTTATTTTTCTGAGTTTCTATAACGTAACTCACATGTGCACGTAGAGCCTCCGTTTGTTTGGATGTATTTTTTAGAAACGTGTTTTTTAAAAACTTCATATACGTTTTCTAACTAACTTTTCATCTCGCATACATATTTATCAAAAAGAATACTTAAAACACCTCAAAAATCAACTATCTAAATGAAACGCTCAAAAAAATATATCTCAAGATGAAAGTCCAAATACCCAATGCCCAAATGAAAAAAAAAAAAAAAGAAAAGAAAACATGATGCTATTAGGTAGGTTATTGGTAAGAATAGGATTACGTTTTACTAAGATAGGTTAGATATATTAGGACGTTTTTTAGGTGCATATATTTTTTTGTTTATTATTAGATAGGTAGGAATTTTTCTTTTTACATAGCATTTTTTTTTCCTTAAGCTTTGCATATAAACACAATAAGAAGTTATGTGAGTTGTACAGCAACAGTAGGCCATTCTATAGTGGTTATCTCATCAGTGAATTTTTGAGTTTTGAAGAATGGTCAAATTCCCAGTGTTAACAGTGGCAGTTCTCTTGGTTTTGGCACTTTGGTGCCATCTTGTTTGGGAGAGTGGGGCTTCATGTTTCATTCCACCGGAGGCAAATGATGATGGTCTCTACCTTGAACCAATTTTCAAGAACTTGGTTGCTGATCATCCCAATCATAATATAGTGCTGGTGGGGTTGGGGCGCAAACTCCTGCAGCACTTCTTGCATTAAAGGCTGTTCGACTTCCACAGCAATTGCCGAAGAGCACTATATGAAATACCCGTGCCCAATGTCATGGGCTTAAGTGCAAAATATGAAAAATATATTTTAGGACCTTTTTAGAGTTTTGGAGAAATATAAAGGGGCCCTAATAAAATAAATAAACAAATATAAAGAAGTCGTTTCTATTCAGCAGAAGAAAACAATGTTTATTTACTTATTTTTCACAAATTGACTCTCTACATTCTTCAAGATCAAAATCAAGAGGGAAGCCAAGATTTTGCAGATCCAGAAGCTTTAGACTATTTTCACGATCCCTACAACGGTCAAGGTAAGTCTAGTTCTTGTTTTCAAGTTTTATCAATTGGTTTAGTTAGAATTGGTTTGTAGAATATTTGGGATTTAGGAATTTTAGGGGGGTTGATTATTATACTTTATTTTAGAATTTTAATTGGAGGTGATTGTAGATTTACAGGGTTGATAAATTGGTTTTGTGTTTGCTGAAAAAAAAAAAGGTGCTGTGGCTTTTTGGATTCGTACGGCACAGATTTGAAAATTTTGGTATTGGAGTAGATTTATGGTGGTTTGAGCAAATTGTAATAAGCATTGGTGGACAAAACGAAATTTGCTAGCCAAGGGAATAATTAAACAATGATTCTGCTGAACATGCATTTGTTTTTGGCTCTTTGATTTCGGTAGTAGAAAGAGAGAAAAAAAAAAAAAAAAAAAGAGAATCCTGGTTGTCAAAGCCATGGCCATTGGTCACGGCCTTGGGAAGAAACGGGAAGTCTTTGACTTCCCAAATCGATTGGAAAGTTGTGGACGATGGTGTGCCAGAAGGAAAGAAAAGTAACAATCTTATGCATATTAGAATTTAGAACAGGAAGGCCACTGTCGTTTGTATGGGTCGTGAATCTATCAACCAATTGTGGGCTCCGATGAAAGGAAAATTGAAGGCTTTGTTTCTTTGTAATTTCGCAGGGAGTATAAGTAGCAATTGGTGGCCATTGACTAGTTGAATTGAATTCTTTGGGTTAGTTTAATTAATATAGTTGTCTATTTATTATATAGTTTCTTAAGTCAATCATTATGGGTTAATTAATATATATTCAGCTTTCTTATTGAGTAGTCAAATAAAACTAAGTACGTTCTAGTAGCATTTTGGGATTTTAGAACTATTCACAAAATAGGTCTATAAGTTTTATTATTTTATAGATATAATTATTAAGGTGGAATTTTTATTTTCCTTTGATGGTAATTAGGTGGTGATTATTCTTGGGATCAAGATTATCTGAATCAGAACGATTGGATTTGGACTTCGAGGTAAGTGGTTCCTACTCTTTCTTATGTTTTGAAAAATCTATTATTTGTATATATTTATTCATTTCATGAATATTTTCGTAATATGAAATTCAGAATGGGCATGTAATATTTGCGAAAGTTCCTTCTTATATCGTGGCAGTTCGGTTATTTATATGTATATGCATGTGTACGTGTGACGTGTGAATGCATGATATGTTATGATTTGGCTCTGATTATTCCTTGTACACCAGAGAGAACTAGTTCTCAATATACCTACTTGACGGTGAGTAGTCACGCCATGCACACATGTTTATGACCCTTCTAACTGGGGAAAAGTTAGGCTAGATATCTAGTACGATTGGTTCCTACATTGGAAAAAAAAATCTGAGCCTATGTATGTATGAGCAAGCATGTATGTAATAAACTACGATTTGTTTAATATGCCACGACTCTATTATGTATTATGTATTATTATTACGTGTGATTATGGATAGTGTGTGATAGATTGAATGCATGCATTATAAATATATATATATATATGTATATATGTATATATGTAACTGCCCAAACTGGTGAGAAAGAGATGGAATTGCTTACTGAGCATGTTGGTTGCTCACCCCACTTATGTTATTTATTTTGCAGGTGATTTTAGGTTACTTAGCTTTGCAATAGGGGATTATTTATTTTATTTGAAGGATTATTTAGTTGGTGAGCCAATAACATTAGTTTATTTCATGTTTAGTGTTATTTATTTCAACTAAGGAAGTTGGTGAGTTTGTGGATGTTAAAATATTATTATTAGAGGATTTTTATATTAATTGGAGTATTTTAATATTTATGATTATTTATGTTTTAGAATTGCTTTGATTATTTTATAACCTTGCGTATTGAGTCTAATACGCAACGTGTTATACCGGGGCGCGGGGTGTGACACTATAGACTCAAGAAAACGAATTGTGCATTAAACGAAAAACTTACTGATTACAATTTACAACTGCATCTTTCAATCATTGCCTAATTTTATGTTACGGTTTGCTCATTTGTGCATCGATCGATCTTTCTGACCTATTGTCATGCTCTGATCTTCCGCGTGTATTCTTTTCTTTTCTTTTTCTTTTTTTTTTTTTTATGTTGGGGGGCGAGAGGGGTGGTTTAATCTTTATGTTGTTGTTGTTGGCATCAGATGTTCTTGGTAGCTGTTCAGGTCAAAGATGTAACTCAATATTATATTTCTTTTTGTCAAAACATCATATTCGATATTGTTCGACGATTGTTTTACAAATGTTCAATATGTAGTATTTCTTTTGTGAATTCCTATCTGCAACAAAATTTCAAAAGTGGGATATGAAGATATTGGATTAGGCCCTTCACCATTGCTTTTCCCTCCAAATATCTCTTCAATTATTTAAATCTTAATAACTAAATATTTGATACTGTTATTGCCTTTACCTTTATTTTGATGAATAGATAAAAATACTTAAAAATCAAATCTGTTTGATAATGTTTTATCATTTAATTTGCGTGAAACATTTGGATGGTGGAAAATTCTCAAAATCATCAGAAAAACTATAACAATTACTCAAACAACAAAGCTTATTCGAGTTTCAATTTTTGTCTATGACTAAAATAACTAACAATGTATATTATGAGCGGTTCTAGTCATTGGATATATATTTAGAATCATAATTATTAAGATGTAATGGAAAAAAGTTATTGGCCTGGTCCTGGGGATACCGGCCTCAATTATTGTGAGCAATATTTTAAAAAAAAAAATTTGGCAGCAAAATGTTTATCTTGCCAACTGAAAACCAGGAGAATTGGCATTAATCAAAAAGTTATTTAATATAACAAGAAAAATCCTTGGTCAAATCCTTATTTTTCAATAAACTTTATTTCAAATTAGAGAAAAAAATTTATTTAGGGAAATGATTTATGTACTCTAGCTTTTTAGTTTTAGAGTACAACAACGATCTTATGATTTGGATTTACTATTTTTCTCATGAACACGTGAAGTGATATAAGCCATGGCTATATTACTCTAAGTATATAAATCAAAAAGTGAAGCGAATAAATCATTGTTTTTATTTATTAAACCTACATTTGATCAAAATTAAGTTGAAATTATTATAAAATGGCAAACGTCAAAAATTTATTTTAAACTTATGATTTGGATGCACAAATTTTCTTCATCCTTTCTACTTTTTGCCTAGTGTTATTCTTACTTTTCTTTAAAATCAATCGTGAAAAGGTGCATATTATTTTTCTTTACAACTACTAATTTTATTTATCTATGAACATTTACGCATAAAGTTAAATGTAGATTGAAAAATGATTAGTTTTATACATTTTTTTAATGTTCACCAATTTAAAGCATTACAATACGTAACGTCCTAATAATTAATATACCCAGAGTATTACTACTACGGAGGAATATAAGTAAACACCATTTTTTTCATGGTCCTTCATACTTTTTAGAATTTTTTTTTAGAACATTAAAAAAATTGTTTGTGCCCGCCCGATATAGATTGACGAAGAACTGACATTTTTTGCAGCTGCGACTAGTCCACAGCATCTTCGGATTATAATGCATTATCCATAGTTTTGTGTAAAAACAATA
Source organism: Mitragyna speciosa (assembly GCA_024721245.1). Taxonomy (NCBI): domain Eukaryota; kingdom Viridiplantae; phylum Streptophyta; class Magnoliopsida; order Gentianales; family Rubiaceae; genus Mitragyna; species Mitragyna speciosa. Next base: position 25,966,440 of record CM045555.1, read on the forward strand.
TCATAGTCTATCCTTCTAAAAAAAAAAATTAAAAGGACGATGTTTTTTACATGAGGAAGTATGCCTTGAGATTTTAAGCATTGCTATGACTCTTTTTATACAAATGTAATATCCTTACCCAAACATTAAGGAAGAGTTCAAATCATTTACAATTTAAACTAGATTTTATAAACATGTGGTATTCATACCATAATACCATAAGTCTAGACAGATAATGAAAAGAATATAGGACGGCTATGTTTTTTCTCATATTCAGCATTAAAAATGTTGTCTTGAGAAAGAGTGAAACGAGAAAGTATACTTCAATTTGGGATGGAGTTTATAAGTTAAATAAACTATAATCCATTATAAGTTAGATAAACTATAATCCATATTCGATGTTAAGTTCCTTAGTTTTAACCACAATACCCTTTAGAACCCCTAAAGTTAACATTAGCTGTTGAGATGTTTAACAACCACATGCACTGGCTTCTATGACTTCATTATACAATTAAGAATTTCTCATTTTCTTTTTTTGAAATCAATAATAGTTACAATATTTGATACAAGATACTAGTCACACGTAATTTGGAGTGAGACTCTTAAATTTCGTTACACACAATTTGGGATGTGTTTCCCAACTAAACTAACACCCCATATATACCCCCTTTCCTAACTGCCAAATTTGGCCAACCGAGCTTTTTTGGTTGGTTAAGAATTTCTCATTGACCATACACAATAACATTTTTTGTGATGTACACCCCTTTTGTATCGAAAATATTTCAGCATTCAAGCGTCGATGAAAGAAAATCGTTAGAAATGAATTTCATTTACAACTTCTACAGTTTACTCATAAACTAAAGATTGTTATAACACAAAACTGAATCGGCCAAAGGTTGTCTATCTTTCAACGATGGCCTTTAGTTTTTACCTAATGTGTTTCATTTTTATAAAATTTAAAGATTTTCCATCGCCTAAAATCGAAATTTTCGATATATCAAATTCTAATGTTTTAAGTCCTAATTTTGCTCAGAATTTACAATTGTTTACTTCATTACATATCCAAATTTTTAAAGATCAAATAAACTTTTTAACTTCGAATGTCAGATATAATGTCCATGATTTCAGCTGCCTTAACTTTTCATTTTATTTCCTTCCGAAAAAAGGAAAAGAATAATAAGAAAGAAAACCTCAGCAAGCACACATATATATAGTGCTTATGAACCTCTTCATAAAATTAGATTTATGAAGACCAGCGTTGTTGTGTGGCGAGTGGTTGCCGGAAGAAAGAATGAGAAAAGCAAAGAATAAAAAATGGGGAAATATACAAAACTTAAATGCCAATTGTTAACTGCATTTCTAAAATAATTATTGGCACTCTCATTCATTTTTTCTTTACACCGATACATGAAATTGCCCTGCTCAAAAATCTTTTCCCTTTTGATAAATTTAACTCTATTGCCCAATAATAAAACATTGTATTAAGATTGGTAAAGTACAATAATGTGTGAATTATTTTTGTCTATTGGTGTACAAAAAATAGTATTGAATGTCAATAATAATTTAAAGAGTGCATACAAAAATCACCAATAAAAAAGGATTTGCTAACTTCTTGTTGGACTTTTTCCTTTGGCTTTTTTTTTCTATGAAATTATATAAATACCCACAAAGTTTATGAGAAAAATTAATTTAATAGAAAGCCTAGTAAATTTTGGAGTAATCTTCTAAACATTTTAGATGTGTGATACATGTACAAAAAGGATTCCAAATATCGCCAAAGATATGTATACTGTCAGTGCATAGAAGATTTTTTTTTTTTTAAATCAATGTTTCATTGTTTATAAAAAATAGTTATATGGTAGTAGTTCGTTATTGAACAATTACGTGGCCAGTTAGACTATGAAAAATGAGTAATAACACAATGAGAAGATCATGAATAGGTAAAAAGGAAGAAATTAAGCAAAAAAAAAAAAAAAAGAAAAACAAAGAAATAACCCATAGGGTAAGATTAAACTTGATTATAAATCATAATGCTTCGTCCATACAACATGATTTTCATTTAATTAAGTTTTAACAGAATTGTTCTCAATCTTTATATATTCTTTTTGCTACAATAGCACTTGGGAAAACATACGGGATTACACGATTTCAATTTGCGACCAAAGGTCAACAACTGGTTATCCTTCGGGAGGCCGTCAATGGAATCCTCGAGTGCTGCTGCCGCATGGTTGATGTTGACGGCCACCTGTGGATCTAAGAAACCTGATGAAGCTGAATCATCTGCCATTGTTCCTGAATTAAGGTTGCTGCATAATGTTAAGAAACTTATAAGTGCAAGTATTAGTACTCTGATTTTGGCCATTGCAATTTTGAGGTCTCTATGCTTCACCAAGAGGTTTATATAGAGTTTCATGAACGAAGTTGTTGGGATATGGTCTAGTGTTAATTTATAAATCGTGTGGTAAATTTAAAAGTTACGATATATTTTTCTTATATCATTAGACATCATCATGACTACGTGACTCAATTAAGTTATGACGCCAAGCGTGGTAACGTATGCCTTTAAGTCTTGCCATAGAAGGTTCATTGAAAGTTTGTAATTTTTCCTTATTAGTCATACGTTACAAAACCAATTTACATCTTGAATTTCCTAAAAAGGTCTACAAGTAGCTCTATCAAGTTATGAAGTGAAGTGATTCACACATTTCTGTATTTAAGTCTTGCCATATTAAGTTCATTTATGACTTTGTAACTACTCCTTGTTCATCAAAGAATACCATAACTATGTGCTTTTGAATTTTCCACACCGTCTAATTAGTGACTAAATTAAGGTACCACATGAAATGGTGAAATTGTTGTAACTTGTATTTAAGTATTGCCATATCAAGCTTATTTATGACGTTGTAATCACTTCATGACCACTTAGTTACATTCTAGATGCTAACATTGATTTTTCATTTTTAACTCCCCCCCTTGAAAGTCTATATTTCGCTTGACAAGAAATTAAAAGAGAGGAATAGTGTTTTGGCGACTCAAGTCTAAATGAATGGCTACGGTTATGATCGGTGACTCTTGTTCATTCGAACTTGTCATAGGTTTTACAGCAAACAAATTTGATGATGTAACTTTCCAGAATATAATGATAACTTTTTGTATAAAATAAGCAAAATTGAAAATTTAAGAAAGTTACCCCTCAAATAACAAACTTATAAATTAAGCCTTGTAACTTACCATTACCTTATTAAAACGTACACTAAATTTAGTATTACCTTCTTAAACTTTTTTTCTTTATTTCTTTATTTATTTTTTAAGTAAAATTGTAATTTTATTAATATTCAGCAAGAATAGTCACAAGCAAAAATATTTATGCACTCTTACATTTAACTCATTCCTACCACTATCTTTTACAAAAAAAATCTTGATTAAAGTTCCATTCTAATCCAAATGCCCAGTTCTGTTGTGTCTTCTTGACATTTACATAAATTTCATCGGTTTTACTATCTTACCTTATCTTACCTTACGACTTTTGTTATAGTTAAATTTTTATTTTTCTTTTTTGGATCATTATTATTCTCTTCAAAATAGATAATCTATAATTTTTGTTCTTCCAAAAGAGTTTGTCTAATGGGTCCCAAATGGGCACATGTTATCTAGCCGTTAGATTTTTGAAAAAGAAAATGATGTTAAATCGAGAATATATCTAAACGTAAGGGTAAATTGATTTCTTTTCATTTAAATGACAAATATGGTATTAAAAATCAGGTGTAATAATTAGTGCTCATTGGCTGCCATTCCTCCACCGCAGGCCCCCCTAGGGGAGGCGGGGTAGGGGAGGCAAGGGATACTCTTCTCTTAATTTTTGGCATACAAAATATCATGTCTGCCTTAATAAGTTTAGCCATTTGGAAAATTTTATTATTTTATGAGCAAAAATTACCACTTAATTATATCTATATTAAGGACAATATACTTTTAGATAATCTTAACACTTAATTGGATAAGTTTACAAGTTTTAAACAAAGCTCTTTTCATTTATTAGCAAAGATATTATTTTTATTTGCAAAACTTATCACTTGATTTGAAATGTTAATTACTTTGCTACCACAATGTACCGTTGCACTTATAAAACAAAACTTTTAAAATTTTTCTAACAACTCCTCGGGGATATCGTTAATATACACAATCTACACACAGCTTAGTGTTGAAATGCACACGTTCATAATTATTACGACTATTATGTAGTGGAATTAAGGAAGCTGAGGAAGGAGGCAAGGGAGCTGGGTGAGCTGTCTAGGAAGCTAAGGGGCTAAAGAAGGAGTCGTGGGAACTGAGCTAGAAAGCAAGAGAATGAGCTAATTGTAATAAAACCATAACTACAATTCCCACCCAAAGCTAGTTAGGATAGGAGTTGTTGTACAATACTAATAAGGCGGTTATAACATTTTGGAGAATTAAGCAATGATAATCAACCTGTGTTTTCTCTCTCTTATCTGTCTATCTTCATCTCATCTCTGTATTCTCTCTTTCCTAATTCAATTTTCTCTTTGCTAGCAATTCTTGAGTTGTTAGTTGTTAGCCACCTATAACTGGTATCAGAGCTCTGATCTTGGCAAATGGCAAACAATAGTAAAAAAACAAGAAATCAGGGATCTTGAAAGTTTGATTTAAGAACTGATGAGAGGTGTTGTAGGGCTATTGCAGAAGTCCGAGAACAAAACAACAAGACCATAGAAGAACTATGCCTACAGAACACTGAGGTAGCAAATAGAACTCAATTTCTTCCTGGAGCCCATAATGGGAGTCTGTTAGGGCCAGGATATAGAAACAAGGGTCCTAACCATTATACGAAACTAGAATTTCCCAGATTTGATAGAGAGGGGTTGAATGATTGGATCTATAAGGCTAAACAATTTTTTGAAATCGATTAGACCTTGGAGGTTGCCAAGGTGAAATTAGCATCGATCCACTTCAAGGGAAAGGCACTGAATTGGTATAAATATTTTTTGAAGACGAGAAAAAGGTAGAATGACCCCTTAGAAGGAGTTGGTGGATTCATTGACGTCTAGGTTTGGAGAGCAAGTTTGGGTAGATCCTGTGTTAGATTTCAAGAAACTAAAGCAAGTGAGCTCAAGTCAACAATACCTAGAGGAGTTTGACTTGAGATTAAGCTATTTCTTGGGAGAATTGAAGGAAGAGATTGAGATGTAAGTCAGATTATTTCACCCCACTACATTACAAGCAGCATATGCCTTGGCAAAGGTACAGGAAGTGCTATGGTCAAAAAGGAGGGCTAAGGATAGTCTAAGTAGGTTGCAAGGGGGAAATAGGAATTTGCAAGGTTTTGTAGCAAGGACTAATGCCAATATGAATGTACTGACTAGGGAACTTACCCCAAGAGTACCATTGGGAACAGGCACTGGTTCTGTGGACAACCGGGCAAGAAAGTTTGTAAAGAATCTGACCAGCAATGAAATGGATGAGAGAAGGTAGAAGGGCCTTTGTTTTTTATGTGAGGAGAAGTTCGTCTCTAGGCATAAGTGCAAGAAAAGGCACTTGTATATGATCAAAATGGAAGAAGAAGAGGGTGATGAGCAGGAGGTATTAGAAAAGGAGCAAGTAGAACCTTTAGAAGTTCTTGAGGGGGATCACAGACCCCTACTGTCTATCCATGCAATTAATAGAACTAGTAGCTTTCAAACTATGAGGATTAAAGGATAAGCAGGTAAGAGAGCTCTATTCCTTTTGATAGATTTAGGGAGCACCATAATTTCATAGATGCCAAGACAGCCAAGCAATTGGGATGTGTAGTAACTCCCATTACTGAACTTAAAGTTACTGCAGCAAATGGCAATAAGTTAAGGTGCAAGGAAGCTTGTAAGGGGTTTCAATAGAGAATAGGAGATTAAGGATTCAAGGCTAACTTTTTTTATACTTTCACTAGACAACTATGATGTTGTCTTAGGAATTCAATGGTTGTCAAAGTTGGGCGACATTGTCTGGAACTTCTAGCAAGTATATATGAAGTTTCAGATAGGTGAGTAGGATTATATGCTGCAAGGAGAAAATGGCTATTCTTTGAAGTGGATCAATCAAGAGGCAATGCAAATGGTGCTTTTCAAGGAGTCATAGTTAGCCTTGTTATAGTGCTATTCCATCACATTACAAAGCAAACCAATGATGATGATGAGTGTAGTAGTTGTAGATCTCGAGGTGGAAACAGTCACTAAGGATTTGCTTGAGGAGGTAGCCAATGTGCCAATAAGCCTACCACTACCCAGGCAACATGATTATCAGATCAAACTGAAGGAGGGAGCTCAACCCAAATGCATCAGACCTTACAGGTATGGTCCCATGCAAAAGAATATTATTGAAAGAATGACACAGGAGCTACTGGATACAAGAGTATCTAGTAACCTTTCTTTTTTTTCACCTGCTATTTTAGTTAAAAAGAAGGATCAATTAATGAGAATGTGTGTAAATTATAGAGATCTAAATAATTTGACTATTAAGGATAAGTTTCCAATTCCTGTTATTGAAGAATTGTTGGAAGAGTTCCATAGAGCATCCATTTTTTCAAAGCTAGACTTAAGATCTGGATATCACCATATCAGAATGCAGCTAGAAGATGTATATAAAACTGATTTTAGAACTCATGTAGGTCACTATGAGTTCTTAGTAATGTCATTTGACCTTACTAATATACCCTCCACCTTCCAAAGTTTGATGAATAACATTTTTAAGTCATACTTATTGAAGTTTGTTCTGATTTTCTTTGATAATATCCTAATTTACAGCAAGGATATGACTTCACATATTGACCACCTCAGCAAGATATTCCAAACATTAATATAGCACACTCTTTTTTTAAGCTTAGTATTTGCAATAGATTATGTTGAATATTTGGGCTATTTTATATCTTTATAAGGGTTGTCTACTGAGCCAAAAAAGATCAAGGCAGTATAAGAGTGGCCAGCTCCTAGGTATTATCACAGGTTTATAAAAAATTATACTCAACTCACCCAACCCCTGGATGCCTTGTTGAGGAATAATGTGACATTCCACTAGAATTCATCACCACAGCAAGCATTTAATTCCCTCAAGCAAGTTCTCACATTAGCACTAGTATTGGCACTGTCCAATTTCAACCAAGAGTTTGTTTTGGAAACAAATACCTCCAACTCATGCATTGGAGTAGTGCTCCTCTAAAATGGTCATCCTATAGCTTATTTTAGTAAGATGTTGGCACTTTACCATCTAGCATTACCCACTTATGATAGGGAGATGTTTGCCATCTTGTTTGCTATCAAGAAGTGAAACCAGTATCTGAAGGGCAGGCATTTCACCATCTAAACTGATCACCAACCCTTGAAATTTCTATTTGAACAGAAACTTACCCTCCCCAGTTAGTACACTTGGTTAGCCAAATTAATAGCATATGATTTTGAGATACAATATAAACCAGGAGAAAACAATATGGCAACAGATGCCTTGTCCAGGGTTATGTCACAGGATGTGGATATAAAAGCCTTGTCTATAATATCCATTGATATATTAGAAAAGATCCACAATTCATGGCAGGAGAATGCACACCTACAAGCTATTATTCAGATTTTGCAGCAAGAAAAACAGTTTCCTAGCTACTCTTGGTTTAACAACCAACTAAGGTGGAAGGGTAAGCTGGTGGTAGGTCACAGTTCAGAGCTTCAGAAGCAACTCTTGAGGTACTCTCACAGCAGTGCAGAAGAGGAACATTCAAGTATTCATGCCACTTATCAAAGGACAACTGCAGTAGTCTATTGGAAGAGAATGTGGAAGGCTATTCGAGAATTTATCAGAAAATGTGATGTTTGTCAACGATTCAAATCAAAAACTATGGCAACTCCAGGGTTACTACAGTCTCTACCTACTCCTCAATTTATATTTACTGACATCACTATGGACTTCTTGGAATGACTCCCCAAGTCAAAGGAGAAGGATGTCATACTAGTGGTAGTAGATCGGCTCTTCAAATATGCTCAGTTCCTCATTCTCTCACATCCTTACACAGCCCTTTTATTCCTTAACAACATGTACAAACTAAATAGTCTGATATCGATCATCGTCAGTAATAGGGACCTTACGTTTATGAGCAATTTCTGGCAAGAATTTTTCTAACTACAAGGAGTGGAACTTAAACACTCATCTACCTACCATCCTCAAACAGATGGTCAGTATGAGGTGGTGAATAGATGCTTGCGTCCTATCTCAGATGCATGGCAGGTGATCTTCCCACACAGCCATCACCACTTTCCAAGCCCTATATGGAGTTACACCACCATTGCACTTGCCTTATTTTCCTAAGGATTTTCTTGTAGAGGCAGGGGATTCAGTATTAAAGGACAAGGAAGCTGTGATTCAACTGTTGAAACATCATTTGTCTAAGGCTTAACACAAGATGATTGTTCAAGCGAACAAACATTGTTTAGATAGATCATTTCAAATTGGTGATATGGTCTATTTGAAACTTTAGCCTTACAGGCAAAGTTTTGTCATAGCAAGAGAATTTTCCAAATTGGCTGCCAAATATTTTGGCCCCTATGAGATCGTTGATAAGATTGGGAAGATTGCGTACAAGTTGGATTTACCTCATTCAGCTGCTATTCGTCCTGTGTTTCACGTGTCCCAACTTAAGGCTGCAGTCAACAATACATAGGCTATGTCAACACTTCCACCATCTGCATTACCCTTTGCAATTCACCAACCTATGTCAATCTTGGACAGGCATATGGTTAAACGAGCCAATACAGCTGCTATACAGTGGCTAATTCATTGGACTAATTCCTCACTTGCGAATGCTATAGGGGAATTTGCCTAAGAAATTCAGCTCCGATTTCCAAATTTCCTTTAAGGACAAGGGATGTTAAAGGGGGGAGTTGTGTTATCTAGTAGAATTAAAGAAGCTGAGGAAGGAGGCAAGGGAGCTAGGTGAGCTGTCTAGGAAGCTAAGGGACCAACGAAGGAGCCGTGGGAGTTGAGCTAGAAAACAAGAGAATAAGCTGATTGTAATAAAACCATAACTGCAACCCGCCCAAAGTTAGTTAGGATAGGAGTTGTTGTACAATACTAATACGGCGGTTGCACTACTACAAAGATCATTTATTTGGACACATATTTTGGGACACTTTGGAAATAAGTGTTAAATTAAATATGTATTATGACACCTTTTAAGAAGTGTCCTAAAAACATGACAAAAATCACTTATTAGAACACATATTTTGGAACACTTTACAATAAACATTAAATTAGATATATAACATGGACACTTTTAAAAAAGTGTCCTATAAACATATAAACATAACAAGAAGCCACAAAAAATTTGGCGGTCATTTTTAGCGCTCACTTTGGATATTTTAGAACTTATCTTTAGCACGTTTTAGATAGTTGAATTTTTTTAAAACAAAATTATTTTTTATCCACCCCAACCCGTAATACTCTATTTCTAAAGAAAAAAAATAACGCTCTCTTCTCTCCTTTTGTTTCTGCACACAACCCATAAAAATCTATTTCTTAAAAAATAAAAAAAGAAAACCGTAACACTCTCTTTCTCTCCTCCTCTCCTTGCTCACAACCCACGCACTCACACTATTAAACAACTCTCTCCCTTCCTCTCTCCCTCTCTCAATTCACTACGGACTCGCGCTAGAAGCCTCCCGTTGACGGCTTCCACCTCAATCCATTCTCCAAATAACATCGCAAACGGTAAGTCATCTCTCCTCATTCCTAATTAGGATCTCTTGTGATATTTTTGCAAGAATACTAAAAATTGGATTAATTAGTGTTTGGGGTTATAGAATTTTTGGTTCTTTTCACGTATCTCATGGTCTATTGCTTTGTTCCTACCTATGTGTCTTAATTATTTAATGGCAAAACTAGTTCTATATTTGAGTAAGCCAAAATCAGGTTTGGAGAAGATTCTATTACTGATGTCTTTTATTTGTTGGTCTTTTGTTATTTCATCCAATTTTTGTACCCGATATTTGTGATTGCATGCTGATGAGTGTTGAAATTGTGTATTGGTATTCAATTTTGAATGAAATCACTTTCTTCCATTTTCTTGCATTTTACTTCTCTTTTCCCTATTTTGGGGGTCTTTGATCTTGGCTATTCCAGTTTAGCAATTGGCTTTAAATTTTGGATAGTTGATTTTCCAATCGTTGGAACCTTCAATTCCTACCTTGTTGAGTAACTTGAGTAAAGCTTATGTCTCCTTTTTTTCATTTTTATACTATTTTAAAATTTTGTTTGGAGTTAGATGAGACATTAGGAATTTGTATATTATGAACGAAATGTGATATTCTGATGTTAAGGTTTTGTATTTCAAGACTTCTTTATTTGTTTTTAATAGAGGATGATTTGTGGCTTCAGTGTTGAGTATCCCAATTTATGATATTTGAGCTTCAATTCTTGGCTAATATTTTACTGTTTAACTTGTGAAAAAATTTCTGTTCTTTATTTCTATTAATTTGCATATGAGCGTGACAAAATTATGTGCTTTCAAATAAATATTGTAGTTATTAAGTGCATTTACACATTTCTTCACAATTACATTGCTACTAATGACGTTTTATTTTTATGTCATGCTTTAGCTTTTTATATGATAAAGTTCTGTTCTATCTTTTGATAAAATGTTAAATCTATAGTTTGACATGTGGGCCAAGTATGTAGAAGTAGTATAACTGCATTGGTTTGTGAGAATTGAACCTGTCATTTGATTAAATATGAAATCAACTAAGGGTGATTCCCTTTACCAGTGGATTTTGCAGGAACCATAAACGAATGAATTACTTTGCAATATTTTGGTTCAAACTTACTTTTTTCTACTTGTACTACCTAGTTGAGCATCTTCAAACATGTATAGCTTTAAGTGAGTATTCATGCTAGAGCGCACAGTTTAAATTCCTTAAGAATGTTATATAGTGTTGTTTAGCTATATTTTATCTAAGTAATCCCATTTTCGTCAATCCATTTGCTTGTTTGCTTTATGCACATACTTTAGTGGGGTTAGACGGTTTTCTTTTATCTTGTGAAGTAGTTTGAAAATTGATTTTCTCAACTTTTTGGCTTAGTTGATTTGAACATCATTGATGAGGATGTGCTTATTTTTTGTGGCAAGAATTGTTGCCTTGTGATATATTGGCTTTAATTTTTTATATCCTATTTTCTTACTTCAGGTGTGTAATTGCTGAGCTATTCCTTGAGGGTCAGCCATTGTCTGAGTTGTCTCAACTGCTTGCCTATAGTAGAGGGCAGTATGATCCTAGCCAACATCTAGAAAAGGTAAGGTCTTAGTCAATGCCGTCTTCTATGATTTGGATCTAGTCATGGGACCTTTGCTTTGCTTTTTCTATTCTACCAAGAAATGTCATATTTTGATGTTAAAGTTTTGTATTTCAAGACTTCTTTATTTGTTTTTAATAGAGGATGATTTGTGGGTTGAGTGTTGAGTATCCTAATTTCTGATATTTGAGCTTCAATTCTTGGCTAATATTGAACTGTTTAACTTGCGAAAATTTCTGTCTTTTATTTCTATTAATTAGCAGATTATCTTGACAAAATTATGTGCTTTCAAATAAATACTGTAGTTATTAAATGCATGTTACACATTTCTTCACAATTACATTGCTACTAGATTAGAAGATTGATGATATTGAAGCCCTTTCCTTTTTTATTTTTTTTAAGAACTGAAATTCTGTGATATTTGCTGAAGAAGGATGTTCAAGAAGGATTTTCAAACTTAGTTACTTGATGGGCATTATTTGTTTGGCAATTAGAAAATATTGAAGGGATATTGGTGACAGGATATGGAACTTAATGTTTCCTGCAAAAGTTTCCAGCATTATGTAAGATAGTATTAACAATAAATTTTGCTACTTAAACAATGGATTCCACAACTTCCTATTAACTAAATAGACATAATATGTAGGAAGGTTGACTTTGTTACATTTTCCTTTCATTTCCCTACATTTAGAAGGCACCTTCTGTACTAAAATGTTTGTTCTTTTAAAGCTTCATAAGCTGAAAATATATTTAAATAATGTTATTCATGACTGTTTTGTAAAAATGATGTATTCTTTCTTCATCAATGCTTTTATTTTTTCTTCAGTGGTTTGTGTGTCATTGTCCTACCTATCTCTATTCAATTAGGAGCCTGTCAACCTATGTTGTGGAGATCTATACTGATACTAAGCCAACAAAGTTCACGGTATGCTATTCATTAATTTTTTGTTGATTTTAGGATACTCCTTTTGCATTATTTCATAAGCATCTAAAATTTTTTTCCACTGTTACACTATATTCTGTGCATCCCCGTGCTTTGTTTTTGATACCTTTGCTTTTTTTATTTATTTTTTTGGTTTCCTTTTCAGCTTTCGGTTTGTTACCACAAAACCACATGGAATTTCCAGATAATGTTTTAGGATAATTAAGTTAAGAGTCATGAGAACTTAATTTTACCGTGTAAGGAATGATAATTTCAGTAATAGCAATTTGGTATGGTGTAGTTATGAAATGGTAAATTATCAAGTACTGATATTGGTATATTTGATGCGAGTACACTTGAAAGCATTAATTTTTATTATTTAAAGTTTAACCTACATAAGTTATATTCATTCAAAAAAAATAAAAATATTTGTATATACTAATGCTCAATGCATACGCGATGTATGTAGTGTAAAATTAACTTTCATGAAGCTGAAATAAAGTTTTTATGCAATTGCATAAAAGTTACAATAATATCTTAAACAACTTTTGTAGCAAAAATTATTCCAAACATATGTTAAATTGTTTGTAATTAAAAAATTTTTAATTAAAAATATAGATAACCTAAGACTTTTTTAAATTTAAAAATAAAAATTTATTAGACGCACTCTAAGCTTCAATAAAATAGATGATAGAGTTAGAAAGACATATGGGGATTAGCTGACTCCTATTATGTTAGCTTTTCCAAGTTAAAGTTAGAAAGGGCTTCCCTAGACTCTAGTTGAGGAATGGGATTTCAAAAAAAAAAAATACTAGGACACCAAATTGAATTGACAAATTAAATTAACTGATATTATTAGACAAACTTTTGTTTAAGTTTGTGTTGCAAGTTATTTCATTGGCATTAGTTTCTTGGTTAATAAATTATAGTCGAAAATATTAGTTAAAAAAATAGAATTACACCGTTTCCAAGTCAAAATTCAAAAGAAAAATATGAAAAAGAATCAGTCCACCTAAAGATTGTTTATTTGATATTGTTTTTAAATACTACTCATAAAGAAGTCACACTACTAAAAAAATTCGAATCTTTATTTAATAATGAAGTGAACATGATACTAATTATTGTTATTTGATTTTTCTCACTTTGACTACAGTTTACATCATTTGTCTATACATGGAATCCTATATTTGAATTAGTGTAAGCAACAATTAAAAGCATGCTTATATTGTATTTTTCTATTGTTTTAGACTTGTGCTTCTAGATTATTAAAATATGAATATGAACAAAAGTTGGATGATGCTACCAAGGAATAGCAAAGCCTATAAGAAGGGGTTACAAATTTTTCTAGATTTTGCTTTCTCCAATGCAACTATAGATGGAATGGTATTGTGCCCCTGTAAAGTTTGTAAAAAATGGCATATGCTTGCCAAGGGAAGATGTAGAAGTTCATCTACGGTGTCAAGGTTTTATTAAGGGTTATACTCAATGGATAGCTCATGGTGAACGTTCCCATTTTGACACGGCACTCACTTCATCAACTAGTGTACCTAGTAATGTTGACGATATGGAAGAATTGCTCAATGATGCATTTGGATTTCCAAATGGTAACATTGACATAGAAAACAACAAGGATGCTGTAGTTGAAGAACCAAATTTAGAAGCTAAGAAATTCTACAAATTAGTTGATGAATCTCAACGACAATTGTGGCCATGATGTAAAAAGTTCTCAAAACTATCATTCTTTGTACGATTGCTCCATCTAAAGTGCCTTGGTGAAATATCTAACAAGATTTTCACCATATTCTTAGAGCTGTTAAATGAGGCATTTCTAGAAGGTGTGGGATTACCTAAAACTTATTATGAAGCAAAGAAAGTGATTGAAGAGAATTGGGGCTTGGTTATAAAAAATATGATGCATGTCCAAATGATTGTACAGTTGTATTAGGGGAAAAGATACAAGAAGAATAGATTGTGAGACGTGTAGGTGCACTAGATGGGTAACTTCAGAAGGATGATTCTACTAGGTGAGAAGAGAAAGGTTCCACATAAGGTATTATGGCACTTCCCATTGAAGACCAAATTACAACGTCTATTCATGTCATCAAAAACTGCATCTTTCATGAGATGGCATGTAGAAGGTCGTACCAAAGATGGCCACATGAGACATCCTAGCAGATTCTCCGGCTTGGTAATATTTTGACTTTAAACATCCAGAGTTTTCTAAAGATCCTAGAAACATTAGATTGGGTTTGGCTTCTGATGGATTTAATCCATTCAAGAATATGAGTGTTACTCATAGTACTTGGCCAGTAATTATGTTGCCATATAATTTGCCCCCATGGATGTGTATGAAGCAATCTTATTTTATGTTGTCATTATTAATACCTTGGTCCATCTGCCCCAGGAAATAATATTGACATATATTTGCAACCATTGATTGCTGAATTGAAAGATTTATGGGATGAAGGTCTAGACACATATGATGCATCATGTAAGAAAAACTTTAAGATGCGTGCAGCATTGTTATGGACTATCAGTGATTTTCTAGGCTACGCAACTTTATCAGGATGGAACACTAAAGGAGAACTTGCATGTCCTGTTTGTCACAAGAAGACTGAATCACGATGGTTAAAACACAGTGGAAAGCATTGTTAGATGGGTCATTGTCGATTTTTAGAAAGTAATCATCCTTTTCGAAATGATGCTCGATCATTTGATGGTAGTCAAGATCATAGATGTCCACCTCCCCGAGTAACAAGATGTACAATTTTGGCTAATTTGGATGGTTTTGAAATTAAATTTGGTAAATTGGTCTCTGATAATCCAAAATTGCCATTTAACTGGAAGAAGAAGAGTATTTTTTTTTGACTTGTCATATTGGAGAGAAAATTTATTGCCTCACAATCTTGATGTAATGCATATCACAAAAAATTCTGTGAGAGTCTTGTGGGAACATTGATGAATACAGATGGAAAAACTAAGGATTATTTGAAGTCACGTTGTGATTTACAGGAAATGAGCATTAGACCAGATCTTCATCCAGTTGAAGATGACTTGGGCAGAATTTTTTTGCCTCATGCTTGCTTTACATTAGATAAGAAGGAAAAGGAGATATTTTGTAACACTCTAAAAAGGGTGAAAGTTCCAAATGGTTATGTATCAAATATTTCAAGATGGGTGTAGTTAAAGCCTCTAAAGATTTCTGGCCTTAAAAGTCATGATTATCATATTTTGATGCAACAACTCTTACCATTAGCATTGAGAAAAACACTATCGAAGTCAGTGCGCACTCCTTTAATCAAGTTGAGCAGATATTTTAGAGAATTGTGCTCAAAAGTTCTCAAACCTCAAGAGTTAGTTCGCATGGAAAAAGACATTGCTTTGATACTATGCCAATTAGAAAAGCTGTTTCCACCTTCTTTCTTTGATGTAATGGTTCACCTTAGTGTTCATTTGGCTGCTGAAGCAAAAATAGCTGGTCTTGTTCACTATCGATGGATGTATCCTATTGAAAGGTGCTAAATAAGTTACCTTTTTCTGCTTAATTAAGGGTTATGTGCGGTTAACACCGATTCTTAAAATATTCAATGATTCTAATTAACCTTGCACTGTGTTACCTTTAGGTACTTATGCACATTGAAATCTTATGTGCGGCAATAGGAGTCGACCTGAAGGATCCATTGCAGAAGGATATTTAGCAGAAGAATGTTTGACATTTTGTTCACTGTATTTTGCTGAAGGGGTTGAAACTAGGATTTAACCGTTCTAGTAGAAATGATGAGGGTGTTGATTTGAACTGCTACCAGAATAGATGTTTTCGCTATGCCTAGGTCGTCACTTGGGCCACAGGAGATACAGAACCACTTAGTGATGACACACTACGAAAGGCACATCAGTATGTGCTTTTTAACTGTGATCCACTTAGACCATTCATTGAGTAAGTAGTACTTCAGTTCTATGTATATGTGATTGTGTAAAAGATATACTAGCAATTATTTAATAGACGTTATTGATTTGCATCAGTGAACACTTTGAGATTGTAAAGAAAGAACATCCTCATTCTTCAAGACATGAAGTTGAATGGATTCATAGCGAAATTATTTGCATGTTGGTTTGTTGAAAAAGTAAGTAGCAAGTAAGAAATTGGTTTACTCAGATTGGTTTTATAATATCAATAGATAAATGGCTGACTTTTTCTTTTTTTATTTGATAGGTTAAAGACCTAGAATTATCTACTGGTGATCTTGTTTCGAAGGATTTAAAGATGTTAGCACGGGGTCCAAATTTTGTTGGAGTACATTATAAACGATTTTTGGTAAATAGGTTTCAGGTTCCATACCAAAGACTTGGAAGCCAAAAGGAAGACTCAAAATAGTGGGGTCATTGTTAATGCAACAATATCCAGCTTTTTGAGTACTAAAGACCAAAATCATATTTTTGGTGACATGGCATATTATGGAGTGTTGAAAAGTATTGTTGAATTAGATTACACAAGTGATCGAAAGGTTGTATTATTTGAATGTGATTGGGTTTCTAAAGGAAGAAGATTAAAGCAAGATGAAGATGGCTTCACACTAGTTAATTTTACAAATGTCAAGCCTCACAATGAGCCTTTTATTCTCGCATCTCAAGCTAAGCAAGTATTTTGCATTGAAGATCCCATAGCCAAGGGGTGGCATGTGGCTATAGTATCAAATGCTAGAGATGTGTATGATATGGATATAGTTGAAAACATTGACATGTATTTGCAAAGTGAAGTTTGCAATATTCAAGTAGATGAAGTAAGCGAAGATATCAGTTGGGTTTGTGAAGGTGCTCTAGGATTTACTATTGAAGCTTCAAATGTTTGATATGATTTTGATTTGTAAATATAAATTGAAATGTTTGAATAGATTCTAAATTCATGTCATTATTTTATTATTATATAGACTTTTTAATTTTCTCTTTAATAATTTACTATATTTTAAAATGACTTAACTAGCTTCATTAACTTTGATTATTAGATTTACAATAACTTGACTAACTAACTTGTGCATATTTAGTTTAGTGCTATTTGATTTTCTAATTATGTATATGAACTCTTGAGTATGACTCAATTTTTATGTTTATTCTATTCTTATGTTGATTATTTTTGCAGTGATGGCACCTAGGAATCGAAGAGTGTATGGACTACGAAATGGGCGTCATAGCCAACAAAATGAGCAACAATTGGAGGCGGAGCCAGTCATTGCACAAACAACTTCTAATCAAGGTTAAGCAATCATTTGATGAGTACAAGTGCATCTTTATGACATTATAAGTATTTGCATCAAATTACATTGGTAAAACTTATGTTTTTTGATCAATTTATTTTTAACTTGTTATTCTAGATGATACTAGTGATAGTGAGATATCAAAGAATACTAGAGGGCCGACTTACTTACCAGAGATTTGGGCACTATCCAAAACCCAACGGATTTATGTTGAATTCAACAAGAAAGGTCAACCTATAGGCCCAAATAAAAAAAACTTACTGGGTTCTTAGGTACATTGGCAAGAAATGGCAAGTATACTCCAATTGATGTTGATGATTGGCAGTAAAGTACCAAATGCTAGAAAAGCTGAGATATTGGGTTTGATAAGAGATAATAAAATTTATTGTATTATTTATTATTTTATTTGACAATTATACAAAAAATGATAAAGGAGTTGCATAATTATTCTTGTCTATTGTAGGAGAGATTTGTTGTTCCCCCAGGGTCAGAGCATTGGATGCTGAAGTCTATAGGCAAGAAACGAAGAAGTTGGCAAATCAAGAGTTAAAGTTGAAAGTTATGATCCTAATTTGCCTATCGAGAATCAAGTTTATAGTAGACCAGCTCGAGTTGTGGAAGAACAGTGGAAGAATGTTGTGCCTCATTGGAATTCAGATGAAGCAAAGGTATTATAATTATTTTAATTTCTTTATCAATTTCGTTTTAATAACATTTGTTTTTTCAGAGTATTAGTGAAGATAATAAAAAGCACAGACAAAGCAAGATTATGCATCAGACTACTAGAAAATTGAGCTTTGCTGAAATTTATGAAGAGTTGGTGAGACTCTTTCTTTAAAACATAATATTTTGTAAGATAGATAACATATATTTATTGCACTTACCTGTTTATAATATATTCTAGAAACAACAATTGGGTCGATCTCCATCTCGTGTCGAGATGTTTGATGCATGTTACACTGATTCAGATGGTAATCCTTCAAATGACGCAATTGGAGTTGCACTTGTAAGTAACAAATTACACAAGTTTGTAGGCTTTTATGTTTCAAATTCTTGGTTGCTAAGAACCAAATTTGAAATTAATTTTGTTTTCTGTGATTCTTTAGGCTAGAATGAAGGGACTATCAAAGTCAACTACCACCTGGTTCGCTAGACCCTAGTTAGTCTCGATGATTCCTTTGCCAAAGTTATGGGAAAAGATCCTCTTGGACACGTGCGCATGTTTGGTTTAGGTGTGAACCAGTCAGATGTGTGGGGTGAAATACCAAGTGTCGCGTCCCAAAAAAAATCGTGGGTGAAAAGAGTGTAAGTGGGGTTGTTGACTGTCACGTCCCGGAAAGGATGATCCGGTCTAATGACCCTTTCGAAAATAAAGGTTTTTGAAAAACCGTGCGTGTGTGAGAAAAATCTTATAGAAAAAGTGTATTTTAAGAAAAATGGTATTTTAAAAGAAAACAAGGCCGGGACTAAAAGTACGACAGGTTTGGCCAAATAATTTTTGAAAAAGGGTTTTATTTTGAAAAATGGAGTCACCACTTGGTACTGAGTTAGGGTGTACAAAGTCACCCGAAAAATAGTTTAACAAAATAAAAATTTTTAAAAAAATGTTTTAAAACCCTTTTTCGACTCCGGTCTACGAAAAAATGAGAGAAAAAGGTCCGGGAGTCATATTTGAATAAAAGGAATGAAAAGACTTACGCCTAAGACACCCTTTCAACCTAGCCGAAACTAGTTGCGAGGTTTAATCAGAATTTCCTAAATTAACCCTAAATTCTATCGCGTTCAGATGTATCTATATGAATGCAAATCCTAAGTCTAAATACGGGTATCGGGAGGGTCGGAATGTCCCGTCGAAGCTTGATCGGAATTATCGCATTAATTGCGAAACCCGAGTCGAGACCTCGAGGGAGTCACGAGTTTTTATGCAAAATGAAATGCAAAAAAGAAAAGAAAATAATAATATATAGTAAGTGAAGAAAAAAGGTGGGTATGCAACATGACGGGTACGGGGGACTAATATCTCTTGACTGAATATTCCTACTCGCAGAGGGGGAAACGGCTTATACGCCACCGCTTCCTATGTGAGTAGACAACTATTTCTAGTCGAATCACACAAATGTCTTAATTTTTAAGTGAAATGCAACCTAAATGTCATGCATTTAACAAATGTGTCCAAATAATAATAATAACAATAATAATAGTAATAATAAAATCATGCCGAATGGAAAGAAGACTAAGAGTGTGTGAAATGAGATGAGAAATGCACACAAGTGCACCTAATACTAAAATGTCCTAAGGGTCTAGCGTTGGACTAACCCGTTCTAAAAAATCCACTAGCATTGGACTAGGGGGAAAAGAAAAAAACCACAGCTAGCGTTGGACTAGTGTGATGACGGAATACCATAAATCATGAATTAAACATCAAAGCATGAATTAAAAGTAAATTAGACATATATAAGTATATAAGATCACATAGGAGCACATAACACATGAGCATAATATTTTAGATGCAAAAATCCTAAGGAAAGCGGTTAAAGAAATAAACACAAAAACACACAAAAGCAAATAAATCCTAACTATTACACCGGGGGGGCTTGATTTACAATTTAAGGGGGGAAATTAAAAATACCCTATCTATTACACTTTCTATCTATTTACACAATTTTTGCTAAAATTATGAGAAAAATAATCTAACTATTATATTGATTAGCTAAATACAAAATATTATATTTTTCAAAATAATAAAAATTCAAAATTAAACAAATTAACTATGTAAATGCGCAACAAATATATAAAATAAAATAAAATAAATAAACAGGTAATAATAAAAAATAATAATAATAATGCATAAAATCACATTGGAGCATATTAGAGCACGTAAAGAGAAAAATAACAGGAAGTAGGGATACCTCTTTGGAGATCTGGTACAAGTACTTAAGAAAATGAACACACGAGTCAAGATATCTCAATATAAATAAGTAAAATGTGAAATATAAAAAAATTGACAAATTGGAGTAAAATTATAAATCTTAGCAAATTAGGGGCACAAATTGCAAATTTAAGCAAATATGGGACTCAATTGTAAAACTAGAACTAAGTAAGGGACATTAATGGAATTTCAACAACTAAGGGGCATAGACGTAAATCAATACGGACGGGGTTAAAACATGAACATGTAACTAATTAGAGGGACTAAAGCATTAAGTTATTTTTTTTATAAAACAAGAAATAACTAAATAAATTAAAATTAATGACTTAATTAAAGCTAGATCAATTAACTCATTAAATTACTTAACAAAAATTTAACTACTAAGTTAAACCAAATTAAAGCAAATAAAGATAAAAATTAAACCAAATTAAGGTAAATAAATAAAGATAAACTAGCAGCAATTAATCAAATAACCAAAATGGAACAAATAAATAAAAAAATAAAAATGATACCCAAATTCCCCAAAACCCAACCCAGTTTCCCTTTAAAGCCAGGTCCATATTTTTTTTTTTTCTCTTTTCTCTTTCCTCTTTTCTCTCTATTTTCTCTTTTCTCCCTTTTCTCTTTTCTTCCCTCCGCCCCTGCTCCTCCTCTGATTTCTCTCTTCTCTTGATTCCCTCTCATTTATCCAACCGAAGCAATTTCTTTCTCTCTATCCCTTGGTCCCTGTTTTCTCTCCATCCCACTCTGATTTCTCTTTCTAATCTCTCTTCGACTCTCTCTTCTCCCCGTTCTCTCTCTTTCAGTATCTGCTCCGATCTCTTTTCTTTCTAATTCTTCTCCTCCCCTCGCCATTCCTCTTTCGATTTTTTTTCTTATTTTTCTTCTTCCTTTTTCTTTTTCAGATTTCCTTTTCTTCTCTTCCTATTCTCTCTTTCTCTCCGCATTCTTCTCCTCCTCTATCTCACTCTTCCCTCTTCTGTTCTCTCTCCGTCCTCCCTTCTCTCTCTCTAGCTAATTTCCCTGCTCTGTTTTTCTCCTTATTTATGTTTTCGCTGCTTCCTTTCTATTTTGTCTTGCCTTTTTCTCCCACCTTCCAGATTCTCTCTCTATTCTCTCCGCGCTCTCCCTTATTTCCCTCTCCCTTTTGCCTGCCCTCTAATTCTCTTTGTCTCACTCGAATTGACCCGTCTCGGTCAGCCTTCAGGTGACGGCCAGAGGTGGTATTGCATGGGGGTGACTGGCGGTGGTGGGTAGAGTGATTAGGTAGGGGATGGAGTGTAGGGAGGCCATTTGTCATTCCGGGATGTAAGGGCAGTTCTGTTTGGTTGTTGTGTGACTGGAAAATTGGGACTTTATTGGATTTGCTTGGTGTTGGGAGTGGTTCGGTGATTGAAATGTGATGGTGGGATTTTCTGGTGAGGGGACCAGATGATGGTTGGAGGCTGGTTAGGTGCCTGAGGGGTGTGGGGTGGTAATTGAATGTCAATTGGGGATGAGCCTTCGGCCGTTCAGTGATGAGGGGGCTGTGAAATGGGAAGCTAATGGTGGTCGTGTGACTGGGTTTGTATTGGTTCTCTGGTTTCTGGAATTTGAAGGCCGAATGTGGTGGGTAGCTGCAATTGTCTCTTGCAGGGGGTGGTTTTGACAGTGTATTTGTGTATGTGTTGTCTGATTTTGCAGGTTAATGGCTAATTGCTGATGGTTATTGTGATGGTTCGTGGCTTGGTGAAGATGAACATACTGGACTTGGGTGGCATCGGTTGATGATTGGTGGAGATGGTTGGGCTGTGATTTGGTGATGAGCAAATTTCTGGTGGAATGGAGTAGCGTTGGTTTAGCTGAAGGTGCAGAGGATGGTTTGCAGAGGGCTGTTGGTTTGGGGAAGCATTTGGGGGATTTCGGTGGAGGTGAGTTGACTGGCAGCTAAGGGTGGAGGCCGTGGGGTGATTGTAGAGAAAAAGGGCCTGTGATGGTGAGTATACTTCAGTGATAGTGGGTGAAGGCTGGTGGGATGGTGTAGTGGACCTGTTATGGTGGTTTGTAAACCATCTGGCGATGACTGGTGGTAGCAGGTCGGGAAAGGTAGTTAATGGTGGTGATGTTGGGATTATTTGAACTGTCTTTGTGTTGTTGTTTTTTCTGCAGATTCTGGACAAGATTGGAGGCTGGATTTTGAGTGTTTGTAAATGATTCTGTGGAATTGGTGACCGAATTTGGGCTGTAATTTATTGGTTTCTCTGTGAACTGTGGGTGATTTTGTGGTGTTTGATTATTTGGACTGGCGGTTGCTTTGGTTTTGCAGGTTGTTAATGACAAAGGAGGATGAGGGTTTTGCTGATGGTATAGGTCTGGAATTGATTTTTGCAGGCGTTGGTCTGTGATGGTGAGGGGACCTGGGAATGTTGGTTGACATTTTTCTGTGAAGAGAGTGGGAGTTGGTGGTAGAAGGTGGAGGTTCAGGGAGGAGATGGTGGAGGTCATGGTGTTTGCAGAAAGAAAGATAAACGGAACCCAGAAACACAACAATCCAGTAAACTAAAACAAAAATTCAAACAACTAGACAAAAATCATATTTATATGAAGAAAATGAAATAAAATGAAAGAAAAGTGAATCAAATAAATGAACAATTAATTAAGAACTCACCTTTTGATCTTGCAAGATGGACTGGAGATAACTGGTGACTTTAAAGCCTGCTAGATGAACAGTAATCGGTACAGATGAAGAACGATGAGCAGTACTTTTTAGAGAAGATGAACAGTAATAATTTTTGAAGAACAGCGCTAGTGTGTTTTTTTAGGTGAAAAATGTGTGTGTTTGATTCTAAAAACTACAAAAGCAAAAGTGTTTTTGGGTTTTCCAATTTTTTTTCTTTTTCTTTAAAATCCCTAAGTGGGGTATTTATACTGCACAAGTCTTAACCTCCAAGAAAGGGCTAAAAGACCAAAATGCCCTTGACTACAAAATTTACAACTTTATCTTTTAAAAATTTATTCTTTCACAATAATGAAAAAAATAAAGAAAAATATAAATAATAAATTCATTAGCACTAATTCACTCCGAAAAAAAAACTAGAAACTTAGAAACATGATTAAAATCTAAAAACGAATTTGGGACCCAAAAATTAGTGAAAAATGAGTTTGGGATGTGAATTGACAATTTTGCCCTTGGAAGACAAAAATTCACACAGAAAGAAAAAAAATAGTTATTGTCCTCAGACAATTATCAAATATTACAAATAAGCTTAAAACACTAGAAAATGTATTTTTTACTCAAAATTGATGAAAAATGAATTTTATTTGTAAAACGACGAGTTTGCCCTTAGGTAATGAAAATTTGCAGAAAAATAGCTATTGACCTCAAAAAATTACTAAAAATTAAAAATAAGCTTAAAACACTAGAAAATGCATTTTTGACTCAAAATTGATGAAAAATGAATTTAATTTGTAAAATGACGATTTTGCCCTTGGGCAATGAAAATTTGCAGAAAAATAGCTATTGACCTCAAAAAATTAAGAAAATTCAGAAACATGCCTCAAGAATTTGAAAAATGAATTTGGAACTTAAAATGAGCTAAAATGGTATTCGCGAGACGAAATTACCAATTTGCCCTTATGCTGGTAAAAATATAAAAAATACTAATTAAATCTGAAAAAATCATAAGAAATTAATAAATTCATATAAAAGTAAAAATATGAATTTAAAGCACCCAAAAATTGTTAGAAAAATATTTACAGATAAAATTACTATTTTGCCCCCCTGAGATTATTAAAAATTTAAAATTTGTCCTAAAAAATGCAAACATGCCCCCCGGTGTTTGAAAATAAATGGTGTGTCAAAATTTGGTGTCTACACCAAGTCGTACCATATGTCATCGCATGGTTTTAGAACATAGAGCAGTAATGGAAAGAATGGAAGAAAAAATAGATGAACAGTCACAAAAAATTGCAAAATTGCAAGAAAATATTCTTCCACAACAGAGGCAAAATGTCAATTCTCCTTTAGATTCTATGGCACCGTCTTCATCTCCTAAGTAGTCTTCAAACTTATTGAATGTTATACAACCACTTAAGGTACTCTAAATATTATTGAAATATTTTTATTCATTTAACTTTGAGATTTGTAATAAAATTAAACCGCTAAGAATAATTGATTTGAAATCTTAGGTTGGAGGTTTGGTACTATTGAAGAGTATGTTTGATCTTACTAAAACAGTAGCAAAAGGTTATCTTCGCAGCATTGACTCAACCAAAAATGTTGAAGGAACACAACTAGGAGCAAATTGGTATGAAGTTCAAGTAATGGTCACGATAGAATGGGATGAAGAGTTGATTAGGCCATATTCAAATTTAACAACACTTGGAGATGCATTGGGAACTTGCATTGCATGGCCTCGCCACTTGGTAAACATCTACTTTTTTTGCTATTAATACTTTATTAAATAATCACCTACTTATTAAATATTATATTTTTTATTATTGAAATTCATTGTCATTAGTTTCTGAGAAGTATAGGGGAGTCTACATCCCTCATCTTCTAAAAAAGTATTCTAAATAATTGTACTATTCTAAAAAGTTCTAAAAAGTTCTAAAATGTTGATGCACATAGTTTAATGGTTGAAATTGTTGAAAGTTATGGTAGGTAAAAAAGATTAGGTTCATGTTCATATTTTTCTTCTTTTTATCCAACTTGAATGAACACAACCCAATCTTGAATGAGCTCATCATATAAAAGTTCGATCTAATGAGCTACTTGTTTAGAAGTTTTGAAAAATTTTACTACTGGTGCTATTTTGATTTCCTTGTGCTTTCTTCTTTTGTCACTTTGGTTCTGCATTTCAACTCCCCTCATCCTTTTGGGAGGCGTTATAGGTACTAAAGTTGCCCATTCAATACCCTTGTACATACTAACCAAATTCGTAGGAAAATCCTTGCTTGCAAATACCCATCTTGGCTTTTAGGTTCTTGGTGCTAGAACTCTTCCATTTGGAACTCTTTATTCATTCTTTCTAGTATCTTGCTTGAACAATTGGTTCTATTTTGTTTTTGGTTTTTTCCTAATTGTGCTTCTACTATTAGTTGTTGTTTGTGCTGAAGTTTCAATAGTACTCACTTATATGCATCTTTTCCTAATTTTGTATGGTATCTCTTCCTACCTGTTGGATCTTGTTTCTATCTGTGGCAACTAGGATCTTCCCACTTCCACCATTTTTTTTCAACCGGAAGTTTTCTTCTGAAAGTGCTATTTCACTTCTTGTGTCTATGTTTCCAGTAGCACCACTGAGGGACATTTTTATTCAGCAAAGTAAGTATTTGTTAGTGTTTGATTTTGGAGCTAACTAGTTGTTCTTTCAGCTTGTTCATCAACACCCACTTAAAACAAGACAGTAATATTTTGATGAATGCAGAAAATTTCTAGATCTTTGTCTACTGATTACATCCATATGTTTGCAATTCTTGTTTTTTAAGAATCTTGAATCTGCTAGTTACTAATTCCACTTTAGAATTACTCTTATGAACTCATCCACTCAAATACCTTTTCTATTTTTGAACTCTGCACACCACTATCCACACGACTTCTAATTTGCATTTTTTTCCCCTCCCCAGAAACTTCTAGTTGGCAGTATTGAATATAATGAATATTAGACAGAAATAAGTGATAGCTTCATCTTGTTTTAGGCACATTATAAAGCTTTAGTTACATAATTTTTCCTTTATGTTTTCTCTTCATTAAGTAGCTTAATGTGAATTGGAAATCTTCTTTTACGACTGCTTTTATATCATTGCAATTTGCCTTTGTGCAGGCAAGTCTTCAATTTATGTTTCTACTTTGTACTTTGTACCCATCTTGGCTTTTGGTTCTTGGTGCTAGAAATCTTCCATTTGGAACTCTTTATTAAACTTTTCTTCATTCTTTCTAGCATCTTGCTTGGACGATTTCTATTTTGTCTTTGGTTTTCTCCTAATTGTGCTTCTACTGTTAGTGGCTGTTTGTGCTGAAGTTTTCAGTAGTACTCACTTATATGCATCTTTGTGTCGAGGACTGGATGTGGTCCAGCCAAGAATTTATATTTATATATTCTAGTAGTCACTTGCAATTAATTTGTTACTGACTTTTGTGATACGTTAGCTAGTAATCTAGTTGTGATTGTGATATATTGCTTAAATGATAACTTGTTTAGATGGTTAGTGAATTGAATTACTAATAAATGCAAGGCTCTTTTATTTTTTATTTATAGTTTGTTTCCATAATATTTTACAATATATTAATAATGATTCTCTATTTTTCAAATTTAGGTTACATATGCTGAAGAGTAAGATGAATTTGATGCGATTGAAGTCATGATCCTATTCACCTACTCATTGGACTGCTATTGGAGTTATGATGTTGGCAATTTACTCTTAATTGCTATATTATTGGATAATAACTTTGTTATCATTTTTAGGACAATTACTAAGTTTTATTCCATGTTAATGTTTAAGAAATTTTTTTTCTATTTTTGGGACGTTGAAGATTTGGACAATTTGAACTTTGTACTTTAATATAATTTTGTGTATTTGCAATATTTTTAAGCTGTAGGTTTTGAGTTTTGTTTGTTATATTACAAATGTATTTGGATTAATTTTGACTTAGATATGATTCAAGATGTTTCAATGTTTTGGAGAATGTGAATAATTGCTCTAGCAAATGAATTAAAATTCGGGGGGAAAGAAAAATAGAAGGACCCTATTGAGGCACTTTCTTGTGTTTCGAGATTATGCTCTTGTTGAATATAATATAGCACTGAATAGTGTCATGTAAAGTTCAAATAGGACACTTTTCAATGACTTTAAATCTCTAAGACTAAATTTGTTGCAACACTAAATAGTGTCACGTAAACTTCTAATAGGACACTTTTCGAACTTTTTTTTTTTTTTTGCACATACACTTTTCAAGAACTTTATATATCTAAGATTAAATTTGTTGGGGCACTTTGTAATAACGTAAGGATACATATTAGGACACTTTGAAGTGGACTTGATAACTCAATAATCATACTACCTAAAGGGACACTACCATAGTGTTACATTAATTGATTATTTATTAAGACACTTTTTTGTATCTTATTTAGATATTGTAACGTTAGAATATGCAACACTTTTGTTAAGTGCCCTATTGATGTAAGTGTCCCATTAAATTACCTATTGGGACACTTCACAGCGTCCCAACATCCCTTTTTTGTAGTAGTGTTGTAACATTTTGGAGAATTAAGCAATGATAGTCAACCTGTGTTTTCTCTCTCTTGTCTCTCTATCTTCATCTCATCTGTATTCTCTCTTTCCCAATTCAATTTGCTCTTTGTTAAGTAATTCTTGAGTTGTCAGTTGTTAGCCACCTATCAGCGGTCCTCTCTTTCATTAATTAGTCATTCTTTCTAATTGAACTGCACTTTCTAAAAAATTTGCACATGGGCTCTAATTAACAAGTGCACTAAAGTATTTGTCCCTTATTTTTATAGTAAAATTTTCACTTTGATTGAAGGTGTTGCTTTTTTTTTAAGCAAAACTTACTAATAGCCTTAGTAAAATGTTCAAATTTTATACCAAACCTTACCTTTATATACAAAGTTTTACCAACTCATTTGTAAAAACTTGCCAACATCTTGTATTATTTGAATTAATAAAACATATAATTGTTTTTCAAATTTTCACAATTTTATCGACAAAAATTACCAATGTATGAGTATAATTCAACAATTCTTTGCAAAACTTACTACTATTTTAATAAAGGTTGCTAATTTTTTAAGTAAAACTCGTAACACTATTAGCAAAATTTTTCAATACATTCTAGAATTTTACTACTGTTTTAACAAACTTTAAAACTCTATAAGCAAATATTATTATTTTTCAGAGAATTTTTTCAAATTTATTAAATTTATTTGCTAATTCTTTAAGCAAAAATTACCACTTGATTTACATAATTAATCACTTTATTCATTAATCTTACTTCATTTACAAAACTTACAACATTTTATAGTAGAAATTACCATTCCTTTTCCTAGTCTTACAACATTTCTAGAAAATGTATAAGTTCACTAGACAAAAAACCTTGCTACTTTCACTAAACAAAAAACCTTACTACTTTTACTGAAAATTTTGCTGCTTTTGTAGCCAAACTTACCAATATTAAGGAAAACTAACTACTTTTGACCAAAAATTTCCTCTTTCTAAGCACAATTTTCTTTTCTTTGGGCAAAAATTTGTAATTTCCTATAAAAAATATCACTTTAAAAAACTTACTAACTTCATTTAAAAATCTCACTAATTCTTTAGCAACACCTATCATCTTATTTGCGGAACTTATCACTTTGTTAGTAAAAGCTAATTCTTCATTTAGAATTGAACTATTCTTTAGCAAAACTTACCATCTAGTTTGCAAAACACTACTTCATGAAAAGTTTTACTAATTTTTCTTAGCAAAATATACTATTTCATTTGCATATTTTCTCACCATTTTTTATTATTAAAAAATGTTACTTATTTCTAAGCCGAATTTAGTATTTTATTTGTTTAGCTTATTGTTTGCTTGACTTACCATTTTTAGAAAAAATTATTACTTCTTTAATAAGTTCCTATTACTTCACTATGAAATGTTACTAATGTTTTAGTAGACTCGCCTTATTATTTCAAAATGCACAATTCGTATAGAGAGCTTATCAATTTATCGGTAAATCATAATGCTTCTTTGAAAAATTCTTGCTAGTAATTCTCTTAGCAAAACATAACATTTAGGGTACGTTGATTGGAATGAAAATATTTTTCTATAAAATATTCTCAAAATTTTTCTTAGTATCAAATATTGGAAATTTTTTTCCGATGCAAAATATTTTTCATTTTTTCCCCCTGTAGTTGAAAATAACTTACGTGCTTAATGATGTAAATTATTTTTTAAAGAGTTCAAAAGTGACATTATACCTTAAATACCTAGTTTTCTAACTTCAATTACTAAAGTAATTTTCTTTTTTCATTCTTATCAATTCATTTTTCTTCATCTTGAGTCCCATGGCAATATATTATACTTATGCTTACTTTACTATTATATAACCTTATAAATTAATTGTAAACAAAATAATTTCTAATTGACTCCAATTCATTATCAAACTTTATTACTATTGTTATTAGTCTTTTTAGTTCATATTAGCAATAGTAAAAATAAAAAAATCAAAACATTCTATTTCAAAAGATTTTATCTGAAACATAGAAAATTGTATAGGAAAAAAATATTTTTTTCATGTAAAATGTTCTTCTAAAAAAATAATTTCCTAAAGAAAATAGTTTACATCTAAACAAATGTACTCTTAATCACAAAACTTTTCATCTATAAAATCTTACTAGTAAATTTTTTTTTTTTTTTTTAGGGAAGGGAGGCAGAATTTGCCACTTTTTAGCAAAATATAGGAGTGCATTGTGATATCTCACTAACTTTTCTAGCAAAACTTACCTCGTTATCTGCAAAGCATGCCATGTTTCAAAAAAACTTAGTACTTCATTGAGAAATCCTACTAATTCTTCAGCAAAACTGAACATTTCCTTTGTAGCGAATTTACCATTCCATTTGCAATACTAACCATTCATTTAGCAAAAACTTACCATTTCAATCGCTATTATTTATTAACAAAACTTACTATTTCAATCAAAATGCTTACTAGGATTGGTATCTCAACAGATAAATACTGCATATAGTTAGACTAAACTCACATTTATTGAAATTTGTACCCAAGACCTCAAATTTTTGGCATCTCAATCTTGGTTATTTTTTAGTACTAGATCAAGGTGCTCTCGGCGACTTATTACCCCCAATTTCTGCTTATGTCGCCATATATCAGGTCAGCATTTTCCAAGTAGTAGGTGGATAATCCCGAAATTCCCACTTACCAATTTGACAAATTTACGAGGCATTACAAAACCAATTTGAGACTAGTTCACAAAATAATTTAGTCAAATGCGAACATAACTTCTAGTCTGGAAAATATCGAGTTTGAACAATCCATTGTTCAATTAGTTACGCATTAATCAATAATTAATTGAGTACTACTCCAACCCACTCTAGAATCAAACCTTTGAGATATTACCAGAGCATCTATTTTATCTATAGCCATTAGTCAACAAGAATTAAATATGCTATGTGAATGAAGTTTAATTTTACAGCCATCTTTCCCCGCCTATTCCCTAGGAAGAAAAAGAAATAGATGAGAATGTAAAAGTGCTAGTGATGTAAGAATAAAATGTCACACCTTTCCTTTCTAAATGTTTTTGACATGAAAAAAAGGTGATATTCTTTTTCTTTTCTTTTTTTTAAAACAGGTGATATTCTTTCGAGCTTGGGCACATCCTGAATTAATTCATCTTGCCTTAAAACTCCACGACAATGCAACAATGGTTAAGAAGTAGAAAAGCTGATGAGCAAATTTTGAACGATAAGACGCATAACCAATCTGTCTTGTTCAATACGCATTTTAGAGTGAAGCACAATAGACCGAACAAAACAGTCCTATGCTTGGTATATAGGCAGTTTGGATCTTCAATGTCATTTTTCTAGTGCTAAGTCCAGTTCTACTAACGAGAAACTGCCACCCTGCTTCATATCTTAGTAAAATAAATCAAACAATTACGAAAGTGTAAATGCAAGTCCCCTCGTATTAAAGTTATATGGGACAAATGATTAGAATATATACAATAACAACTCAATTATAAAAACAATTAAAAGAAATACCAAATAAATTGAAAAGGATCTCTCTTTTTTTTTTTTTTAAGGCTGTCTTGGACGTTGAAAAAGGTTATCTTGTGTTTTCTTCTTTAGACATGTAAAAAGAAAACTTATTTAACAGCAAAATTAAGCTAATGGGAAGAAAACATATTTGGCCCTAAGCTTTTAAGTTTGTATAATTTTAGCCCTCCAACAATTAAGTGTTTCATATTACCTTCTGAACTTCTAAAATCCTATATTTTCAGTTTTTCCGTCTATTTTAAACTTTAAGACTAAATGAAGTATTTAATTTCAAGAATATTTTTGCATGATTCCACCATGCTTCCCCCATCTTGTCCACCTACTACTCCATCTCTACCTCAACCTCCACTATTCCACGAACTATTTCTCCTAATTTTTATTTCTCAGTACACCTCAATTTCAATCCCCTTTTTTCTCTCTCTTTTTGTTATTTCTACATCACCATAGGTACTACCAGATCCACCACTCCTTTGCCACCATAGCTGCCTTCCTTCGCGCATGTGCATTTTCCTATTTGTTTTAATGGTAAAAACAGGCGAAAGGGCTAAAAAGTAAATGGCTTTAAAAGTTCAAGGGCCAACATAAGACACTTAATGGTTAGAGAGCCAAAAGTATACAGGCTTAAAAAATTTAATGGCCAAATATGTTTTTTCCCTAAAACTAAAAATATTAGGCCATATAATATTTAATTTCCAATATATTCAGTGTAATTTAGGCTAAAAATTTGTGTAAGAGTGGAAGTGTAAAAGAATAATTTTCTTTTCCTTTCTTCTTCTTCCCAAATTTAGGACCTAAAGGTAGCGATGCAATATGCTTTATTTTTTACGCACCAACACCATAAGCTGTTACCTGCATTAATTTTACAATACAGTACGTTCACAGAATGAGCGAAAGTGGCTGCTAGGTGGGGATATATATTTTAGGGCGGCCGTAAAACTATGTCACGAAGAAGGAGAGCAGGACCATTGTGAATCATTCCACTAAATTATGGTACAACATAATCGAAACTTCATTTTCTTGAAATCCAAAGAAATTTTCGTCTGGATGGTTGTTTTTTGAAATAATTTTTTAGAAAATATTACTATAGCAATTTTAAATATTTTTTTTAATAAATGTGTTTTTAAAATTAAAACTTAGTTGAAAAATGGAGTTTTTGAAAAATATGTTTCTAAAAAAGAGACCAAATAAACGGATATGAGAATAGCTTTCTCAAACAAAATAATAACTCCCAATCAACAAAATAATAATATACCTATCATTTTATTATCCGCCTTCAAATATGAAAATTCTTTGTAATAATCTACAACCTCCTTAAACATGAATCTTACTGATTTTGTATCTATTCTTCTTAAGCAACTTACCACAGACATCATTAAGAAATTATATGTGACAATGGAGGACCTATCTCTCAATGTTGTATTTAATGTTGGACACTGCGCAATGCCTCGCACCCGGTATAGCCCTTGAATGCATGAAAAGAAACAGAGAAAACTCGACCTCGACCTTGAGTTAACTCGTGTTCTTCATATGTCTTCTTGAGAAAGGAGTGTTTGCTGTGCTTTGCCACGAAAATTGCTACATACTTAGATAAATAAAAACAAGTCTTTTTTTCGAATTTTTTGCTTCTGAGTAAGCAAAATCCAAAGCCTCTACTACACTGGTCCCGAGCTGCCTACAAGTACTAGGAACTACCAAAGCAGTTTCATAATAAAACGATGCTTTCCCCCTCTAAATTTGTCACACAACAAGGATAACTATGGCTGTCGTTCATTTCTCATCTACTTCCACCTTCTTCTACGTTATCTTGGCCATTTTGCTGTCTACCAAATTATGCAAGACTTCTTTCTCATCTCCAGTTTGCGAGCCAAAATATCCAAAGACAGCGATTCCAATATACAAAGACGACATAGACAAAATGCAATTTGCATTAAACCTGGAACACTTAGAAGCTGACTTCTTTCTCTGGGGTGCCTTGGGATATGGATTAGATGACGTTGCACCAGACTTGGTCATGGGAGGCCCTTCTCCAATTGGAGCTCAAAAAGCAAACCTTGATAGACTCACAAAAAGTATAATCGAAGAGTTTGGCTACGAAGAAGTTGGTCATCTGAGGTTCTTTTTCGTTTAAACTATAAATCATTCCTATATATTAGTTATAATAGAGTGGCTTGAAAATTTTAGACACTTTAACAATATGAACTATGAATATGCTACGATGACGTGACGTGACCAAAAAAATTATAAATTTTCTATAAAAAGCGAAAAGTTATCAAAGAATTTTGGCAATTCTTTTAAAAATGATAACCTGTCTTCTAATTTCACTTAAACAATTTCCATATTGAACATATGTTTGCATGATTGTTTTGATTCAGAATCCTCAAGAGAACTGTTGGCGGGTTCCCAAGGCCTTTGCTGAACCTCAGTTCTGGAAACTTTGCAAGGGTGTTTGATGAAGCCTTAGGCTATCAATTGGTGCCTCCTTTTAACCCTTACCGTAACAGCCTCAATTACATGTTAGCTTCCTATATAATTCCGTACGTTGGACTCGTTGCCTATGTTGGCACCAATCCAAACATCAATGGCTATCAGACCAAGCGTGTAAGTTCATCCAACTTGAGACATTGAATACCTTTATTACCGGAAAATTCTATCCTAGCCACTGTGTACTTGAGGGTTTGTTGGATCTTTAAAAAGCAGGGGTCCCCATTTTTTTTTTTAAATTATAGTACATTAAGTCTGCGCAATGAGCAATTCCCAAGATAAGAGTTTCTCATTTATAGCCTATGTTTATGGGCTCTAATAAGATAATATTGGCTCTTTTTTGGTTTTTTGTCTATTGGCTTAACAATGTCATAGACGGGAAATTTTTAGTTGCCTATCATGGATGTAAAATAAATGCCTAGGTAACAGCACTATGCCAATTAAGCAATCGAATGGATCAATTGCATAAATGGCATAATTTGGTTAGTACTTGGATGCTACTTTACCTAGCTGACGAGTGGCCAAGATTTACTCAATAAACCATTCCAAATGCTGAAAAACTTGATGCACATGCTGTGTAAATATAGAAGCATCTTAACCCTACTCGTGACGAATTTTTTTGGAATGGATTGGGTCTACGGGTCTCATATGTGGGCTCAACGGTTCAGATCGGAACCACCAAGGCTCTGTGGGGTTCATCGAACCTTGATAGCTCAGATCTAGACTGTTGGATCCACGGTGGGTCCTGTGGACCCGATCCATGATAGAATCTCTCATTCGTGACAATTGTTAAGCCTCTATTTTAGGTCATATTCCAGTACATATTTTACCTCACGATCCAATTAACTATTATTTTGGAGAATTTTTTTTATACAATATTTAGTACATTTAGAATTTTGTCACACACAATTTAAGGTGAGACTTTCAATTTCATCACACACAATATGGGGTGAGGCTCCCAATCAAACTTACACTAAAGACACTACTATACTCACACTTCTAATTGTCAAGATTGAGATTTGAACCCTAGACCTTGATAGTGGGACTGCCCTAGCACTGGGCTAACTTAATTGGTTATTTTGGGGACACTAGCATTAGCGTTACTGAATATCATAACTACATATTTTTGTTTTCTTTACTCTTCAATAAAATCCATAATTACAAGTTCTTTTATGTACATTTATCAATCTACTATGATTAGGGATGAAATTAGAAATTTGGATTTGAGGCTGATATTGACATATATGTGTAAAAATAAAATTTTATTTTAGGGGGTAAAATTAAAGTATAATAAGGTGTTATATATATAACATTGTTGTAAATGGTTCATGTAAATGATAAAATTAACATATATCGTCAAAATATATAATTAAATTACATATTCAAACATTATATACATACATACATGCATACATACAAATGTGTGTGCATAATGATAAAACTATATTATATAATCAAATATATAGTCAAATTACATATTTGAACTACACATACACATTCAATGATGTCTGATTCATTTTTAAGAGTGGAGATACTATTTTAATCATATCTAATATATGATCATGAAATGAGAAAAATCTATTCATTTGTGAATATGTTTATTAATTGTTCACAAACAAATTTCAATAACTTCCAAGCTTAACTATACAATGAATGCCTATGTGAGTGCTTTTGAAGGTAGATTCAAGATATGCCATAAGTATTTAGGTACACAAAATACTTATATTATTAAAGGACTTATACAAAGTAAGGAAAGAAATAAGAAAATCTAAAAATATATATAGGTAGGGCAACAAGGTATTATATTAAAAATAATTACTGAATTTTCTGGGGCTAAATAGAATGTCTAAAATTTTGTGAGGTGGTTGCCCTTTCCCTCCACCACCCCCTTCCCAACCGATATGTCCTTGACTATAAATCCGTAAATGAATCGAGCTACTCACGAACAGTAAGTCAAAAGTTTAATCAAAATTCGAAGTTGACTTACTTTGAATCGAAATCGAGTAACTTGAGTCATTATTGAACAAAATTCAAGCATGTAATAATCTATTCAAAAGCTGGTCGAGCTATTCATGTATTCATACATTTTCTCTTTTTTTATTTATATATACAAAATTATTAAATATTTATACTCTTTAAACAAGTTGCATCTTTTGCATTTCAAAACTTTGAATAGTAAAAGGTAATTCCATCATTTCATTAATTCACAATAACAAAATTCAAAATTTTGTCAAAGTTTAGGTGTTCAACTTAAGCTCAAAGGCAAGCTCCAAAAGTTACAAGTTTGAGCAGCTCAGCCTCTCGAGCTCAAGTATAAATCAAGTTGAGTTTGAACTTTAAAATTGCAAATTCAACAAGTTCGAACTTGAACTTGAGCTTGAGTATACCTGTTTACGGTTCCAATTGAGTTCGAATATACTTATATTCAAACTCTACTCATCTCGGTTACACCCTAGTTGACTATGACGATAGCCTGTTACACTTAGCAGCAAAGATTATGACGTGTTTTGTTTTCTATCCGGTTCTTTTTTAACTTCCGTTAAACACGTTACCACCATCTGATTGCCAACGATGTGCCAAACTGACCCAAATAAACAGCTTTTGGCAGGGCTACTAGGGGTTGAAGCTGGCCAAGATGCAGTTATTAGAACGTACCTCTTCGAGCGGGCTACAATAAAGGTGAAGCCATACAACATAACTGTGGCCGAGTTTACCAGTCGCATTTCAGAGCTGCGAAACCGCTTGGCGAAGTGTGGCATCAAGGATGAGGGCATCATAGTTCCACCACAACTAGGTGCAGAAAATAAGACTTCAACCAATGTTTTATCTGCAAATTATGACTCCATTTCTTACAGTAGGATTCCGGCCGAGATACTAAGGATTGTTTATGGCACTGGTGATGAGCACATTCCCGGGGGATTCTTTCCCAAGGGTGCAAATGGAACCATAGCTAGGGGATTTCTCAAATAACCAAGAGAGAGCAACCAAGAAATAATTTCATATATGTATCCCCAAATTATCGATATTGATTATCCGAATAAAGGGGAAAATGGTTGTGTAACATGAATTACAACAATAAAACAAGGATCCATATACCTTTTTATTTATAATTTTTCGTGGACTATTTATTTTTAATGTATCAATATGCCCAGATTTGATGGATGTTCTTTTTGTTCATATCGAAATATATATCTGAAAAATATACATATTACTAGTTGTTTTGCTATATTTTTTAGAAAATTTTGCAGAAGCTCATTGCAAATTAATTGGTTCTTGTTGAAATATATATCTGAAAATTATATATTTTACTAGTTGTTTTGCTATGCTTTTTAGAAAATTATGTAGAAGTCTATTGCAAATTAATGATGAGATTATGTAATTAATAATTATTGTCGAGAAAAGTTTCTGTTGTATTATTTGGTGCACATTAAAAATTTTACAACATTCATGGCTTCTTTGAAGTGTACTAGAGTAAACTGAATTTTTTGCAATTAATGTTGGTGAATAAGTTTACCGTAACCTTCCTAAGGATTGTGTACATGCATTAAGCCTAATGGGAGGGCCGCAATAGTATTATTTACTGAGCATAAATAGATAGAAGGATTTTAGACTTCAAAAGTGAACAATGTCAAGTGTTGAGCAAGTATCTTCACAAATCTCTGCTGTTGGTATATCTCCTAAAATATCAGCTGCTGATAGTTTGCCAACTTGACAACTTATCTA
Organism: Mitragyna speciosa; assembly: GCA_024721245.1. Classification (NCBI taxonomy): domain Eukaryota; kingdom Viridiplantae; phylum Streptophyta; class Magnoliopsida; order Gentianales; family Rubiaceae; genus Mitragyna; species Mitragyna speciosa. Next base: position 26,003,810 of record CM045555.1, read on the forward strand.
AACTTAAAGATAGCAATAGTTTGTTAACTTTTAAATTGATTGTGTTGATCATTTTGTTATTATTTTGTATTTTGAATAGAGTTCTACACAAGAACAAAAAGCTCACTATTTGTATATAAATAATATCAATGAAAATCATCAGAGTTTATTGCACTAAAAGTTTCTCGTGATATCACAGCTGTAAACTCGTTAAGCCACAATCCTCTCCTATCTTCAATCAACACTTAATTTTCTTTTTCCTATTTTATTGTTGTTTATTTTCTCTTGTCATAATGACAAAAGGACTAGAACTCACAATACAACAGTTTCATCAATGTTCCAGTTTGATGTCAATCCAATTGAGTCTTACCAACTATCTTTTGTGGCGTTCCTCTGATTCGATGCCTTGGAATTTATCACAAGTTATTCTTAGTTCACAAGTTTGAACTAAAAATAGAAGTTGGCAAAAAAGAATAGAAGTTTGGTAAGGAAATCAAGTCGATAGCATTTCAAAAAAGAATAGAAGTTTGAAAATTGCAATAGTCATCAATAATAATAATTGAATATTGTCACATTCTTCTAGGAAATTTAGTTTTATCATTTTGATTTGATTATTTTATTTCTAAAACTGTAAACAAAGATAATTAATTAAATGCAAGTGTATGTATACCAATTAGAAAAATAAAAAAAAAACAAAAAAGAATTATGAAACATTGATTTGGACAATATGATTTTTTGAAGGAGGAAAATAAAATGAGTTAATACTTTTCCGTAAAGATCAACACGACAAAATTTTTTTTTACACGAATGGATAACACATGTACAAACATTAAATCTAAATAAAATTATGTATTGAATCCAAATACATTTGTATTAAAAAAAAAAAACATTTTCGGAGTCGGGAAGATTAAACCAATTCTATATGAAGTACATCAACCAATCAACCAACCCGGCCCTTGCTAGGCGCGATTCCTTCCCGCCACATAGTCCAAGTACCAAAATCCCACAAATTTCGACTACCCCAAAAGTCCCAACATTTTGCTTAGCGGAAATGGAGTTGAGCCTTAGCGGGAATGCTCTCAAGACATTTGCTCGGTCCGTCACGTGCCTCGCACGCATCGGCAACGAGCTCGCCATTCAAGCCTTCCCTTCCCAGGTTTGCCTGCTTGCTTCTACTTGATTCATCTGCCTACTTGCTTTGCTTTACTCAAGATCGCAAAATTAAGCCCAAAATCGCATTCTCAAGATTCGTAATAGTCCAAGAATCTCATCTGACAATTGGGTTTTCAGAATTTCCTTTTATTTTAAATAATTAAACCAACTAAGACTAGGGCTCTCTTTTTTCTTTTTCTTTTTTTGAAAAAATTAATAATAAAAAGTTGGGTTTTTTTGTTTCTATTGGCAGCTTGTTTTTCATACTCTTAATTCGTCAAGATCAGCGTATCAATCGGTTACATTTAGGCCTGATTTTTTCGATGTTTATACCGTGTCGGGTGACCAGGTGCAGTCTAGTGTGCTCTTGAAGGCAAGTGTGTTTTATGATTACTGTTGGGTTTCGACAAATGTTTTGTCATGATTAATCATTGGAATTAAAATCATTTTAATATGTTTCAGGCTATTTGTTCGGTACTCCGGACTCCTATTTCGAGCATTGATAATTTAAATGTTGTGTTGCCTGATCCTGATGCCCCAAAGATGCAGTGGACTTTGAACTGTTATAATGGTAAAGCGATTCGCTCATCACTACTTTTATTGGTAGATGAGATATTCTCAGAGGTAATTGCAGTGCTGATTGTTGAATTAAAGGTGGATTGATAGCTGAGTGCAGTTAGGATGAACTCACACTAGCGATGAAAACGTTAGTGATATTGAAATTTTGATGGCAATAAGATTTAGATGTATTCTCTTAGCTGAATCTTAAAGGGTCCTGGTTGTTCCCAAAAAATAAGCTACATAGAACTGGGACTTCTATGTAGTATTCTGATTGCTGCTGTGTCTCATTGTTGCAGTGTCATAGCCCTTTAGTTTTGCCTTTTTTATGCTCCACCTGGATAATTTCATGCCATATATCAGCTCGAAATGTGTTTATTTCAGTGTCTTGCTCCATTGAGTTGATCCCAAGTCTTACCAAGTCAAAAAGTTTTCCATATGCTGCTTTTGATATAACAAATCATTTTGTCATCAGCAGAATAGTTAAAATTTAGATTATTAATACCAATAATTGGATTATATTTTTATGTTTTCGTGAATTTGTGAAGTGAGATTGAGCTTCTTGTACAGGTATGAAGAAAGCTTATTGGATTACTTGCAATGTCGAACCTGACATTCAAAACCTCTCACTTGATAGGAGAAAGCTTCCTAGCAACTTTGTGGTGAGGCCTCGTGATCTTAACAGGTTGTTGGGTAACTTTCAGACAACCCTCCAGGAAATAACTATAATTGCAACAGAGACCACTGCCTTACCTCCTGATGCTGAAAATGAAATTGGAGGGAAAGCTGTTGAGCTTAGGAGCTACATAGACCCTACAAAAGGTAGATTCAATGATTACATTTTCAAATTTTTATGTTTTTAAGCTGTATTTGTATTGCAATCAAGCTTTAGATTCTCCATCTCAGACAATGATTCATCACTACACACTCAGCTTTGGATAGATCCTACTGAAGAATTTGTCCAGTATACACACAGTGGCAACCCTGTGGATGTGACATTTGGGATGAAGGAATTGAAGGTATCACTGGCAATATGTTGGAGCCTATATACCTGCAACTTGATTTATATTTCTCTTATTCTGCTTCTTCCTTTTTGCTCAATTTCTTTGTGTCAAGGGGAAGGTTGCTGAGTTATCTTACTACTAACTCTAAAAGCTTTTATCATATCCTTTTCTCTATAGTTTATAATAATGATCTACTCTTGTAATCATCTATAAAATCATGCTAAAAGCAAAATGTTTGCTGCCATTTTTGTTCATCCATTTGAGTTATGAAGTGTGTAAGGATATTAATCTTCAAACTTCTAAATTCCAGGCATTTCTGTCATTCTGTGAGGCATGTGAAGTTGACATACACTTCTATTTCGAGAAAGCCGGAGAGTAAGATGTTTTGCATTCCTGTTCTAATAACAATTTCACTGTTTTCTTTCAATCCGCAATCTATCTGTCTCTTATCCTCAATATATCTGTCTCCTCTGCTCAAGAATGTCGCTATCCATCTGTGGGATACACTTGTTTCCCTGTTATTTGGACATCTAAGTGAAAACATACGGTGAATGTCAACTATATTTCGGGTATTTTCGTGGTTGTATACCCTTGTAGGCGATAGTGCATCTGCGGTTGCACTTTTGATGTCTAGGACAAAGATAAGGTTCTAAATCATGTTGATAATTAACAAAATACGATGGTTTATTTGATTATGTTGGTGAAGAAGAATAACTCTAGCACAGACAATGATGATAAATACAATAATTTGATGAATTGCATTAGTAAAACTTGCATCTGACATATAGTGGTGCTTGTTAGTTAGTTTAATATATGATATTAGTGAATGAAAGTAAAGTAGAAATCCCTAATTGGGAAACCTGGAAAAGAGATGAATGTACTCCAATTTAGGGTGACATTGAACTACCCGACCTGCGAAGAAGTTCACATTAAAGACCTTGGAAATTTTATGAAACCACAAAGTTAATTGGTTGTCTAAATTTTCCTTACTGGCCATCTAATTTATTGTTTAGAATGAATTTGAATTTTCACAATTTCCTTCTTGTGTTGTTGAACAAAATTCAATTTGTGGAACAGGCCAATATTGATGGCACCAAAGTTTGGTTTGGATGACGGCTCCAGCTCTAATTTTGATACTACTCTAGTGCTTGCAAGCATGCTTGCATCACAGCTCCGCAATGGAACTTCTACAGAACCTCAACAAGCAGAGGCTACTTCACATGGTCAGGCAGATCAACGTCCTGGTGCCCAAAAGGGTAACATATCCGACCATCCATCTGATCAGACAAGAATTTGGTCTGAACTTTCAGGTAATTGGTTACTATTTTTGTACTTGGTGGCAATGAAAGAATTCTGAATGCTTATCATGAACCCGTGAATATAAACAGGCAGTGCTGCAAGAAGTAATAATGCCTCTGAAGATAGGCAAGTTCAGAGAGAAGCAAATCAATATACAAACTCTCAAAGAGAGATCCAGAGGATTGGTGCAATGCACATTTCTAACAACGGCTCTTCTGTGAATGTGCATGCTGGTCTCAATAAGTATCCTTGTATTATCTGTTGTTTGGCTCTTTTATCCTTGTTGACAATGTGTTACAACAGACAGGAATCTTTATCATTATGCATGTCTGTTGATAAATTGATGCGAACAATAATCAATTAAAACTGCTACGGTTGAGGCAAACCGCAAAATTGTTGATGCACCTTCCCATGCGTATGTTTACTGCTTTATTGTAATTGTAGAACCTGAGCAGAAATTAGAACTTTGTTTTCCAGCACTGGCAAACTTTGGTGCTTGGCATTTTATTCTAAGAATCTCCTCTCTACCCTATTGAACCTCTGTGCAGATACTATTTATAAGTGTTTTTCTTGACTGGAAGAATTAGCCACCCTCTTATGGAGGGAATGGAAGAACATCAAGGTATCCAGGGGTGGAATTTGTATTTTAATTGGGTTTGGTTGTCCAGCAATAAACATCAAATATTTGTTTTGCTTCCAGGTAGGAGAGAAATCAATGCTCAAGCATCTCAGCGCCATCCTAGCAACTGGGTTGATGCAGAAGAAGATGACGACGAAGGTGATGAGACCGAGTTGTGTGTCCAGTCAACACCTCCATGCTATGAAGAATGAAGGAAATTATAACTTTTGGCATAATTCTTGGAGTAGTTGGATTTGCCCTATTCTCCACTAAAAATGCTTCAGTGCTTAATCTTTTCCCTCTGTCCATTACCAGTTTTAGAAGTCCTCTGTGCAAAGTACGATGTTTACTACAGAACATGAATTAGTGGGAAGGAATCAATTTCAAGCATTTTAAAGAACTGAGTACATCGAGTATGATGGTGTTAGGATTTAAAATAAGACCTGTATGAATGCAGAAAGTTTCTTAGTTGGGACAACGCATTTTTAAGATTGAGATGTGCAGTATCAGACATGTATCACCAGAATGAATAGTAAATATCTGCCATAAGTAGCCTTAATAGCATTTTAGATATACCCCTTGTGCCTGTCTTCAATTTCATACGGCGAATGGCAAGTACATGCTTTGTGGCCCTTGCATACTCTTATCGATTTAACTTGGCTTTGTATTCGCTCATGTCCAGCGGTTCTATGAATAAGCTGAAACGAGTATTAGTTTGATTCTGTGTGAATGCAATTGATGCAACTTTTCTCCTATGCCCGGACTCAGGTATGGAGTATCGGATATGATACGTATCTAAGGGTCTGATGCATTATTTTCTAAAATTATCTAAGGGTCTGATGCATTATTTTCTAAAATTAAGGATACAAGGACACTGCTAGTGTGTCAGATACAGATACGGCGATATATGTATGTGTACACACGACTTGCAGCACTCGTATCAGAATACAACGTGTTAGTTTTGCATAAGGACAAAGAGTATATTAGTGGAGCAAAGAAAAGAATCTTCACAATTCGAATCAAATCTTAACCTATACACACATAGTTGTTTCGGCCTCGATATAAACTTTGCATCCTTGTCCCTCCCTCCTTTTTTTTTTTTTTTTTTTTTCCTTGTCTGTGTTACTAAATTTGAGGTGTCTGGAACTTCAGATGAAGTGTCGGACATAGATCCCATACCCATACCAATGTCATGTTATGTCCGACACAGGTACGGCTAGAGAGGAGTAGACTCCATGTAACTTAGCTTTTCCCTGTTGGCTGGTGGTTATTGAGGCTTTCTAGATGTTCACTAGGATTAGGATGCTTGCAGTTTATACATGTCAATTGCAGTGTCCAGTTACCATAAGTACATGAAGCGAATTTATGTCATTTATATTTGAAAGCTTTGGTGCTTGACTTTGGATGTGTTTGTCAGTTCATTCCTTTCCTGGTGGCTAAAAGGGATATCAACCATAAATGTCATGCACAAAGAAATCAAGCATCAAACTGCTGATGTTCTTGGTAGTTTCGTATGATAAATCAACTTCTAGAAGCCATTACAATTTTATACAGATAGAGAGATGTTGTTTCCTTGTATCTAGTTGTTAACTGTCTTTATCTTTTTGGTTTTTGAAAGTTCAGCACGAACACCTTAACTAAAGTTCTTGTAAAAAAGGCCATAGAAATGTTCTGTTGTTCATTTCACATGTGTCTTCTGGATTCTTTTCACTGGTGTCTTCTGGATGTATTGATAAAAAATCATGCAACTTCTGCACAAAATTCAACTTCTTACATCAGTTCTAAATTGTCTGAGAAAACTTAGTCAACACAGGTTCAAGTACATCCTTGTTAAAGCTTTTAATCTTTCAAACTTGGGCTTTTGAATACACAGAATTAACATCCATATCCAGTTTAAAAGGATTAATTCTCAACCGTTTGTTGCAACCTAAACAAGGAACTTGACATTCAAACAAATTACAAGTGAAATTTCTATTCTAACAATGACATATTATCACGTTGACAATTTTATATTCCAACTTTACAAAGAACTTTGATTGCTATCCGGTTTCAGTTCCAGCAAACGAAGTCTTAGCAGTTGGTATTTGCATATCATAATTTATAGGGTCGTTAAGCTTTCGCGGCCAAGATTGATTGATATTGCGCCAAAATAACTATTGTATCAGACACATCTGGTTGGTCATTCGATTTAGCAGAATTATATAAACAGCTCAGATTGCAATTACTTTTTCAATTCTTTGGACTATTTTTTTTTTCTTTTTTCCTTCTGGGTCCCAGAAAAATACAGCTTCATATTTCTACAGTTCATATTAGAATAAAGCTAAAATAATTCTTACATGCTAGCATGTCATTGAACTCATCATTACTCCATTTTTGGTAGAGAGGTTGTGCTTTTTCTCCAATACATGTTTATTGTCTGTGATAAGGTTGGTACAAGGTTATTTTAGAGGACATTAATCACGTCATGAAAGTTGAAATTCGTTGAACCTACATAATGTTTAATAATTGATTAACAAAGGGCGTGTATCCGTAGCCAATCTCCAAAGTCAAAATAGAAGGTTCGGACAACAAAATTTGCCAACCAATGCTATTTGTTTCCACCTTTTAGATGCTTCTCTTTTCAACAAGTTAGTAAAGAAGCAAATATTAGTTTTGAGTAGAGGTTGCAATTATGTCCCAAGACCTAATGGGTACTCATACCCAAATTTAATTTGGCGGGATGAGTATAAAAAATATGGGATTGGGGCCTAAATGAGAGTATACCCAACAATACCCATTTAAATATAGGTATAAATGGAATTTGCTTGGGACTCCCATGGGTATGCTAAACAATTATTTAAACATTATTTAACTGACTTAAAATTAAAATTTTAAATATTTGATAGCCAAATATTATTTAAATGACTCAAAATTACAAGTATATTTAATAATTTATTTATTTTGTTAACAAAAAAATTACTATTGGGTATTTGGACGATACCAAAATGGGCCTAAACCCATTTTAGTCCTGTCTATGTTGATCCCATGACTAATATGGGACTGTTTGGGTACAACTCATATTTTATAGTCCCAATTAAGTCCCGCTCAAATCCCGCTCATTTGCCATCTCTAGTTTTGAGTATATAAGTAGTAATTTCACAATAGCATTGGCTCCGTTTGGATTGATTTTTTGGAGTATTTTTTTGAAATTTTTTTTTCCCAAATCCGTTTGAATAAGTGAAAAATTTTTTGGTCAAAAGTTAAAAAATTTTTTGGCCAAACTTTTCACCAAATTTTCCCACCAAGTTTTTCATTTAAAATTTTGAATGAACTTTAGAGATTTTTTACACAATTATTCACAAAAATAAGCATGTTTATGTTCAAAATTTGTTTAGAAAAACTAAAAAAATTGTGTATAACAAAATGAGATCCACTTTCGATAAGTTTTGAGATAGGATGACGAAGCGGACATCTGATTCTTTAAACGAATGTCCGCTTCAAAGATAAAATTATCTCAGCAAGCATTGGCCCACGGACTAATCAAAACTGTGTACAATTAACATTTTTCGAAAATTATTTTTTAAATGCGCTTACATTTTTATTTCACAAGCACAATTTTATAAAAAAAAAATTACAACAGTATATTTCTTAAAAAAACCTCCACAAAGTATCATCCAAACAAACCGCAAGTTATGCAACATTTGAACCAATTGATTTGTTGCATAAGATAAGAGGAATAGTCAATGAACATAACAAATCAATATCTCTAGGACATTTCATCAGTCAACCAAAGAGAACAAGTCTTTTATCTCATGTATCTTCATAATAATCATTTAATTAATTTGGAATAATTTGTACCAAACAAAGCAATTTTAGGAGGAGTAGGAAAAGCTTCTCCTTTCAAGAATTATATACTCAAATGAATTTATATATATATATATATATATATATATATATAATTTTGTGGGTTTGTTTTTTCTTCGCAGGTTTGGAAGATACAGCTGGCTTGACAACGGCAGTTTGGCCATTTTGGAACGCGCAAACACCGCCACTCCTGTGATCTGTTACTGGGACCCACAACTCCTCACATCACACTGCCGAGCCGGCGTGCACGTAAATTGCCGGCTGTGTCGTTTCTGTTAAGACTAACGCCGTTAGTTCCTTAGACTTCTGCACGTTTTCCTAAAGTAATTTTCTGCTTTTTATTCCCTCGCCCTGCCGTTATTTACCGTTGATGATTCAAATTTTGAATTGTATTATTCTGGCGCCGTTTTCATTTATCAGCTGAGTGCATCCTTTGCTAGCAGCGTATGCCTTTTATCGGCTAGCGAATTAGAGAAAATGTGCAGCTCATTGTTCTTACAATGATTTCATAGCAAAAATAAATAATAATGTTGGGAGATATTTTGATCTTATAAATGGAGGAAAAAAATATTTTTGGCACTCTAACTACTGATTTGTAAACTTTGGACCTCCAATTATTATTTGTATCAAAATGGCTTCTCACATTTAGGGCTAACAAAAATATGGCCACTATTGTTATTACAATTCTAAACTCTATTTATGCAGCCTTTTTCAGAATCACAAAAGTGCTTCCTCTTCTTCTTCTCCTCTTCCACTATATCACCGTCATTTTTTTTTTATCTGTATCACTGATTTACTACAACTATAGTCAGCATTCTCTTCCTCGACCATTGCAATAATACAATCAATTAAAAGATTCACAAAATTATGTAGTTCCAAAAGAAAATTTGCCATTCTCTTTTTTCTTCTTTGTTTCCAAATACACCATCACTCCTTTTTCATCTCCACTGTCAAATCTATTGTAAATCTAGCCACCCTACTTTTTTTTCTACAAATATATTTATACAATATACTAAAAAAATTAAAAAAATTATAGAATCTCATAAGAAAAAATAAATCTTCATGGATCATAACAGTGATAAATTACTTGAGATTCAAATCCATTTAACAAACCAATTAAACCACCACTTTTTTATATCTAAACTCTACATAGTGTAGGATTAAAAATATTATAAACTCAAAATCTACCAATAATTTAACAATAATTAAAAAAGCCATTCTTTCTTACATGCGTTGATGAAGATTTGATAATGAAATCTTCTAAAGTATAATCATCAATGGGCACGGTAACAGAGCATTTAGATCTTTTACAAATAATAAGTACGCACATTTTATTCAAAAAATTAGATTTTTATATGATCTCGGAGATAGGTTTTGTTTAAAATTAGTGGATTGTCTTTATTCATTTTGTTTGGTTAAATATTAAATGAAGAATGTTTTTTCTTTTGTATATTTTAGTGTGTTTTTATCGTGAAGAAAGAAATAAGAGAGGATGAAGATAAGGAGGTGCTTTGATCATTTGAATTAGAGTTACATGAATAGTGTTTAGGGTTGTAACGACAATAATTGCCTTGATTCCTTTAGCTTTGATGGTAAAATTGACGATAGCATACACTTTTTGATATTCAAGAGTCACGTTGATACACATACTTAGAATAGCAAAATTTTATAAACATAGTAGTTCGAAAGGTCAAAATATTTTTTTCCACTAAATAAAAATATATATGTGAAAATCCTAAGTTTTCCAAATAATTTTTTTTTACATATTATAACAAATAAAAGATAATTCTAATTCAACACAAGGTAGCGCTCCTCATAACGATGATATTTGTTTGATACTCCATAAGTAATATTCTTTGATATGCAAAATTGAATATTTTTGTCTAATAACTATTCTCTAGCTATCTAACTTTTACATTTCTCAATTTGTATTCAGTTAACCATTAACTAGAACACAACGCCATAAACTTAGGGTTGTTTGGACAACATTTATTCATAAATAATATTTGAAAATGCATCACATCTCAAAAAATATTATAGTATTATTTTTCAAATAATAGTCCCAGAAAAACACAATCCGAATGCTCTTTATTTCAAATTTATACCATTTTGTGTAACTACAATATTTTTCCTTTGACCAATATTTTTTTAGCTATTTAATAGTAATTTGGAAGCAATAAGCATCTTTCATGAAGAGTACCATTAGGTAATATTAAATTACATTGTTACTTGGATTATTTTTCTTGTCACAACATTCCCCTTTGAATTTTTTTTGCAAAAAAAAATCTTCATTTTATGTCAATAGTTTGCGTAATAAAAACTCATTAAATACTAGACAAACCTTTTTTCAAATTTGTTAATTTAGAAAGTAGATGTATATGTGATTAAAGATATATTTATAATACCATTTAAAACTCTTACTTATGGTTTAAAAATAATTATCAAAATTAAATAAAACATCAAGAATATTCAGAGAGCCGCAACAACCATTCCCAACCCCGGGTAACGGCGAATATTTAACGGTGATGAAAGTCCGCCTTTTGTTAAAACTCGAAAAGCAGAAACAAACGGAAAAAAAAAAAAGAGAAAACGTGTTTGGTTGACAGATAATTGGACGGACCCAGGGAATAGTTGCCAGAAAAAAAAAAACCTAGATGCTGCTGCCGTCCTTTTCTCTCTCTCTTTGCATCCTAGCTATAATAGACAAATTAGTCAAGTCAATCCGGACAATCATTTTCCACAAATTACGATACTGGCCCTTATACCTGCTCGTCGGTATTCTTTTCCTTTTTCTTTTTTTCTTTTTTTAATCTTTTTTTTTTCACAAAAAAAGAAAATTTCTTATTAGCGTTCGTTGTAACTTTTGAAAATCTTAGAATAAATTACCAGGAATCCCTTAGTGAGTTAGCAAATTAACGGTTTAGTTCATCATGGTTTGAAAACCTACACTTGAGCCTTCTTAAACTGTGGATTTTTTAAAAAATAGATGGATTTTGAGAAGCACATTTTTTAATCTTCCAATTGTTTTTTGGCCATATATAACTGGATATGTGTTTTTTTTTTTTTTGTATACTTCAATTACAATTGGTTGTTTATATTTGTTTTTTTATTAAAAAGTCTAAATTATGAAGAGGTTAAGTATATGTTTTCAAATCACTTTCATGTAATTCACCCCAACTTTTATATTTATACGTTAGAGCTGTTTAAAAACTTTTATTATAATTTTCCTATATCAATCTATTCTTGGACTAATACAAACGTTATGCTACGGATATCTGTTGTTCCCTAAAAAAAATTCACATATTATAACTCATTATGCATTTGTTGAAATGACATTTAAACAAGAAATTCTTCTCCTCTTGCATCTTTTGGCATTGCTGTCTTGCCAGTTTTTCTTCCCCTCAGTCACGGTTTTGAACATACAAGATGCTATACTTTTCTATGTCTAGTACTTTGTACTAGCATTTACTTTTTTATTACCAAGCAAAAGTACTAAATTAAGCATTGACACGGCTTTAGTGGATCGGAATTCAAACTAAACATAATTCAAAGCTTTCTTTCAGTGTTTTTAAATATAGCAATTTTTTTTGTAGTTTAAATTCATATGTTTGAAAATCTTATATCTAACCTATTGAGGTCTTTGTAATTCTACAAACAATTTATAAAACAAAAAACCAGAAAAATCTAATAACTCACAAAATTAGGAATTGCAAATTTAAAAATTCTAACTCTTCCATCAAATCCAGGGCAAAAATCTTATATGCAGTGTAAAAATAAAAATTAATTTTATATGCATCGACAGTGTAAAAATTTTTCACAAAAAGAAAAGAAAATTATGATGCATCATCTTAGATGATATATCATTTCAGTTTGCATAAATCTTTTTTTATCAAACCTACATTAATACAATGAGAGAAGATAATTAATGTTGGTAAAATCTGAACAGCTGAACTTTGGATAGAATTATAAAGCTCTAATCATTCAATCTTCTATTTGTTATAGTTCTCAAAATCCCAACAATATTCTTTCCCACGACTTTTTGGCTATTTCTTTTTTTTTTTTTTTTTTGAAAATACTTTTTGGGCTATTTCTAGTTTTATCAATTCCGCGTTGTTAAATTTTGTTTTCTCAAGACTCCGCGTTTGATAGTATAGTTATAGCGGCAGCTTGGAAAGGAAAAAAGTGGTGCTCATCCATTAATGTCCATCTCATTTCATAGTGGCAACCTCGTAAATCCCCCCAATATCAGGGTCAACCGCTCAATCCCCGCGTCTACTTATATTTCCCCTCATCTCATCATCTTAGCTTCACTTGTCCCAAGCCCACTTGACCGGTAACGTCAAAACAAAAAACAACCCAAAGCCAGCTCAAAAAATACCCACTAGAAAAGGCATAGCAATCACGAAAGAAGAAGAAAAACCCATCGAAAAAAGCTAAGCAAAGAAGAAGAAGAGGAAAAACCCATCAAAAAAGGGGAAGATTATGGCGAGATTTTCAGGTTTTCCGATGGTTCTTGGTCTGGTTTTGATTGCAGCTTTGGCTGCTGCTGCTGTTGCAAGCGGCGGTGGGGAGCAACTTGAAGCGGCCCAGATGGGGTGGATGATGATGCCGATGAGATCTGAGGAGTTGGTCGTCGGCGAGGAGGAGTTCGAGCTGGACTCGGAATCCAACCGGCGCATTTTAGCCACCCGCCGCTACATCAGCTACGGTGCGCTTCAGAGGAACAGCGTCCCCTGTTCTCGACGCGGTCAGTCCTACTACAACTGCCGACCTGGTGCTCCCGTTAATCCCTACACTCGCGGCTGCAGTGCCATCACGCGCTGCAGGAGTTAGTTTTACTCAATTGCATCGGCTCCTGTCCCCTTTTAAATTTTTTTTTAATTTTTATATTTTTACCTTTTCTTTGGGTAAATTAATCCATTTTTTTCTTGTTATTATTGATTATACACTGTTGATGAGAGAGAGTGGGAGAGGGAGTGAGAAAAATTTGGTCATGGACTCATGATGATGGGTGTTGATTTTTCTATGTTGGACAAATGTTGGTTAGAAATTTTAAGGTGATGTTGTCTTTATATACTACTATTATTAAAATTTATACTTGTTCGTTGTCAATAATAAATAATGCTATTCGATATACATCTAGTGTGATTAATTCCTATTTGCTCTTTAATTTCGTTTTCATTTCTTTTAAGCAAGTCCTTCTTTTCTTCCTTTTAATTTACACCAATTTTTGTTCCAAATAGAAAGGGGAAAAAAAAGAAATTTAGTGTAGCAATTCTTTTGGGTAAAGGGTTTTTTTCTTGTTATGATTGATATCTTGATTCAAAGTTTTGTTGGTAGAATGTTGGTTGAAAATTTCACTCGCTTGGCTCCAACCAAAAAATAAATAAATAAAAGAAAGAAAATCTAAGATTCATTTATGCCCAATACGCGTAAAAATTAAAATTGTGATCTGAATATATGTTAATTAACGTCCCATAGTTACATTCTTAAAGGCACTGTCAAAATAAAAAAATATTTGAAAGATAAATATTTGATTAGGCCATGGTAATCTCTAATCCAGAAAAAAAAAAAGGGACAAGAAAAATAAGAGAAAAAGAGAAAAAGGATGGTTGTTTGATTCATTCATGGTCAAGAATTTAATGCTGGTGTTCTGTAGTTTGTGGATTTTATGATACAGAAGGCTGCATTTGTTTGTTTGTCATTTTCAGAAGATGAGTTGTCTTTGTATTTTTTTTTTTCCTTTTAAAATTCCATGTTTAGTTAGCTGTTTGATTTAGTCAGTGGAAATTTTTTTATATGTATAGGTAGATCATGAGAGGTTGCTTCTTTTTCTTACTTTTATCCATAAAACTAATGGCTATGATGATGGAAGCCTGTGTGTAATTGCGGTGGTGGTTGCTTGTCGGTCCATCATTTTACACTGACAAATTGATCCATAAGATTTGCAATATACTAATCAAAAGATGTTGAGGAAGAAGACTTTAGGGTTCAAATTTTAATCTTCTCATTTTTCAAGTTTAATTATTGTTGATAATTCTTGTACAATTCTAAATTAGGGTTTTGCTCATTTCTTTTGTTTCTTAAATTTATGTAATTCTGTTTGCTTGGTCTTGTTTTAAGGACAAATTTTTAAAAATTTCGAATACCGTTTTCTAATCAAATTTTTGTTTTACACACATATTTATTGAAAAAAAATGTTAAAACTGTTACAATAATATTTTTTAAAAAATAACTCGAAAAACAACTATCCGAAGAAAAAAGTTTTGCAATGGTCGGTTTCGGAGCGTTGATGATGGAAGGACAACATAAGCCAACTGGATTCAACCTCATGGCTAAGGAAGAATAGTTGTGAGACTTTTGAGATTTTCTATTATTATTTCCATGTTACCTTTTTGACTTAGCTGTTGGTTAATGGGACATTATATGTTTACATATTTGTTTGTTTCAAGATTCTTATATGTGAAGAAAAGGAAGAGGTCTAGATACAAGAATAAGGGTAAGGGACATGGAAAAGAAGATACAATAGATTTTTAGAAGAAAACTAAAGTAAGAAGAGAGTTTTGTTTTTCTTTTCTTTTTTTGTTGTTTTTGTATGTGTTGTTTTGGGGGGGGGGGGGGGGGGGGCGGGGGCGGGGGGAGGGGTGTGGGGTGATAGGATTTCCAAAG
Source organism: Mitragyna speciosa (assembly GCA_024721245.1). NCBI lineage: Eukaryota > Viridiplantae > Streptophyta > Magnoliopsida > Gentianales > Rubiaceae > Mitragyna > Mitragyna speciosa. The sequence continues at coordinate 26,018,933 of CM045555.1, forward strand.
ACAAACAGTAAAAGAAAGAATGGCGAGAAAGAAGGAAAGGCTTCAAATTTCAAATTCGACAGCAAAATCAATTTAGGTTATTTTTCCACTTCTTGTCTCCACTCGATCTGGCCTCCCCAATTTGAGTTCCAAGTAAAAAGGACAGTCGGTATGTTAAAGCTCCTCTTTTGTTGGCCTCACATTCAAAGAGTGAAATTATTGCAGCAAATTATTTTTGTCTTGATCTATTGTGGTCCTGGATTGGCACCCAGAAGATGATGGAAATGGGCCAACGTTTTCAAAACTCTCATAACACTAAAATATTGCAGACACGAAGAGTTATCTAAACAAATTATGAATTTTTTGTACATAACAAAGTATGAAATTTATTTTTAAAAAAATTTGTCACTTTTTTTTTTTTTTCATTTTTTTGGCATTTACTATAACGAGTAGTCATCACAACAACATTGCCTTCAAAACAAAGTTGAAAATATCGCATGTGCTGTCGTCTGAATTTATCATTTGACCATTCAGCCCTGTACAAGCCGTTGATTGTGCGCTCAAATCATTTTCTGCCTTTCTTTAAAAGCCACAAAGGGAAATTAGTTTCACATCTAACTTCAAAACAAAGGTCAATCAATACTAGCAAACTTTGCTTATGCATCACTAACATATGCTGCGTTTGGATGAGTGTTTTTTGGAGTATTTTTTAGAAAATATTACTGTAGTTGTTTTAAAGATTTTTTTTTATAAATGTGAATGTGAGATAAAAAGATAGTTAAAAAACGTGTATAAAATTTCTAAAAAACATGTTTCTAAAAAACAGTGCCAAAAGGATTTACTCAACGATCTTCTTAAGTACCACATCAAGTCTTTATTCTCCAATGCAGTTCTTAGTATATTTGTCTATTACTGTTTTTTTTTTCCTTGACAACAAGATTGCTATCTGATGCCAAAATTTGCCCCCCTACTACATCGAATAAGACAGATCTGATGGCAAGTGCTTCAACTAATGATGCGTCTCCCCACTTCGAATTGTCTCTCATATCTAACCTCTGTCCATCTATATACATATATACATACAGCTGCTATATGTATTAATTTATAAACTATTTAGCTCCTATTTTCTGTTCAATTGATAATTATTCGAGAACACTTTTCTACACACATACTAAAACAAGACAACGAAATCTCCTTTAAGAAAATTTACAAATATTTTGTTTTCGAAAATGTAGAATTCATCTTTAGTTGTTAACAAAATTTTGTAAGGATGTGACTGCATCTCGGTTGAGAATTACTCCAAGCATTTGCATCCTCAATTGTTGAGGGACCAAATCAACATCATCATCGACTCGTCAACATAATTGGATTTTCAATTCTACTAAAAGACTGCTTTCTATTGTTCTTGGAGTTGCGTCCTCCAAGCTTTTATGAGAACTAGTTCTTTCATTATAATTTCCACTATGGTTGCCCTGAGACTTCCCTTTCAATGGCAAGTGGACCTTGTGCAATTTATTTCAATTATGGTTCACAAATAAGGTATAATTGACTTTCAATGGCTCTATTTCTTCTTATAATTTCATCTGAACACCTTTTTTTTTTGGGAAAAAAAAAGAAGAAATCATCTGAATAGTATTTGTCCCGTTAAAGACTTCACATGCTGTACATGAATTTATGATTAATAAGAGCAACGAAGATCATGCAATCTTTAAAGATGATTTATTTGCTCCTTTATTTATCGTGTTGTCTGTTATTGATGGTTCTGCTTTAGCCATTGTGGATCGTCCTGAAGTAAAGATGGCCCTGACTCTATGCCAAGAATTCAGTTGTTCTATTCTACACACTGAAAAACATTCACAATCTTCCAGTCCCACAACATTTAACACAACTTTACACTTAAGCCCTAGATCATTTACCCCATGAGGGCATAGATAAGTTGGTTTTCAGATGAAATTGAAAGCATAAACTAATTAAATTTATGCCTCTCGAATCACAACATCTTCAATATGTGCCATACATTTATAACTATTAAAGGAAACTTTATACCATTTGTATAACAAATTTAGTAGTTTAACACGTGCTTAGATTTTTCCATTCTTTTGAAAAACTATAATAATTTAAATGATCTATTGTTTGAATTGAAATATTTCATAAGTGGATTCGGATTAGATCTTGTGGAATCATTGAATATGGCATTTAATGCCATTTTGAACTAAGTTCATTATGGTGCTATTTTTTAGAATAATGAAGCCAAATTTTGCTTCAATATTTTTATTTGAATTCAATGAATATCAAGTTTAAAATTTTTCTAATGCTTTCTTTTCAACACCATAAACATGAACTTATCAAAATTTTTGATATCTATATAATACTCCAATTTTTAATTTTTGATATCTATATCATACCAATTTTTAATACACACACACACACACACACACACACACACATACATGTATGTATATGTAACTATGTTCAAGATAGTGTTCTATATTCATCTTTTTCTTAATTTACTTCTTTAATTAGTAAACTTACTTATATCTCTATATTCTTCATTAATTACTTAAATTTACTTATTTGTTAAGTCAAGACTTTCTATATATTTTTAATCTATTAATAATATGCTATTTAATGTGTAATTATTGTAGAATTTTACCAATAATTAAGTAATACAAATCCTAACTCCTAAAATCACTCCTATTCACCTAATCATATACATTTTGATTTTCTTTTCTATTATTCAAGGACTTAGACTTATAAATTTACATTAATTGCCTTACGGAAGACTTTCATTTTTTTCATATAACTAAAATTTGATAATATAAGTTAAGAATCCTATGTTTTTTTTTAAAAATCAATCAATATATAATTATCAACATTTAAAAAAAATTATCTTGCATCATGAAATCACCCCATGCATTGCACGAGTTAAAAACTAGTTAGACGAAAAAAAAAAAGGAATCTTAACTTAACACTTTTTTTTATTCCGTATTACCCCAAAAAAGTAAAAAAAAAAAAAGAGCAACTAGACAATGACACTTTATTCCTCTTGAGTAATATCACCATTCACTTCCACAAAGGAGTAATGGCTCATTTAGCCATAAATGATTTTGGAATTTATCCCCAAAATGACGCCACTCATTGAAAGGTCATAAAGTTTGGCTCATGGCCCGTACGGTGATGGTGATCCTACAAATTGTGCAAAGAACATTTTCCTTTTATCTCTGACGCAAAGGTTCTCTAAATAACATAACAAAGAATTTGTAACGGGAATCAATAAAGGTTCAGCGGTTAAAATTTTATGACTTCACTTCAGAAGTCAGGGGTTCGAATTCCACCATCACCATTTCTCTTTCCCCCTTGTAATGTAATAGTGTAGGTTGATAAAAAAATTGCACAAGAGCTCTAATTTTTCACGCGATTTACATATAAATGAGTCATATTTTCTTGTAGTTACACATGAGCTCTAATGTTTTTTAGGTTGGAAAATTGAAATTTATAATTTAGACTTATAAATTAGTGGATATAGAAAACTGCTGGTCTGGGTACATCTTCAAGTTAAAGGGTTCACTCTTGGTATTTCTAGAAGATGCTAACGGGCTTGCTCTCAATTTTTCTAGAAATCTTGGAGGCCCAATTCTTTCGAAGCAGACAGAGTGGTTTATCTATGTTCTAGAAGCCGCCCAATTAGTAAAATTCATATAGTCCATCCAAATCTTGAGGAGGTTTTTTATTGTCTCTAACGTCGGCCTCACAATTTAACCCATTTTTAAGAAATGGTATGGCACAACATGCTTGATTCCAGAGAAATTTGTGTGATTAATTTTTTTTTTAATATCATGTATATTTTTCTTTGAAATGTTAAGTGCATAAAAATGTAAAAATTGATATTTGGTTTCTAAATGCAGTTTTGGCTTTTAATTAATTATCTTTTTTATATAGGAAAGGGGATAAAAAAGCAAAACACTTAATCCCAACTAGGGTTGCAAAGGCCGTCATCTTCTTCCCAACTAGGGTTGCAAAAGCTTGATCCATATTTGGGTTGATGAAGTTCTAATCGAGCTTGAATTACTCAAAGTACATAATCGACTTGAGCTTGAGTACCATAGTTATTCGACTTGTGAGCTCATCAATTCTAATAAAATTTCATCTGCTTTATATTTCTTTAAACATTGATTTCATTTGTATAAAGGTTGAAAGTGTACTAATTCGAACTCAAACTCACAGCTAAAATAAAAAAGTAATAATTAAAATTATACAGGGCGAGTTAAAGGGTTAATCATCCATCAAGCTTGACTAAGCAACCTTAAATTGAGCTCCTTAGATTTTACATGGAACTCAAAATTAATAAGTTGGGCACTAAATTTAAATTAATTTTTGCCTTTATGTTAAATTACAAAACACTCAAATGTACAAGAGAAAAATATCCCACTGCCGGACCCTACGCAAAAAATAATAGTAATTGTTTACGAGAAATTGATAAAATACTGCCATCTTATCCAATCATCTATTCTTGAACTAACTTAACCACTAAGAAAAAACAACATTAATTAGTCAAATCGAACAACACCAACAAAAACTCCAATGACGTCCACACTCAACAATACTCGATATCCACCATCACCGGACCCTCGCTCCTCTTTCCTTTCCTTTCCTTAGCCAGACAGCCCACGGTTTCGCTTTCACCAATAAATGTATGAACGCCCCCCAAGCCTTCCGTATTTTTTTTTTGAGATACGCGCCTACGTTTCCACACCTATAAGTACAATACCGTTACTTCTACTTCTTCTTCGTCCCAATATCAAACACCTTGTACGCAATCAGCAATTTTTTGGTTTTCGTTCAAATTAACAAACCCTAAAATCCCTTTTCATATCGATCTTCGTCATGGCAGAATCTGACCCCAAGCCCCAAGAACAAGTGGTAAATTTCTCTCTTCCTTTTTTTTTTTTTTTTTTTTCCATTTGGGGTTTCCTGTTTTTGGTGATTGACAATTCTTGATTTTCTTGATGCAGGAAGAGAGCGAGGAGCAAAGGTTGAAATACTTGGAATTCGTGCAAGTTGCGGTTATCCATGCGGTGCTTTGTGCTGCAAAGCTTTACGAATATGCCAGGGATAATTCGGGCCCGTTGAAGCCCGGTGTCCAGAGCGTTGAAGGCACCGTCAAGACCGTCGTTGGCCCGGTTTATGATAAGTTCCATGATGTTCCCGTTGAACTCCTCAAGTTTGTTGACCGCAAGGTCAGATTCCGTTTCTTCTAAAAATATCTGTTTTCTGAATTTTCATTTTATTGATGTATTATTTTGCCTTTGTAAATCTAATTTTGAAATTTCTTGTAATTATGGTTGGGGATTTGTTTAATTGCTGTTATGATTTGCTATCATCGCAAAAGAAAATTTGTCGAAGAAATGGTATAATAATTTTGTTGAAGAAATGAGATGAATGGGGATGATGTGGTTAATTATCTACGCTCATAGGCTAATCCTGGTGGATTCTTTTGGTAGTTTGAGAGAGAGATTGGGGAACTTACTTTGGTAATTAAAATTTCAAATTTATTTGGATAGTTATGGTTGGTGAATTATGCTCCTTTTGGGTCATAGAATTTGCCACGATAAATGAGGAAGAAGGGCTCTTTGTCACCTGATCAAGCCATTTTAATCCAGGATTGTCTTAGGGAAGGATGATCCTCGTGAGTTTTTGCAGAATTTTATGTTGATTTGTGACTTAATCCTCGTCTTCGTTGGCCTATAAAGCATTATAATTTTATCTGTGTGCCTGTAAAGCATGCAATTGCAGAATGTTTACTTGTCTAAATCTGTGTCTTGCAGAAACGTTAAAATCTTTTAATTCTTCAAGAGTAGAATTGCATTTTCTTAGAAATTTTTCTTCTTTCATGTGCATACACTAGTTTGAAGATTATTTATAAGCATTCCCCTGCTGGCAGAAAGAATATCTGAAAATTTGCACATTGATGTGCAGGTTGATGAATCTGTGAACAAGATGGAGAATTATGTTCCCCCATTTTTGAAGCAGATGAAAACTCGAGCATTCTCAGCTGCTCAAAGTGCACCTGATGCAGCTCGAACTGTTGCCTCAGAAGTAAAGAGTGCAGGTGTTGTGGAAACTGCTTCAGGACTTGCTAAGACTGTGTATGTTAAGTATGAGCCAGCAGCCAAGGAGCTTTACACAAAATATGAGCCAGTTGCTGAGCAATACGCAGTCTCTGCTTGGCGTTCTCTCAATAAGCTTCCTTTGTTCCCTCAAGTGGCACAAGCTGTTGTCCCTGCTGCTAGTTATTGTTCTGAGAAATATAACCAGACTGTTCAAAACACGGCCGAGAAAGGGTACAAGGTTGCTTCTTATCTGCCTTTGGTACCCACTGAGAAGATCGCTAAGGTATTTGGCAGTGAAAAGGCTGAACCTAGAGTTAGTGGTGGAGATTCAGCTGTTGAAGCACATTAACAGTTTTTGTCTCTTTACGGGTGGCATGTTTACAAGACATCACTGGATATGTGTAATAAGATTTTACTGGATGTGTGTAACGATGTTTGATGGTCTTCACTGGTATTGGTGTTGTCGTGTGGACAATGTTAGTGCTTATTTTTAAAAATTGGTTGGATTTTTTTCGTAGGAACGATGTTTAATAGTAAGTCCAATACTTGTGGTTGCTGTGTGTTTATGTGGCACTGTAGATGAAGCGTGCTGCTTTTTTCTTTTCTTGTTTCTTGGTCCTTAGAACAAGTTTCATGTCACTGGACTTGGTAAATATTGACATCATGTCACCACGTTTATGTAAATCGTTTTGGCTTCCTCATGTCAGTTTTTTCTCTAAATTGTTCATATTGTGATATTTTGTGTGTGTGTGTGTGTGTGTGTTTTTTTTTTTGGGGGGGGGGGGGGGGGGGGGGGGGGGGGCTCCAGTCCTGGTTATATTGGTCTTTGGCTTGTTCACTTGATATGTTATTTTTCAATCATTAACAAGAAAGACTTGCAGTCAGCGTTTCTTATATTCTTGGTGCACAGGTTTAATAATTAAACAAGATTGATACCCATCTGGATTTAATTAATGATGGACCGAACTTTTGGGTGTGGTAGTTCTTTTTCTTATTTGTAATAGATGTTGAATTACTTCATCTTTCTGTTCGGAGTGTTCTGGTGAATGGAATATTGTGATAGTTTGTCTACCTTGTTTAATTACGAAGTTGGAATTTGCCATTCTTCTTCTAATTATACTGTAAAATTACTCTTGTAATATTTTTAGGAATTATTAGTCCAAAGCTATGGAAAACAGGGACGCATTTATGGTAAGCCGCAGATGTTCAGCCAATGTTAATGCTCTCTCTTGTCCTGATTATGTGGTTACGTGACTGGCATGTCCCTGGGAAATTGCTGGTTATGTCTGATAATGTTTGATAATGCTGGACAGTTAAGGTGCCCTACTCCCTATCATTTACTGATTCAATTGTTGCCTACTCCTTATTCGAATTTCATCTATACTAATTTTTCTTTTTGATATAATAGTGTAGGTTTTATTAAAAAAAAAAAAAAAAAAAAAAAGAGTTGTTGCCTACTCTAGCATAACTAGCTATCAATGCTATCATTCATTATTGGTCATTATGGTGGATTTTGAAATTGCCCATGTCTACAGCTGTTTTCTGGTTCCGTGAGGACCACGTAGCTGTGTTGTAGTAGTACACAGCGCCCAAAAATAAAAATAAAAAATAAAAAACTGTTCAATATTTGTGGGCTTAATGGTAAGGTAGTATTTAAGGCACGTTTCATGAATGTGTTTGAAGGTAGGAATGGTGTTTTGGAATTTAATTTGCAGGATCCTGGAGATAATTTGTTGTATTTTTGTACATAAAGTAATTAATATATTATTTAAAAAGTTATACTTTACGTCATTCCTCTATACTCACACATAGTAAAATGTTGAGGTTAATGAGGAAAAGTATACAATACACCACGTGCATTGTCACGTGGTGTACTAGAATCAATAATTTATCGCCACTGTGGCAATGGTGGGTCATACCTTGTATTATTTGGCGATGTGTGATTGGTTCTAGTGCACCACGTGGCACGTCACGTGGCGCGCGTGGTGCACGCAATACTCACTCGGTTAATGACTTCTGCCGTAGACACTTGCAAGTAATAGATGAATCCTGACAGAGACTCAATTGTTGTCATACTAAAAGCTGATGCCTTCCTTTTACCATTTGATTGATGATTTATATAAAATTGTAAATATATTATGCTATTTACATTGCAAAAACAAATCTATATTAAAAATAAATAATATTTCAAAAACAAACTTTATTTAAAAAAAAAAAAAATCTAACAAAGTAATATTACGTCACGAAACAACCATCGACCCGGATCCATAACGATTGTTTGCATCCTAGCCCATTCCAAATTGTGAGAAACTCCAATTTACAGCAACACCCAGGGAAATGCAATCTTCATTTACAATTCACGATTGCGGCCCAATTGGGCTGCCAAACAATTCCGTTTTGCTTATAGGGCACAAGCTCGGTCCCACCCTTTGTCATTTTTTATTGACGTCAAGTTCTCAGTGAAAGAGATGGATAAATGTTAATGAATTGATCAACCAAATAATTTTACAAAGATATATACTACACAAAAAGAATAGTCAATTATGGTTATGTTAATGATTAATTTACGCTATTTCCTAGTTGTTTTTCTTCTATTGTTTATTATATTGGCCCAACATACCATAATTTAAACACATTTTATAGTATTCTTTGGAATAATTTCAAAAAAAAAAAAAAAAAAAAAGGGATCTATTGCTAATAAAGAGAATTATAAACTTTTGTTGTCCATGAAGCTAAATGCGTCTTTTTCTTTAGTTGTTTACGTTCGACTAGTTGAAGAAGTCCTATTAACAAGTTGAAACTGAGATAACAAAAGAATCAAATTATTGTTTGAACTCGTTAAATCACCACAACTCATACGTCTTGTTTTGTTTGACTAGCGTTACCAAAATAAAAAAAAAAAAAACTGAATAAAAAGCGACTCCACAGAGAGCCGATTAACAATTATTCAATCTTCAAACATGCCTGATATATATTGCAATGGAGACAAATTGGAGAGAAATCTAGTCAAAGTTTGATTTTTTTTTTTTTTTTTAAATGCAGGATAGAGATTAAAATTTTTTCCAAACCTGAGCCGTGCCATGCTTAATAAAATTCATGATGGATCACTGATGTTGCCTATTGGGTCGTCTAATTCCAATTGTGCTTCTTCCTTCATTGTTTCATTAAGAAACCGGCCCGCTTTGATGATGATTAACTAAGTTAACCAAATATTAATGCTACAATTTTGTGTTTTTAATTGCATGAAATAATATTAAGTGATAATTGAACAGTATAGAAGCATATTCATCAGAGAATTTTCCATTTTTAAAAATTTCCTTTTTTGGAGTGTCGTTGAGCAAAAATAGAAATTCTCTTTAATAATACAAAATGGGCCTATCTATTGGGCTTAGTCCACCTTTTAAAATCTGTGATTGTTTGAAGAAATGAGCTTTTAAAATAAAAAGCCCTTTTCAATAAAGTCAGGCTCTGCAATGAATTAAACCATTTTTATAAAAACCTCAGGCCCAACAACTACGTATAACCCATAAAACCGGTTTGTCCATCATACGAAAGGACACTTGACAAAAAAAAAAAAAAAAAAAACATCATACGAAAGGACGAGTTTATTAAACAAAAAATTCGGTTAATTATGCTGGGCCAGCAAAACCTGGGATGATTTCACACGGCACATCTAAGGTTTCGATAATTACACTTATATTCTCTGTGTTTATATTTTGATAACAAGAAAATCCACGGAAACCAAAAATGCCAATTAAGTTCACAAAATGCACTTAATTCTTTTACAAGGAAAACAAACCTTGAAAAAAAAATTAGTTAATCCATAAAAATGCTAAAATTAGCCGTACAATTACACTAAATTTTCAATCTCCATCGAATCCTCGGCCCGATCTAACTTATCAAAACAATTCTACCTTATCTACTACATCTTCCACTACTGGTTTCCTTTCTACCTCTGTATTTATGAAATATAACTGACAAATAGATTAATAATAAATAGATAACAAATTCAATAAATAAATAAAAAGAGCATGCGTGACAATTGAGATGACCAATTGGAGGGGAAAAAACTTTGGTTTGGGATCATTTTACTTCTTTTACTTATTATTTTTGTTTTGCCCTTTTCTTTTTTGCAAAGTTTGGTTTAATTTCCAAAAGTCCCAAAAAAAAAAAAAAGAAGAAACTTTTGCTTCCTTTTCCCGGCCACCTAGCGTGGCTAATGATTGTCACGGCCACTGAGAGCAGCAGCATCGACCACTGGCACGCTGGCTGCCGGTGCTGTCCGATCTAGTGCTGTGGCAGACCCACAGCCTGAGACTGTCTCAGCGGTTGTGCAACGGCGCCAGGCTCCGGTTGGCCATGCATGGGGTGAGTACTGTCCGGTCCGGTCCGGGCCGGGCCGGGCCTTTTTTTATTAAACAGATTCCCAAAAAAAAAAAAAAAAAAAGTATAAAGTTTAACAGTAATAAAAACTATAGATATTGAAGATATCCTATTTCTATAGAAATATAATAAAATGCAAACTGTTTACATCTTGAATCAGTTTGGGGTCCTATAATCAGAGTATAGAAGCATATTCTTTCACCACAAGATTTTTCCTATAACAAGTCAAATGTGTCTCACGGGTATAATAGAGTAAACTCTAACCTAATTCAAGGCTTGCATAATTTACCAACAAAAGGTAGAACAACGTAAATTTAAACACAATAAATTCGTTTTTATCGGGTTTCTCCGTCACTCATTTTTTTTTTCCCTAAATTTTAGTTATTTCATGAATTTTATATAAACACAAGGTAAGAATCTCGCACTATTATGAGAGAGAGTTTATCTTATTTACAACTCTATCATTTGGATTTTTATTAGGATCAGTATGTTGAGGATAAGGGATTCTAGAGAATTCAAGAAAAATCAAATAATTATTCTGAAAAAAAATTACTATCACTGATATCATTACTAACTAATAACAAAATAATTTTATTATTCATTATTTTATTTTTTGCTTTTATATAAAAACATAGGTTGTTACACTTTATCCAACTCCATTACATAATAATAACCAATTATTTATTGCCTCACATGCTTTTATGTCTCACTTTTATATAATTTGGCTGTTGAATAATATCGAACCAGCAAGCTTTTTCCAATGTGATAATATCATAATTCAACTTCGACAATTTGGTAACTTCGTAGCGTCTCGGCAGCCATCTCTCTCGTTTTCTTTTTTGGGATCCGGCTAGCCTTTTTCTTTTTTCTTTTGTTTTCAAAGCAATTCCAGCCAGTTTTGTGGTGATAATATAACAATTATTTTATGAAACAATGATTTACTCTTGTATTATTCACAAGAGAATCTGAAAGAATCAGAACTTTTATCAAGAAAAGAATGTGACAATATAAAAAATATATAATGTGCTATCATTCAAAAGAAAATCATTTGATCATCAATCATTCACTTAAATTGGCATGTAATCATTCCCTTTATAGAAAGTTTTTGAGTCTTGGCCCGCCAAAAACCAAAGTTAGCCACCATTGGGGTTTTAATATTCAATTGAGTATTTGGAGCAATAATTATAAAACAATAAAATAAAGCTTAATGTCTTTTAGCTCGTTTTATATCCGCCATAAGGTGTTTTGATGGACAACATTGTTTAAAGCGTCATTATCTCTCTTTCCCTTTTTGACGAAGAATATGAGGCTACATGGCCTTCTTGCTACGAGAAAGACAATTAGGATTTAGGCCTGTGATAAGACCCAATTTAGGTGGCAGAGATATTAGTTAGTTAATTGTGAAATTTTTGTTCAGACACTAAAAGTTTTCATTTTTGTAAATTCTTTTCCTTTATACGATTTAGAATTTTCATGAACAAGGATTAAAAAAAAAATTGGAACAATTGTAAAAAGGAAAAAAAATGTTCCAGATAATCGCTGTTGCGGTAGATAATTTAGTTCAAGAATCGGCAATGAAATCTGAATAAAGAAACAGTGTAAAGGAAAAGAAAATTATTATTTTGATTTCATAATCTACAAAAAGAAAAAGGTGCGTAAATATGGAATGCTTGCATACTATTTTACTGGGGGGGAAAAACTCAAGATATTATCCTCATAGCACATTTAATATTCTCAATAGTAAATATTAGTCTGGAATTACAAATTAACAAAATGAGAACAGTATTTAAACTTGGGAATGGTTAGAGACAATATTAAATCATCTATCTAAACTGGTAATTACCTGTTAAATTGGATAATTTCAATATTGTATTAAAATGTATTTCTGGAGCGGTTATTCGAAGTTTTGGCTCGACTTTGACTCGTTACATGTTCATTTGATTTTGTTTAATGAACTAATCAAATAATTTTGATGTTTACTTACTAATCAATGAATCTTGATTCGAGCATAGCCCAGTAAGCATATGAAAGGTCATACCTGCTTATCAAAATTTAATCTTGGTGTAATGAAAAGCTTATTTAAATTCGTCTAAAATATGGAGCAATTCACCAGCCAAATAAATTAAAATTTTAAGAAGTTTTGATGCTTATTAACGGTTCAATTCTTTTTATTTTTGGTGGCTGAATATTAACTGCTCAAACTCGTTTTTACTTCAACTTGACAAAGTGTCATTGTAAAATTTGTAATTAAGTATATCGTTCTAACTCAATAATAGTTGAAAAAAAAAATGCTCGTTTGAGTAGGACTCAAATAACAAACAAGTGAAAATAAGAATATGAGTTTGAGTATCACTAAAGAAGATTGTGTTTGAATAGCATAACACATTTGACTAACTTGAGTTGTTTATATTCTCTATTTGGAGTGGATATGTGGGCAATTTCACCAATTGCATACGCTTATTAACTATAATGATTGAATAGTAAGAGTAATTTTGGATAGCAATTGTTTTTGGAAAACTTTTTTGTATTATTCTTCAAAAATGTATTTTTTTCAACAAAATCTACATCTCTCTCTAATGAAAAACAGAAAAAAAACTTTCTAAGAGAATGCAATCCAAATGGAATTACAATACCTGACTCAACTCTATAGTTTATATTCTACCTTTGGAGTAGATAGTTGGTAGACATTCTTTACTTGTTGATACAGGCTTACTATAAAATTTTTTGTTTATATCTGTTATGTTGAATTGTGCTACAATGATGCAGTAAAGATTTAACATTTTCTAAAGAAAGTGGAAAAATGTCAACTAATTTTACCAGTTTTAGAAAAAAAAATTTACACGTCATATCGCTAACCTTGTGTCACTACAGTATTTTTTCCATCTTGGGTAGCCAGTGTTGCACTATTTTTTGACATTATATACACGTCCTTTTCAACTGAAGCTGTCGCAACAAAAGTGTCCAAGTTCTAGGACTTTCAAGAGAACCCTAAATTAAGTTTAGCCATGAATGCTAAGAAGCACACATGAAAAGAAGAACAGAAACAGCTTAATTTACCAGGTTCTTCTTAGCTTGGAAGTTGGGATGTTAATAATTTTGGAGTCAACATCAGGGGTCTCTGGTTCTCCTTTTCATTGTTCCCGCGTGTCCTTTGAGATAAGGCATCTTTACAAGTGCACATGCAAATGACAAAATTCACAAGCTTTTTTCAGACAATATTCTTCAATACATTCATTCAATGACATAAGTTATTTTGTTTGTGATTGAATAAATTCAGAATTCTTCGGTCTAAACCAATCATAATTCTTCACTTGTTATTGTAATTTTTTGTCTTCAACCAGGAAAGCTATGAATGGTAGAACAGGACACGTGCAGTGTGAACATCGACCACGAAGGATAATATAAAGCAGAGAGTCATACAAACAAGGATGACCTCCTTTTAACTTTCAACTTTTGCCTTCGAACTGGTAAAAGAGAAACTTAAAAAATTGAAAAGAGGATTTGAACCAATTCAGTCACTTCAAATCCTCTATCTAATTTTTTTTTTATCTAATTGTGTCTAATATGAAATTATATTGTATCACTAATGAAACACTATGGTATCACTAGTGATACAATGTAGTTTTATGTCAAAGATAATTAGATATAAAAAACTTATGATAGAAGATTTATGTGGCGTTTGGTTTGCACTCAGGAATCGGAATTGAAATCATAATTGGAATCATCGGGTTTGGAATGAAGCCACCAATTCCAATACATGCATTTGGTTTAGTATTCGGAATGGGTATCATTACTATATTTGTTGTTTTTTTCATAGGGAATCATAATCATATCAATGTCAACTAGACGAGGCATACGGATGCAGCAGCTGCAAAGCAGATGTTCAGTTTGCATGCAGACGTTGGTGCGGACGAGACATATGAACGTTCGGTTAATTACAGAGAGCACACGAAGACGTCCAGTTGTTTCCACAGAGCATGCGGATGCACATCGGACGTCCAGATCTCATTATTTTTCAAATGTAATATGGGATGGCTACACTTTTTCAACAGCATTAACCTTCCATATGAGCTGAGTTGTGGAAACAAGGTTGACTGAATTTTTTTTGGTGGCATATGAGCTGAGTTGTGCAGGTACAGATATGGGACCCCATAATTTTGTTTTAGTTTATTTAATTCCTCATGTGAATTGCTATTGATACTTCCATCCAGCTCACGAATTGTCATTTGTCCTTTACTTACCACTTGCTTAATTAATAGGCAATTGCCTAAGAATTCTTCCTTGGGTGGGTTGTGTCTGGTCACTCGTCTCGTAGTTTAGTAGTCAAAATCTTGTATGCTGACGAAGAGAGAAGAATGAGAGGAACAAAGAAGAGTGAGAGGAGGAAGAAGAGTGAGAAGGAGGGAGATGACTAGCGAAGGGGCTAACGGAGAGAGAAGGATGCGGGAAGGAGTGAGGGAGGCAGGAGAGAGTTGATGGAAACGGGTGGAATCAAATTTGGGTTTTGGACAAAATCCTCCAAATTGGTTGGGTTTTGTCCAATCCCAAATTTTTAGATTTCATTCCCCAAACCCAAATCCCATACCCCTAATCCAAACACCCATTGTGGGATTCATGCCCAATCTCAAATCCCATACCCTTAAATCAAACGCCACCTTAAACTAGATTCAATCATTTGATACGATGTTATTTCATATTCGACACAATTGAACACAAAAAATTAGACAAAGATTTTGAGCCGCTGTTAAGTTGAAAAGCAAATTTAGATATTGACTGAAAAGAAATAATCTCATAAACTAATTAGGGTTCATTTGGTTCATGGGATGATATAGGATTGAATTACTAATCTTATGTCATCTTGTGTCTAGTGACTTTTAGTGCATCGAATTAGTCATCCCAGTAATAATAATCCGCTTTCGTAGTATAGAATAATCTTATGGGGAAAGTGGTGTTACTTATCTTTAGATTACTTTTAGATGAGATAATAGCATTTCAAACTAATTTGCCCTCCCACTGTCATATGCATCATTGCTATCATCACCGTGCATCATTAACACCAACACTGTGCATCATCATGTTATCCCTACCACCACTATGCGCCTTCATGACTACCAAATTGCACCATCAATACTACTACTACCTTCATCTAGTACCACCATAAAGCACCACTATCAAACCACCAAGCATCACCACCACCGTTGAGTGACATTACTACTACTACAAAGCAATACCACCACTACCATGACCACTATCTACTATCTTGCACCACCATTACTCAGCGCCATTGCCAAACAAATTCACCAAAAACAAAAGCCAGAAAAATGCAGAAGTAACATTCTGGTGAATGATAGGAGGAAATAAGAATATTTCAAATATTTGCAGTTTAGTCTTCCAACTATACCCGTTTTTTGATTGACTCCTAGAATTTTATTTCTTTCAGTTAAGTTTTTATGATTAACAAATTAAAATTAGTTTATTAGTGTCCGATTAAAGCCAAGTTAGTTGTTGTCTAGATCAATTTAATTCATTTAACATTAAATTTTATATATTTGGTGAATTTTTTGTGTTTTTATTAATTTAAATTTATAAATATTTTATAAAAGGCGAGATATAAATTTTTATACTAATCAATGAATATATATTTTTGTAAAATTTAATTTAAAATTGTAACTATAAAATGTTTGAAAGACTTTTAAAGGAAAGTTGAGTTTGATTAGGATTTAATTAATCTACTTCTTGTAGTTCCATTAATATCCAATTTTTAATGTGACTATAACATAAAAATAAGGGTATTTTAGAAAATAGATCAAATGTTAAATCATTTAAGGTGATACGTGCATTTGTGTGTGTGTGTATGTGTAAAGAAAGGTTAGGATGGAATGGAAGTATTAAATTTAGGTAAAAACAGGTCAGTTACAGGGAGGTAGGATAAAGGTAAGAGATTTAAAGTGATAGGAGGACTGAAGGAGGTATAATTTAACATGAGATGAGATATGCAATTTATTCACAATAGGTTTTGAAAGACCCAAAATTATGCCATGAATCGATCTTGTCCTAAGCTTATCATTTGCTATGACCGTTAAATTAGGATAGCGAGAACACTCATAAATACATAAATGATCATATTGGTTAGGATTCACCAAATAAGAGTTGCAAAGAGCTTTTGCCAGCATTTCGAGTGTTGGACAAAAAATTAAATAGATTAACAGGAATTGGCAATGTCTGTAACACCAAGGCCCTTAGTAGGGACTTATGTGTAAAATGCCCAATGTATAGTATATGATAGATGATTAGTTAAAAGTTGAGGGCTTTGGTTGTAATTTTAGGAAAAGTATATCTCCAATTGTTTTAGGGCTTTTCTTATTCTTCTTCTTCTTCTCAATTTATCTCAATTTCTCTCTACCCAAAATCCCTCTCTCTCACCACTCCTAGTTGTTTTCTTTTCTTGAAGAAAGAGATAGAAGAGGAGAATTGCAAGGAGGATCAAGTGGGGAAAGCATAGGAAGAGTTTCATCATCTTCAACCCAAGGTAATTATTCTTTCCTCCTATTAATTCGTAGCTAAAGGTAGTGAATGTGTTTTGGGTCCATAGATAGCAAGCTTAGGTGTGGTATGTTATAGGGAGGTGGTAGAATGGGATGATTATGTATGTTGGGAGATTAATTAGAAACCTTATTTGATGATTAGTAGGTAAATTAGAGACCATGTGTTGTATTATGTTGTGTAAAGGTTTGAGTGCTTAAATGCTTACTTTTGGCTTGTGGAGATGTTGGAAATCTGGAAAAAAAATGAGTTGTTTGTGGTGTTTGGGAGGCAAGGACTGTTTGGGAGTGATTTTGCAAGTTTTTGTGTGTGAGCCGTGGGTTCTGTGAAGTGAGCCGTGGCCGGGGGTGGCTTGGCTTTCAACCGCGTCAACTCCCTGTGAATGAGCTGCGGGTGGGGTTACTGAGCCGCACCCGCGGCTCAAGAAGATGTTAACCGCGGCAACTCTCTGTGAGTGAGCTATGAGTGTGGCCTTGGCCGAGATGCGGCCGCGTCTCGCAAGAGCAATCTGCGTCTCGCTTTGTGCTTGTCGAGCCGAGGACAGCCAGTTCGGCCAGGGCCAGCCTCAGCCATGTCTAGCCGAGAACAGCTCAGCTCGGCCAGCAGTGTGTGTTGTGTTCTGTTTTCGTCTAGGCTCTAGGAATTAAGTTTCGTATGCAGTTTTCTCATTAGATATAGTGATTAATTTAATGTTTATTATTGTATTTTAGGCGAGGACATCGACCCTACCTTCTCGGATTACCTTAGGTAGCTTGGATCGAGGTAAGTGGGATTTGTACTCTTTGACATTTTGAAAATGAGTTTGGTGAAATGATAAAAGTTTGGAAAGATTATTTGCTATATAAATGACTGGCTTAATCGTGGTTAATTGCTTTTGCTTATAAAGTTGATAATGTGGCCTATATGAATGAATGTTTGGAAATGAATTATTTGAGTTCTTGAATGTGGTACTCCTTTGACGGGACTAGTTCCTTAAATTTATGCTTGATGCCTTTGGGACCATACTAACCGGTTAAAGTTAGTTTTGGGGTCATACCAACCGGTTAAAGTTGGTTTTGGAACCGTGTTAACCGGTAATAGTTAACAACTGGATATTCAGGGTCAAATGGAACCCTTTGATAGAGCTCATTTATTCGTTTGGAAAAATATATGTTTTGGTTTAAGTATGCTTGGCCATATTATTATTTTGTATTTGTATTCGATAATGACTTGTGAATGAAATGTATATGTATGAATAACATTTTAAGCCATAGGGAGTACTTATACTACTTACTGAGTGATTTAGTTCGCTCACCCCTTAATTGTTTCTTGCAGAGGACGATACTTTTGTAGAGGATGATTGAACCTACTCATGGTTTTAGTTCGGAAGATAGGATGTGATACTTAGCAAAGATTCTGTAATTTATTTTGTATAGGATCTTCCACTTGGTAGTATTTTTGTGATCTTAGTGGAAGTGTATAAGATGAACTTTTATTTTGTTGATAATTATCTTTGTGTTGTATCACATAACTTTGTATTTGAGTAAGGTGCAATGAAATAGTTATTTTTGATCAGTTTAAGTTTAATTGTTTCCTTATGTCATAGCGTAATCTTGGCATGACGGGTGTTATATCCTGGACACAGGGTGTGACAATGTCTCTATCCAAAATTCAGTAGGGGTATTCAAAGGAGTACTGTATGAGCTAAAGGAATATAAAACAAAATTAATCGGGAATTTAAAGTAATATTCTTTCATGTGACATTCGATATATCATTTGAGCGAAAGGGATATTAAACATATAGAGGTATATGAAACAAAACAAAAAATCACAATGACTATTTTATGTCGTTTTTAAACAAATTAAAGTGACAAATTTATGTAGTTGAATTGCTAAGGGAAAGAATTTATAACGAAGTTATTCTTCAAGAGCAACTACACTTGATCTAGAGACCACATCGAATCCTGTGAGGGTGTTTGAAGTGTTTTGAATTGTCTTCCCAAAACTAACCTCTATCTCACCTGTTTCACCTTCATACAATTGGCATGTGTATTAATTCGTCTGTGTATTTTTCAAAATTATTTACAAAGTTTGTAAATTTTTTAAAAATATCATAAATTAATATACGTAACAGTTGTATAAAAGCATAACAGCTAGAATGGAGGCTAGTTATAGAGACAGGATTCATAGTGGCTTCGAAGTGCCTCCAAAGCCTTTGTTATACGAATAGTATAGTATGTGAAAAACTAAAGACGAATTCCATAGTGTAGCATGTATTAAACCAAATGCGTTCGTAACATCTTATGATCAATTAATTTTCCAACGTTCATTTATCAAAACCAAATAAATTTTATTCATCACGTCACTGGGTAAAGCTAATATATGTAGATAGATAAAGAGGTTAAATAGCAACTAAGAAAAACCACATAAAACTAGTTCCCCTCCCCGCCCCGCTCCCCACGGAAAAAAAACAGAGAAACAAGAACTAGTTGAAGTTGCAATGCTTAATTTGATGGTTACTGTTGAACGCTCTCTCTCTCTCTCTCTTTTTTTTTTTTTGGGGTTTATTTTGGCTTTTTTTTTTATTGTTTTTTGTGGTGTTGCGGTTGGGTTTTGTGTGTGTGTGGGGTTGGGGGCACAAACAATGAAAAACGACAGATATCCCACTACCATGCCTATTACCAGCGTTATTACCTATATTCACGTGCATGGTTTTCATGGTTTGGCAATTTTGGAAAAATTGAATACCACCAAATTAATCCTATCATATCAATAATGCCTTATTTGTACTTTTTTCAGTAAATAATCCTTTCAATAATGTTGTGTGCTGCACGGAAGAGAACTTAATTTGCTAAAAGAATCTGAGTAATCCAAAATGTAAATCTGGCAATCACTTTGGTATGCTCAAAAGCCCGAACCACGACCATCACGACAAGCTTTAGGGCGCCATCATAAAGCAGTAGCCTCATTCTGTTAAGTGCTAAGAAACAACTAAGTTGATTAGGAGCTTTGGCCTGATTCTTTCTTCAAGATAAAAGCCATACTCCTTTTCATTCTGTTCAACGGAATTGCAGATGATGATGAACTCTGTCAATGTCGACGAATATTGGTCGCAGCCAATTTGGCTAGGCTTGTCGGTCTATTATAGGAATGATGGACATTTTTCTTCTTGTTTTATTTATTTACATATCAAACACATTTCTTACTTGTTTCGAATTACACCTACGAAACATTATTTTTCAGGTAACCTATGTCAATCCTCCGAATTTATGCTTAATAATGACATGTTTGCCTCCTCAATTAAGATTTTGCCAACCTTATGATCACATTTCTTAGAGAAGATTATTGTGATTTGAGCACGTCATCATGACCTACCTATGGTGTTAAAGGCTATCTCTTTGAAACATTTTATTTCAAGTATAGGGTAAAATGAATGGTATACTTCAAAATTAGCCGTAACCCAATGCTAGCTAATAGTGGAAGTGAACTGAAAACACAATCCGTATGAGTTGCATTTTTTTGGAATAAAGAATAATTTTGTAGTACTTTTTGGGATATGATATAAGTGAGAACAAATGGTGGTTGGGAATATAAACAAGTAGTTGAAAAAGTGTTTGAAAAATATTGTATTTTGTATATAGGTTTTAGTCCCTAGCTGGTAGCCATTCCCCGCAAGATTGATAGGATCCAACAAGTATAATATAACATCGATTTCTTTTCATGCATAAATTGAACAAAGAATTTTTTCGGGATACGTTATAATTATGAAAATTACAAACATATATGCAAATTCACATTATTAGCTGCGCTGCATGCATAGGATAGGATAGTGGATTACCGTGGAAGTATCTAAAAATTAGAGAATAAATATGACTAAACTTTAAGGATAAAAGATGGAGACTAGCGTAGGTTAAACATGTAGCTTAATCTTCATAAAAAAAAAGAGTAGTTTAATCATACTTAAAAACATTAAATGGATTCTTTTTTTCATCTCAAGGCATGACCTGTATTTATGCGATACATATTCGCTTAGAGTTTGCTCTTAGAATTATAACCGTCTCACAATGAATTTAAAAGACGTTGTTGGTAACTTCGAAAGTGTCGATAACTTCAAAAATTACAGTGTCTATCGTTATTTTTCTTGAACAAATTTTGCAGGTAGCAAATATGATATAATATCTCGTTGCCCCATAAATGAAGTGTTAGGGCAAAGCAAAGAAAATGACTACGTCTTTCCCAATTTTAATTCTTCTCCGGTCAAGATACCATGTTAAAAGATAGGGACAGCTTAGTGTTCTAATACGTGTAAAAAGTTATTTTTTTTGCCTTACCAGAAAATAGGTTGCAACAAAATGTTGAAAGCTTACAGAACAAGCTTCAGAGGAATGTACGGGGAAACTTTCTTCTTTTCATGTTTCTATATTTGGCATAACCTGTGATAAATCTCTCTCAATTTATCTAAACCTTGAAATTAAAATACACAATCCATTGTCTCCTAGTTATCATACAGCTGGGTAAAGAAAGTATTTTATTTCCATTATTGAATCTTCATGGTATGGACAAGACTGTTGCCAGCGTTTGGGCATCCCATTACTGGTGGCTAAACAAAATTTTCTAAAGGGCTCACCATGTCATGTTTCATAATGCATTCCTGATAATAAAACGTGGGAAAAAAAAAATCCACCGTACTAAGCAACAGATTTATTATTCTTTAAGACATTGAAAAATAATAGTTTAAAAGAAACTTCAATATTTGTTTTTTTTCACACACCTACATTATGAATTCATGTAAATAAAAAAATATTTTGGACAAGGTTTACTCTGCATCTTCACTTCTTCTCTCACATGTCCAATGTATAGAATAAAAGACACTAATGGTACCCAAACTTATTACTTAGTGTCACATTAGTATCTCAACTTTTAATTGTGTCAATTAGGTACCCAAACTATATAATTTGCATTGAATTGGTGTTGCACTCGATTTTTTGATAAAGTTCATGGCACATGTCCTCTCCCGTCACAAGACACGTGTTCTTTTCCTCCGCAAACTTTCACTGGAAAATCGAATGGAATACCAATTCAATACAAATTATATAGTTTGGGTACCTAATTGACACAATTAAGGTTAGGGTACCAATGTGACACTCAGTGATAAGTTTGAATACCACCAGTGCCTTTTACTCCCAAAATATATTGTTAATCTTATAGCACATTCCTAATCAGTGTAACTTAATAAAAGGGTGACGGTATAAGTATTCCTAACTTTTATTACTAGCTAGCACCCTTTCTCTGCATAAATTTTGTAATAGAATACAAACTAAAGCGTCAAAAATGCAAGGTGAATTACTAATACCGCTACTAAATAAATGATTCTCTCTTCAACTCCAAACTTCACATATCTAACATTTCACCTCGCACTTTAGTAAACTGCAAGAGCAGAACCACAATCGGCGTTTGCGAACTTTCTGTATCAGTAGTCTACCTTGATGACACCTTATACGGATGAGTATCACATTCACGTGGACAAGTTAAATTAAGGGTTCAATTCACTACAAAATCTGACAGTTCAATCTTTATTTTGTCAGAAACCTTGAAATTGCATGCCATTAAAATGTCCCGAATTCAAAACTAGCCAGTGCTGTTACCAGTCCAAGATCTTGCCTTTACCGGACAATTGATGTGAGAAATTAATAAGTCGAAGATATACAAGTGGACCAACTTTATTTCTAAATTTTAATTGTCGTGTTTAATAGTCAATTGCTTACAAAAATCACATAAGTCAAGCAATTTACTGTAGTTGAGCATTTGTTCAGTGATTCGCACATATATCAAATATTACATTTCTGGCTATATTAAGAGCACCGAACAAAACAAACGGTATTGACTGGCGCACGTGCTCCAGCATGCGGGAAACAAAACAAATCTTGGCGAATATTCTTAGGTTGTATCAAATATATTGCTTTCGAAGGGTATGCCTTTTATATGTCATCTAAACAGGTCTTTAATTAGCTTCCGAATTCGACAAAGCAATTATGTTAATTAGAAAAAAAAAGAGGAAATTTTCCTATGCCCCTAATTTTTGTGGAAAATAGGTAGATATTTTGTTTAAAATATTTCTACGATGAAAGTGCTTTTCTCTCTGTCTTTTGAATTTTTACTTGTTACCAGGGATGAGGCTTGTGTTTTACACTCTTAATGTGTCTAACTAATAATACAATAAGGGAAAAAGGAAAAAAAAAAAAGATAGTAGTTTTGCGTTTTCTACTTTTAAAGTCATGTTTGGAGATGATGTGTGTTCAAGTTTTTTTTTTTTTTTTTTTTTTTAGGCAAAAGATGATTTGTTTTGTTGATGATTTTGCATGAAGCTTGTCCAAAAGTCTAGCAGTAGTACACTATGCAGATACATTGCCTTACATAGCTTAAACTATTTCTACTTCTACCAATTACATGGCATCTATGAACAAAAGGAATTTACAAGGTGAATCTAATCAATCAAAAATCTTGTGAGGAAGTACCCACTCCATTACCAGTTTCCAATTCTGGTAATTGAGGGGACTTTTCTCCAAGAAATGACTGCTTCTCTTACTGACGTTCTGATTTGCTGAACTATATTGCTGGGTGGCAAAAGTATCTTCTAGTGTATGCACTGGTTTCGAGCCCTCCAGATGAAGTACACATTGGCTGCGAACATTAGTCTCCTAAGCTTGTCCGAGAATGAATTTGTTTTGCAGTTGTTGCTCATCCACCTTATTTCTTCAGTCCAATTTTGTTGCCCTCTAAATAAAAAGCAAAAAGATTGAATTTTCCTCCTCACCGATGTTATATAGGGACATTAAAAGAATAAGTGCTGTGTGGTTTCTTGCCATTGCTTCTAAAACTCACAGTTTGTGTCATCTAAATTTAGACCCCAGGATGCCATTTTGTCTTTTGTAGTTAATTTTTGCTTACAAGCAAGCCAGAGTATAAAGGAGAATCTAGGCACATTGTCTTTTCCCCAAACAAGGATGTGCCAATCCATTTTGCGCTCTTCTGGTTTAAGTTTTTCCATGGCAGATTTAACTGTGAAGATGCCTGATTTGCTCCCCAGCCATGTAATTGAATCACACATTCCACTAGTTGGTACCAGTGTTTTCAAACCCGGACCGGACCGGTCGGTTCGACTGGTTGAATTGCGAACCGGTCAGGTTTTCGGTTCGGTCCACCGTGAAAGCCGGGATGTCCCTACGAACCGGGTTCGACCGGTTGAATTGCGAACTGGTCAGGCTTTCGGTTCGGTCCACCGTGAAAGCCGGGATGTCCCGACGAACTGGCAAGAACTGGTCCAACCATGTGAACCGCAACAAACCGTTCAACCATCAGACCGCCGGTTTTTTTATTTTTGAATTAAATTTTTTTTTTGAATAATGCAAGTGAGAGGTCCCAACAAGAATCGAACTGGGGACCTCACTTTTGAGAGTAGCATCCAACCACCACACCGGCGCTTCGTTGTTTGTTTTTTCTTAAGAATCATTTTATTTATTCTTTCTTTTAGTTTCCTTTATTATCATTTGTAACAATATTAATTGGTTCTTACATTTCTAGTTTCCATTAATCATGTTTAATGAATATGATTGATTCTTGCTTTTTTAGTTTCTTTGTTTTCTTTAATGAATTTAATTGATTCTTACTTTTTTTTTTCTTTGTTTCATTTATTAGTCACGTTTAATAATATTAATTGATTCTTACATTTTTAGTTTGGCATCTAAATTCATTACATTAAAGAAATCTCGAATTTATTTTTACTAAAATCTCACATGCTACGATTAGTTCTTTTATCTAAATTGTTTAATTATTCATTTATGCCTAAAACATTCTCCTAATTAAAACTTTAAATTGATATTTTTGTAATCATTTTTTTATATTTTTTAATTATGGTTAATCATTATTCAATAACTAATTGAGGTGACTGGACTTGCATAGTAAAAATTTTATAAAATATTCTATGTCTATAACAATTAAATTAACAAAGAAAATGCCATTGCAAGTATAAAACATATAATAACTATAAAAAGTAAGTGTATCGGGAAAAAATACGTATAAAACATATACTTTAAAATTCACCATTAAAGTACATTATTATATTTTTAAATATTTTAAATTACAGAATTGAACATTCTAAATTATTAAATCATATTTGTTACTTGTTTTCACATTCTCCACTCTTTTAATACCATCAAGACTTATTTTTCAATGTAAAATTTAAATTTATTTTTAATACCAAATAATACAATTAACTTTGTATATAGGCTGGTTCAAGTAAATGTAAATTTTTAAAATAAAAAATGTTCTTTTGCCCTATTTTTTAATGAAGGTTTGCATACGCAAATGATTTTCAAATTTCAATTTAATTATCTTACTATTAGTTTAATTGAGGTGACTTGCATAGGAAAAGATTTAAGTCCATCAGGTGTTGTTGTATTTGTGCTGAAATTGGACTTGTTAAAATTGGACTTTTATATTTGTGTTGAACTTTTTAGCTTTTTTAGGTAAATTGAAGAAGTTGTCAAGGCAGTGATATTCATCGGTGTTGTTGGCTTGTGATGACAATGGAGAGATTTTATTCTTGAAATTTTGAAATTTGAGCAGTAGTTATAAATTTGATGATGAAAATGATAATAATCAGTACTTAGACTTCTTGGTACTTTTTTTATGAATCTTTTTAAGTATGCTGTGAGAAACAAAGTATGTACTTTAATTAGCATTTGAATTGTACTTATTAGTCTTATTTATATTTGTAATGAATTTTATGAAAAAACTTGTGATATATGCATGATTTTTTAGGTTTTAACTATCATTTTTAGGAATTTTTTTATACAATTGTTGGGAAAAAAACGATTGAACCTCCAGCCCGACCGGTCCGACCTTGAACCTCACCCCTTTCGGTTCAATGGCCAGTTCGGTTCTAAAAACATTGGTTGGTGTAGTTTGTTGTAAAGTCCTCACTTCTCTTGTCAATTTCCTTCCTGTTGGCCACCTCCAGTTTCCATTTGCTCCACGGAAGGAGACTAGATCCTTCTTTGTAATACCAAAACATGCCAGAAGATTCTCACTGAAATGCAAATATAGTGGCCCCCTCGGATGACATTGATCATACCAGAAGTTTGTTACTTTTCGATCACCAATGTTCAAGTTAATTACATGTTTAAAAAGAATATAAATGATAAACACTACTATTAGGAACCTAAATTTTTGTTATTGCAACTATCAGTTAGAATTGTTTAAGTGCTAAAATACTACTACTTTTACTTGTTCGCATCTTTTTCGGTAGCTTCATATATAATTTTCTTTTTTTTTTAATTTACAGTGAATAGAAGAATATCTCTAATATTAAAAAAATATAAATTTAGCATGTTGATGTTTTTGCCAAAATGTCCTTCAAAAAGAGATTATGATATCTTTTGAAAATTTTAACTTGTTGTGATATAAAAATGAATGATTATTTTTGAAGTCCCAAAACTTTTCATAACATTGGCCAGTAATATACATAGCTGTTATATTCATAAATATCAAATGAGAGTTTCACATAATTGCAGACAATTAGGATTTCCAAATGACTTATTTGAAGAAAATCATTTTGCTTTTATTTTAAATTGGTCTGTTACAGTCCGCATAATTATCAAATCTAATAGGTATATAAAACTGATAACAACTTTTATTATGTGAGTATCCTAAATAGGTACAATGTATAATCTAATTTGATGTTATAAAGACTTACTAAACGAACTTCTAAGTATAGCTATATCTACTTTTGACATAATGAATCATTTCAAAAGCAGAATATGTATGTTGCGTGCAAACATACTACTGTGCAAAATCATTTATTTAGCCAAGTTATATCATTTGTTTGGGTTGATGAGGCAATAAAAATACATAGTTATATTCTTTTTTGGTTACCATTCACAATCTTAAAATGACTTATCTTATTCAATTATGTGACATCTCTGTTACAATTTTAATTCTATATTTATCATAATTACTATATTCTTTTCCACGTAAATAAAATTCTCTACCTTTTACCATGAAAAAGTAATTAGACATCCTAAGCATTATAATAAGCATGTTATACTTTATTTTCTTCATCATAAATAATCTTGTAAAATGAAAAGATAATTATACAATATAACTACAACTCTACATATACCATGCACTTAAAAATTTGTATTGCAATTTGACATGTACATTAAGAAATTAATAGTCCAGTTATTTCCTTAGTATTTTTTTTAATGAGGCTCTAACATGTATTGCAATAAGAAAATAGAATTTTTAAGGTATGTTCTCTAAAAAATGATGTACTTTTGATATATTTATGATGACATACTTTTTGGTATGTGATTTTTAAAAATTGGACTCAATTTAATGACTTTAAATAATTTAGATTTTATGAATATATTCCATCATGTTGTGAAATAAACATTATGAAAAATGGGTAAGTTTCGCACAATTAATCATTTTTGTTCCCTTGTTCCCTATGACCAATCTACATGCATGAATGGCATATCTTGATTGATTTGGGAAAGTATATATGGCCTAGAGATGGCAAATGGGCGGGATGGGCAGGATTTGGGCGGGATTTAATTGGGATTGTGAAATATGGGTCATACCCAAATAGTCCCATATTTGTCATGGGATCAATATGGGTGGGACTAAAATGGGCTAGTCCCATTTGATACCGCCCAAAAACCCAATTTATCCCATTTTATTATTTTTTAAAATTATCTTTTCCTTATTAATCAATTGTTATTTTTTTAGATTACTTGTTTTTTTTAGTTTAACATGAATATTTATTTTTTATATCATTTATTTTTTTAATTTATTAACCTCAATAAATTTCTAACTTTTTTTTTGTTTTTATATTATTATTTTTTTAGATCTCATTTATTAATACTCTTTAATTTTTTAATTATAAACTGTAGTTTTTCAATTGTTACATGTAAAGAGGATAGATTGAAGATGTGTAGATATTTAATTTATCTACACATAAAAAAATCAATTTAGATAGTATCTTATTAAAACTCCTGATACTAAAATCCATTACTAAAGTAATGAAGCAAATTAAAAATTAAAATAAATCAACATCTCATTTGTTCATGGACATTACAAACTTTGATGAAACTAGAATATAAAGACTAATTTTCTCGAGAATAAGGTTGAACTGAAATTAAAGCACTCAATATATAAAATTCACATGAATTTTTTTAGTATAAAGATCAGTTTAACCACATAAAATTGATGTCAATAGATAAAATTTAACATAATATTTATAGTAGAAATAGATGAATCGAAGAGGGCAAAATAAAGAAGCTAAGATGCAAAAATAAATTTCCAACTTGTCCATCATTAAAAAAATAGGTATTCCATTGTTATTGAAAAAAATGTTAAAAAATAAAAAATAAATAAAAAATGAAAGATGTTTTGTTAATGCAGCTTAAAATGGAGTTTTTCAAAAGAAAGTATAGAAGAGGTGATCTGATAAAAAACAAATTATTTCAAGGTTTGTCTATATTTGGGTATGGGAATCCCAATCATTTCCCAACCATACCCATATTTAAATGGGTGTTAATGGGTATAATCCCAAATAAGCCCAATCCCATATTATTGATACCCATCCCGCCCAAATAAAATATGGGCATGGAATCCCAATGGGGCTTGGGACTGATTGCCAGCATTAATATGGCCATAAGTATAAATTCAAACATCTACAATGAAAATATTCATATATCTCATGAAATCCTACCTGAGTTATTGCATGTTTTTATCCCCACTACTTTGTGTTTTTTCAAAAAATGAAGTTGCAATCAGAACATGTTTTTGTAACCTACATCCATTCAAGAACCATGTTAAATAAAATGGAATTTATTTTTCGTTCAAGAGTCAATACATACGTTTTTAAGCTTCATTATCTACTTCTTTTCCAAGTATCAATGGAAATTTTTTATTTTGGGGCGCTCGGGTGGAGAATGGGAGGGTGTAGGCACAATTAAACCAAACTCATAAAGAATTAGAAGTTTCCTATTTAGTTTTAGAAGTTATATTTTGGTTGAATTTTTAGAAAGTTTATTAGGTAAAATATTGGATATTATTTGTTAGTTTCCTATTAGGATTTTATTCTCTATTTCAGTTTGGTTTCTTATTATTAAGGTCTTGTGGGTTATAAATAGGAAGCTTTATTATTGTATAGAGTTAAGAAGAGTTGAATGAGTTGATAGTCTAGAGAAATTCTAAATGATGTTAAGGTTATAATGTCATGTGTTTATGTCGGTCTCAATTTGAGAGTCGAAAGTACTTTATTTTGTAACTCCTCTTCTCCCATATATTTTTATATGTGTTAAAATAAAATTTAGCTTTTGTGGTTTTTTTTTTTTTTTTTTTTTTTTTTTTTTTTTTTTTGTGCTAACAAAGGTGACGGGGGAAAGGGAGAAAGGGGATTTTGATTTGAATTCATCCTGCAAACCAGCCCGGCAGTCTCTTAAGTTTTTGCTACTCTGCTTGATACACATGGTGAACTTTCTCATTTCTTAACATGATTAATCATTCATGAAGCGGCAGTATAGTACATTCTGCTGACAAAGCGAGCGAGCATGGATCATCATGTCATTCACAAACTTAAACTTCGTATGATGCCAAATCGAAACATTTAGTGTTGCTATAAAACCTAGTAGAATAAACAATATTTTCAGATATAATTTAGTTATCTACAAGACTACATTTCGCCCCCCCCCCCCAAAAAAAAAAAAGGTGCAACTCTAGCACCAAGAATAGATACAGAAGATTTATGGTGCATATATACTTCAACATCTGTTTGCTTTGTGCTTGATCTTGATCCTCTTGGCATGGCTACTTAGCAAACACACACGAACCACGCGAACAACCAAGATTCTTTCCTCTTCAGTACAAACACCTGTTGTTTGTATGTTTGTAGTACACTATACCACAAGAAAAAAAGCCATATAGTCTGTCGCTTTGCCTTTTGTTGTGCCCATGCATTCCTAACTCAAGTGGGAAAATCGGGACCTCCAAATGTTGTCAGTGCGAATTGGGACTTGTTTCAAATAATTGTTCTCTGCCAGTATTGGGATGTGAACACATGATTATAAAATCAAAGTATTTCAATTATTAAAGTTTCATTTTACATTTAAAAAATAAATAAATGCACATTTTAAATATGACACTTTTAAGTCTAAAAATCAGGCATTTCATTTAGAGCTGATCTCTTGTCTAAAAGTGATCACTAATTGATTTCAACAATCGTTGTGATATCTTAGAAAACTTTAATATTAAGGTTTTGTGGTCCACCGTATTTCGATTCCATTCTGTAAATTTTTTGTTTAGTTTAAATTGGTGTTATGAAATAGGAATGAGACAGGTATTTTTATTTTGTGTGCGTGTTTAATTCGATTATTATATCTAACTATATAATAAAAAGAAAGGTAGTTACCGTAGCACCCCTTCTTTTGACAAGTGACAAGTTAAATGAAGAGCATTTGAGCTCATTTATGTGTGATTGGCCTTTTGGGTCAAAATTATAAATTTGTCAATATTCTTTAAAAAACTCTAATTATTCTCTTCCCTTTCTCTCCGTGGACATATCACTCCTGTTCTTTCATTTGGTAAATTTCCATTCCCCTTCCCCTGAGCTATTTTCCCTCCTCTCTATTTCACCCGACTCATAAAAAAAAAAAAAGTTCTGGCTTCCTTATTTTCTCTATTTGTTCTTGTTGGAGGGATAAAAATAAGTTTTTAAAGCAGCGATAATTTATAAATTGTTGCAGTTGTTGATGAATTTAGAAATTTGATTTTTACACTGATCATGTAACCAAATGTTCTTTTTCATATTTTGTCAACAATGTATATGCCTGGTTATTTGCATGACAATGATAACATCTAAATTTTCATTTTGACCTCGCAAATAATTTAAAGTAATTGTTGGTGCTCAAAAGACAGTCGTAATTTCTTACTATTGTATATTGTCGATAGAGTTAGGGTGGCTAATGAAAAATACTATTGAGGTAATTATTTTTGAACCAAATGCTTTTTTCATTTTAATATGCTAAGATCTCAATTTTTTTTTGTGACTTTAAATCTAATTAAATTTTTTAGAGGGTTAAGGTTGTGCCTTGCACAACTAGGCCTCTCTAGTTTAATATCCAATTTGGTATATGTTCGTATCACTATATTTTATGTTTAAAATTTTCTTCGGTATACAAATTCATAGTCGAGAAATACACAAAATTTCATCCAAGTATACATCAAATTTCAATTGAAAAGTGTGGCTCACTGAACAATTATTATTGTAACAATTTGGTCACTTATTTAATTTTTTTCAAATAACACACTTAACTTTAAAAAACATAACATTTTGGCCATTTCATTTACTTTTCCAATTAAAGTAGACAGAAAAATTAGAGTGACCAACATATTACAAAAAGAATAGTATAGAGACCTCAAGTCAACACGTTAGACAATGTGAAAGGATGAAAATGCCCTTGAACACACACACACACATGAATGGCACAAATTTTTTTCCCTCCTACTTTAATTGAGAAAGTAAATAGAATGACTAAAATATCACGTTTTTTAAAATTAAGGGCGTAAGACAAAAATTAGAAGAGTGGCTAAAATGTTACAATAAGAATAGTTTAGTAATCCCTAATATTTTTTTGCCCAAAAAAAAAAAAAAAGAGTAGATAAGTACATCAAAACTCAACCCTCTACTTTTCACAATCTATTATGCAACACCTTATGATAGAATTATTCTGCCTAGCTTGTCATGGACCCTCAGGCCATCAAGTGAACCGTAGGGTATAAATGTGGTGTGTGAGTCTTCCGCTCCATTCTTCACCTTCTGCGCTCCACTGAAGGAAGCTCTATATGACAATGGAGCGCAAAAGGCTCCTTTTGAAGCGCTAATATCAATCTCCAGACATTCATTCATCTCTGCGAGTTGGACAGAAACTTAATCATTGTTCTACAACCCACTACTCTATATAAAAAGCCAAAACTGCTTAGCACCTTGTTTCGAGGGCAAATCCCATAGGTGCTGGAGTTGAGTGAGGTGAGGTGACCTTTCTTCTTCCAAAAGTGCTCTTGATACATGTCCAACGTAGCAACATCCTTAAATTGTAATCTAAATGGAATTCGAACTTTTCTCAAAAATTTCTTTCTTAAGAAGTTATACATATATTCTACAATCTTGTTTTCGCTTATTGGTTAAAAATAAAGTTGATTTCAATTTGCATTCTTTTTGGTGGCTTGTTTTGCAGAACTTTCCAAACAAATCTTAGTCGATGGATAATTCAGCTTCTTCATGGTTCTCTGAACTGGTAATGAATTTTGATCTTGAACACTAACGCCATTAGTTCTTATATTCCATATTGCATACATATTCGCACATTCACAAATAAAAAATGAACTCAGTCTTATATAAATACGCATCCATATATTTTTACATAATCCTATTTTTTTGTAAATGCATGTGCATATATTACGCTGGATTATTTTATTTTCTTTTGTGTTCTTTGCTCATATTTTAAACAATTAAATGCTTAAACTATAAACAAATTTTGTTAGTATTAAAATCCTTACCAGTTTAAATCTTCATTTTTCTTTATGGCTTTCTATTGTTATTTGGTTCTTTCTTGGGGTTGTTGCCAACATGTTTTTTAAGTTCTAAAAGAATCCCAAGCAAGCAACAGTAAGAAATACCTAATAAATTTGAAGGTACAAAATCAAATAATTCTTCACCACACATGTAACAGTCCTTTTATTTATTATAGGGAATGGAGGATCCATTTCTCAGTGATCAATGTGATATCATGGACTTCTTTGATGAAGACTTATCTGCCGCACTTGCAGACAACTTCCAGAACTCTATATCTCCAGAAGGCAACTCATCTTTCTCCAGTCTGATTCCAAGAAGCAGTTCTACTACCACCTTGTGTGCGTCTTCAGCAATTGAAGTTCCTCCAGTTGTCAACTTATGTGCATCTTCGGCCATTGAAGTTCCTCCAGCTGCCAACTTATGTGCATCTTCGGCCATGGAAGCTCCTCCAGTTGGCATAGAAAGACCAGCCAAACAGCTCAAGCGTAATGGCTATAGCTCTTCTCCTATCATTCTGACTTTTGGCAATCCTAGCACGCCGAAAAGAAATCCTCAACAAGTAAATCTAGGAACCTTGAATCCTGAGGATGATGCAGTGTCAGAGGTTTTGACATCCCATGGTTCGTTTGCAAATCTTGATGAGGCAACCAAAAGTCTTCCGGCAACAAAGAAAGGTCGTACTAGGCCAGCATCGCAAACCTATGACCACATTATAGCTGAAAGAAAGCGGCGGGAGCAGCTCAGCCAACGATTCGTGGCTCTTTCGTCCATGGTTCCCGGCCTCAAGAAGGTTTTTTTTTTTTAAAATTTAATCTAATTTCTTAAGCATTTTAAGTATTAATTTTGCAATTAATTTGAAGTCTCAGATTATTTGGTTTATCATGTCACGTGTCAAACATAGGCTAAGTAGCTGATTTAGAAGCTCGGAATTAATTGTGAAATAATTAGCACTCATAAAAGTTAAAAAGTACGGATCCAATTAATAATTCAACTACAAGTTTACAATTCAAATTGTTTCACAGTTTGAATTGTAGCTTACATGGCACCATACTTTACTTGACTAACCAATTATTGGGAATCACACAATATTCTGTACCTTGTGTTCAAATAACAATACAAATATTTTGCTGTATATTCGCCACAAAAGAGGGAAAAATAAAAAACTAAATTGTTGTTTGCCGTGGTTGACATTGCTACAAAGGAACAGGGTAGAGGCTTGCATTTTCTCCAAGCTCAACCAGAGAATTCCACTATTCTGTCTTAGCTTCATTTGACAGTAGATTCCTCATTCTATATTAAATATTTTTTATGATTAATTTGCACATATATTCTTATCCAATTTTTGCTGACGAAATTGTTTCATTCTTGCAGATGGACAAAACTTCTGTCCTGGGAGATGCCATCACATACTTAAAACATCTTCAGGAGAGAGTAAAGACACTAGAGGAACAAGCCACGAAGCAAACAATGGAATCCGTGGTGCTTGTGAAGAAATCCCAAATCCTTGCTGAAGACGAGGGATCTTCAGACGAGATGGCAGGCACAGATCATGAGCAGCCACTACCTGAAATTGAGGCTAAACTTTGTGATAAGAAAGTTCTTCTCAGAATCCACTGTGAAAATCAAAGAGGGGTGCTAGTCAAAATACTTTCTGAGGTAGAAAAGCACAATCTTGTTGTCACCAACACGAGTGTCGCACTATTTGGAAGCTTGGCTCTTGATATTACTATCATTGCTGAGGTTAGCTTTAGCCCCAAGAACCAAGATACATAGATCTGTTTGTTAGAGTTTTGCATATCATTGTAGTAATGATCTACCATGTCTTTTTACAGATGGAGAAAGAATTCAGTCTGACAGTGAAGGAACTGGTTAAAAGTCTTGGATCCGCTCTTCAACGCACAGCACAAGATGGTTGAACTAACGCAGAACTGGCGAGTGGATTTTACCTTTCGAATGTGTAGTTCTACTGCTGATGTATGACTTAGAAGCATTGTAATTTGTGGCTTAATAATGATAATGACTTAAGGTTATGGTCTAATGTTCAATGCAACTGGGTTTTTTTATTTATTTATTTCTAAAAAAATTTTGTGCTAGATGAGGTTTGGAAGCAACGATTCAAAATTTTAACACGAAAACAAAAAAGGAAAAAAAGGGAAAGGAAAAATGTTTTTCAGGGTATAACTTTTTAATGATCAAGAATAAAGGAAGGAAAGGGTTATGGGGGGGCACGTTGGGTGGTTTTTGAGCGGGTTGGTATTGGGTTTTCATTTAAATAGTTTATACCCAATCCGCCCAATTATTTATTGGGTTAATATTGAGTTGGGTCATATTGGGTTAACTCAAACCCATGACCCAAATATGACCCAACATATTATTTTATAAATTTTAGAACATAATACTTTTTTACACATATTTACATACACAAAATGATTACAAAATAATTTTTTCACATATATAAACACATCTTTCCATATATAAATATATTTTCACACATTAGAACACTTTCACAAATACAAACACACACTTCTAATTATTCAATCATTTGAATGGTTAATACAACATTCTTTTGATTACTAAAAACACTTAAGCATTGTAAGTCTTAAATTGAAAAAATCAAGAACTTCAATGAAGGTGATTGCCTATGTACCAAAAATATAAAAAATGCAAAAGTTCTTCTGGAACATACCCTATTAATAAGTCTATGTTTGTCTTCACTCTATCTGCTTTTTTTTTTTTTACTGTACTTTTTACGGTTTCGAGAGGGCGATATTTCTTTCTTAACCTTTAAGCTTCTTATTTATATTTGGGTGTGCTTAACTCAGATTAGTACTACAGTAGTGTCTGGGCTCCTGCGTGGGAAAAGCAATGATTTGTACCTTTGATTTTGAAAAGGAAAAGGAAAAGATATTTGGGGGTTGGATATGGAGAGGTCTTATTGGGGAGCTTCAGGGGGTTGGGCTGATCAGTTAAGATTTGGTTGTGCTCCCACACTAGAATTTCGATTCCATGATCACTAAGCAAACTTACGTGCCTAGTTATCTAAACCCTGCTATTACCGGTTTTTATTCGGCCTACTATGCCCAGATTATTATTTGGTTAATGAATAATAGATAATTAATGTCAATGCACACAATATGTTTGATGGTGTTAAAAAAAAAAAGAAGAAGACACCTAAGAAAATATATTTCCCAAGATTATAACGTTAATTTATGCAATTCAACATTGATTAGAACATAATTTTATGATTTATATTAACAATTGTTGAATAACTTAGTGCTGATTAATTGCTATTTAAATAAAATTTTTACTTCAAAAAATTTGATAATATGTACACGTGGTACCAAGATAGACTATCCACCTAGCGCTACATTTACTTATCCAAGTCAACTAATTTATCATATAAAGAAATCATCATCCTTTATTATGGATAATATGATAGGACGTCAGTAGTATCATATTAATGGAAATAATTTAATTTTAGTATTATAATAATGGACATAATTCTTTAATCAAGAATTAGAAAAAAAAAATAAAGCTCATGTTCAGGTTTTGCTTACATAACAAACAATTAATCGACAAAAAAAAAATTACAGAAAAAAAAAATCAAATGCGAAAGAGAGTTTTGCTCACAATAGTTCAGGTTTTGCAATTGGGTGAAGAGAGAACAGAAGAAAAATAGCAGAATTTTTTCAAATGTGAAGAATTTGTTTTTATTTATTTGTAGTTTGGTTTTGTGTGTGTGGAAAAGTGTGTGCAAGTGTGTGAAACTTGGGGAAGGAGTTTGGGAGATTTATGAGATTTTTTAGGTTCACTTCCACTATTTATATTTATATAAGTTGGATAATAGATACACAAATAAAAAACCCAACCCACCCAATGCATAAGTTGGGTTTTCTTAACCCAACCCATCAAAACCCATAACCCAACTGACCCAACCCATCCTTTAAAATTAGTTGGCAGGTTGGGCGGGTTGTTGAGTTTTAGGTTTAATTGCCAGCCCTAATCAGTTACATCATCAAAGTGGTGGGCCACAGGCGATGTGGCTAATTGTGGACCATAGGGTCCACGAGTTCAAGAATTTTCCTTTTTCTTCTCACATACCTGCATACAGTCTCTCTTTGATATATACGTTTCTACACATATATACTTATATTCTCACACACAAATATATTTGTGTTATTGTTCTCACACAAAAATACGCACACACTCTCGCTTGCTTTTTCTATCTCACGCATATGCTTTATCCCTAAACTATCAATCTTTTTTCAAATAAAAATATTATATTTATGATATGAGATATTTATATTCATAGTTTAAATTCAATTAATTATCAACGGTTATAACTTTATTAATTTAACAAGTTAATACTATTAATACTTAAATTTTAGATTTTTTAATTCAGATTTCAAATTCTCGATCTATCGAACGGATTAAGTGCAGTGATTGACAAGAAAAATAATCTCTTTGTAATAATACGCACATTGTCGATCTTGTGATAGTTCTTTTCCTAGTGATATTATCACTCTAACTAACGGGTCAGACGTTATATATTTAATGGCCAAGGATGGCAAATTATCGAGTTTAATATTTATGAGATTAGTTATAAATCTTTGGGTTGTTTATCATTTTAATTGGAAATACTAAATGAAACAGGCTAAATCTTAATTGGACCAGTAAAAGGAACCGAAATGACTAAATTGAAGTCAATTAATTTGGTTGGGTTTCTGTTGGAATCAATGTTCCAGCTTCATTTAATCGTTTGATTTGGTGTACTCTTAATTGAACCGGTGTACAAAGCAACACTGTTGAATAACACGAGTTAATAGATTTTCATCTCAAAGTCAGCAATTCAACCAAATTTTGTTAAACAAGCCGGTTCGATTATAAAAAGAAGAGTAATCTGCATTTTTATATAAAACATACCTAATTTTCATAAATTTCTTACACTTAGATTGAATACTCATATGCAAAATTAAAAGCAATAATTACCCCATTAGTACGTTATGTTTATTACCCTTTGAACTGATTGTCAACTACAGGATCCATGGTCCCATCCATGGATCCGGTCCGCTTAACTCTCTCTTGAAGAAAAAATATGTATACGTGCATGTGTGTATCAAAGAGAGAAAAGTGTACATTGGAAGTGGAAAAAAAAAATGATACACTAATGTATGTATATGTCATATCAATATTAGCCTAGTGTGACGAAGATTTGGCCATGAAAATAATATTGATGTTGATATTGGCCTAGTGTGACATAGATTTAGCCATGAAAATGATATTCATACTGATATTGGCATGATGTGATGCAAATTTGGCCACGTAAATGATATTGATATTGGCTTGGTGTGACTTAGATTTGATCGTGAACATGTTATTAATATTGATATCAGTGTGACAGATTGATGCTGATATCGTTAATGAATTATTCCTAAATTACTACCGACGTGTTATTGAATTGCTATAAATGAAATGTTGCATCAGGGTAGGTGTTGGAAGAGGGCGTCTCACGTAGTTCTCCCGTATCCTCCATTAGCGATGTGTTTTACTGTTTTTACTGCTTGATCCAAATGTGCTAAATACTAAGTATTTTACTTGTTTATAAATTATAACAAATGCCTCTTGCAGATTTTTGCAAACTTAATTTTAAATGGACCTCACTGGGTGTAAAGCTTGTTCTATATTTCTAATTATTATCCTTACGGGTACTACACCCGTAAGGAAATGGGGTAGAGAGTTAATGAAATGGATTTCTTGTCTAGTGTTGGCCATTGAAAAAATGCGTATTGAAACAGAAATGGCTCGATCAATGGGATTAATTTTGACAATTTATGTTGATATAAGTTTGATTTCGGTTTTTGTAATGAGAGATTTGTAACTGTGATCCAGCAAGAGCTAAGTAGGCATCTCAATCATGGTTCTATAGTGGGCTTGGTTGGAGGCTTCTCAAAATTAAGTGAAATTTTTTTATTTAAAAATTTATATACAAATTAAGTAGTACTTAATGTATTAAGTTAAAATAATTTTGTAATCAATCATGCTAAATTAAAAATGTCTTACTTCATTAATTTTCAGCATTCAATTGAATTATCAAACACTTCGAAGTGAAAATCTTTGGGCTCGTGTTATTGCCAGAGCTAATCTCAAGCCCTCCTCTCTCCTTTTGTCCTTATACACTCTAGATTTTTCGTTGAATTAAAAAAATGCAAAATTGGAGCTTAATAATTGTGAAATCAATTATAAGAACCTTGTGGGAGGAAGGATAATTGATATCAGTATGATACGCCATGATATCTTTCTTTACCCAGAAGGAGAATGAAAACACAAGATAAGAAAGACCACTGCAATGTATAGTACTTAGATTGATCTTTGGTTTTTGTCTACAAATGGAATTCTTGGATGTATAGGTGGTGGCAATTACATAAACATGCCTTAGGCTTTTCTTCCTTCTCCAACTCTTGTCCACTTTAGTGTGCTCGAATAATTTTGGAAAAATTTCTTATAAGGGCGGTGGAAGTTTAATAATTAATAAAAAGGGTGCAACTTTCACATAATTCTTATAGAGGGCATTATAACTAAAAGCATATGATTCCATGTATAAAAATAAAATATTATTGTTAAATAATATAATTGGGTTATTTACCTAAAAATTAGCATTTTTAATAAAAAAAATTGGCATTATGATTTGTCATATCAAAGTAGTAAAATCAAAATTTTCTAAATTTTTTATTCAAAGAGTTCAAGTACAAAATTATGAAGGGGGCAATTTCGAAAGTGAACTTTTTTACTGTTAATTCTAACTAAAATTAAAATAAAAAATTTTGTGAAAATTTATAAATATTAGAGTTTTTAATCAAAAAGAAAAAATGAAGATTGACATTTTTATTCATCATCTCAAAGCAGAAAAATTAATTTCTTCTAAATTTTGATCTAAAGTATCTGAGCAAAAATTATGAAGTTTTTTGAAAATGGACTTTTCTTTATTGGCCAATTGCAGCCAAAATCAAAATGAAATCAATTTTTTTAAAAAAAATTTATAAACATTAGAGTTTTTAATAAAAATAAAAATATATTGGCATTTTTATTCATCTTCTCGAAGTTGTAAAATCAATTTCTTCCTAAATTTAGTGCAAAAGTTTAGGCACAAAATTATGAAGGTTGTAATCTTATTAGGTAAACGTTTTTTTAATGATTAATTCCTGTCCAAATGAAATACAATCAATTTTCTAAAATTGACTGAAGTAGAATTTTAGAAAAATCTATTTCTGTCCCTTGGAAATATAAATAAACTAGCATTCTATTTTAATATTCATAAAAAAATTCTTATATTCAAGTATTTGTTAGTAATACCCTTTATAGAAATTATGTAAAAGCTTCGCCCTCTTTATTTATTACAAAACTTCCACCGCCTTTATAAGAAAATTTCTCAATAATTTTTTGCAGCTACTAGTGAACATCCTGATCACAATATGATTCTTTTAGTGTGCATCAGGCCTCATATTTGTTGGGTTTTATTTTTGGGTGAGAGATGGTTTGTAAAAATTGGTTTTGGCTTGAAGCTTAATTGTCGATTAAATAAGGTAGAAGTCTTAATTGTATTCACCTAGCCTAAGAAGTTTTCTACAATTAAACATAAAAAATTTAGATTTGATTACCATGTAATTATCTCATATCTATAAATATTTAAGCTAATTGAGATACTGAGCATATTAGATTGAATAAAATGTCATAATAATACAGAGGTGAGTGTGGCCTTGTTAACTAATCTGTACATCCAATATCTTATTGGAATTTATTATATCAGTTTGCATAATTTGCTAATCATATCCGACCATCAAAAATTGATTAGCTTTTTAATTGGTTATTAGTTTAAAAAGGATTGGTTACCAGGGTTACCGAAACTATGTGATATTAATTTAATTTAAAAAAATAGGTAGAAAATACATTGTATATGCACACACACACACACATACATACATTTGATTTAAAAAAAATATTTTGATACAATTTCAAATACTTCTCAATACAAGTAATAAAATTATAAATTAAAACTCTTCATTCACTCTACCTTTTACAAGTAAGAAAATTATAAAAACAAAAGTTTTTGACAACACAAGTTAAGAAAAGTACTTGTATTGTTTTTAATGCTCAACATAAGGTATTTATAAGTAATTTTAGTTAATAACTAGAAACGTATAATAACTTGAGCATAAAAAAAAAAGAATAACATAATGTACAAATCAAAATGAGAAAAAAAAATCAAGTATGATAATCATGTATTTGAATATCTTTGATATGATATTGTTTACACTAGTTCTGAGTAACAACAATTTTAAAAAATTAATTTTTAGAATTGGAACCGCTTTTGTAGATGAGATTGGGTAAATTTGAGCTCTTTTGAGAACTAAGTTTGGTTAATCTTATTATTTTTTGTTTGGAATGGACCAGTTTATTTAATTTTTTAGTTTCCCATTTTCTTGCCGTTATCTATAATATCATGTTTAAAAATTATGTTTTTAATGACAATTTTGATTAACTAACTTTTTAAGGTTGATTTTATGTTTTTAAATACTTTAATGTTTATTAATTTAATATCCAACTACATGAATGTCTAAAATTTAAATTAAAGAAAAAGTTGTTAGGGCGAGCATTAGTATGGTTGAAGTAGCTGGTACAAGTTCATCTTTTCTGAGTTGTATCTTTAGAGGACCATCTCAAGTAAATGTGCACCTCAACGTGAGGTTCACATCGAGTTCGCATTTAATGTGCAGGATGTAATTCACATGGTTTAGTCCACAAGAAAACTCTCACTTTTATTATTAACGTGGTGTTGTTTAATGGAACCACCCTCTTCATATACATATACTTTTCCGGAGAATGACACCCGCCAATTTCCGGTTGTGCCGGCTGTATCCCATCCCTTTCCTTGAACCACCCTTCCCTCTAATTTCTCCATGTTGTTATTTGATTACAATATTTTATCTTTGAAATCAAATTTTAGTAAACTATGAAGAACTTTATCATACACAAGATGCAGGTAGAAAAATTTATTGCCAACAGAATAG
The DNA here is from genome assembly GCA_024721245.1 of Mitragyna speciosa. Lineage (NCBI taxonomy): Eukaryota > Viridiplantae > Streptophyta > Magnoliopsida > Gentianales > Rubiaceae > Mitragyna > Mitragyna speciosa. The sequence goes on from CM045555.1 coordinate 26,060,629, forward strand.
GCAGCCCATTAAAGCAAATAAAAAAAAAACATTTATTAAAGGTACACTAACTTTGTAATACACTGCAAAAAAAGTTTTCGCCAAAAAGAATGCTATTGTTCATTATGTTGTTTGGGTTTAATATACATTTTAGCTAGGGCAGAAAAATTTAAATTTACTTGATTGAATAGTTCACAACTTTCTTGCACTATTACTAGAAAACTACTGTACAAGTTAATGCTACTGACTCATAAAAATACTCGGTTTTCGACATTCGTTATAACATCAACATTACATCAGAATGGTAATAAGATTTATATAAGAATTACAGTCTTATTTGTGTACATTATAGTTTAATAGATACTGATATAAAATACTTATGTAACTTTTTTTTCGTCACAAAATTTAAATCATTATGGATAGGATCAATGTAAATATTTTCCGCATCTGACCAACGCATGTACATATCAAAATTTGTGCATTTAGCTAGTGGGAAAAATAGGACAAATGGAGGGTAGCGACTTTCTCGCGGTCCCCTACCCTAATCATCACAGACGAGAAAATTTCTATCCCACCTGATTATGGGCCCTGCCGGCAGTATGGATTGCATTGCAATGCTTCACCTGTTGCGACAGGCCTGATTAGTTAAAGATGAGAATATTCTATTGGGATACCGCCTAAAGTTTTACAATTTTTCAATTCAATTTCTCAAACTTGGTTTCTTTTCTGAATTAAGCATTTGGTTTTTGAAGTTGTTTCATTTTGGCCCTTTTGCCGACACATTGTTGGTAGGGAATAGAACCTATCGGGTGGTGTATGGCCCCAAGTGTAAACTATAATTACATTAAACTCCTCTCTTTTTTATGTTGTTTTCCTTTTAGCATCCTAGCTAGCAGCCCTTTTTTGCATTGACAAACTTCCACCACTGTGTTGCCTGGGGAGGGGATGTGGGTTCTAAAATTTATTTTTATAACATGATAAATTGGCTATCTTCATATAGATTGGTAGCTGAAATCTTATCGTCAAACAAAACGTAACCTAAGTTTTGGGGAATTTTTTCATTTACTCGGTCCTAACTAAAGTTTGATAGATTTATAACCTTAGGGAGTGGAGAGTGGTTTAGTGGTACAATGGCAAATGTGCAGATGATAGCTGTTGTTGAATGCTTGTCTTGGAGGCTCAAATGAAACAATCTAAGCTTGAGGGGTTAGTCAAATTCACTGAAAATATAGGGGCTCATTTTTTTTTTATATGCCAAGACACTCAGTTGCGAAGGTGCAATAATGTTTTTGAGTTGTAGCTGCATGGTCTTTCGTGCTCTTTTTGACATAAACTTTTGCTGAAGAATTCCAAAATGTGGTCCAATAGTTAGAAGCAAAAGTAAATATAAGTGCCAAAGATCGCCCATCCTAAAGGAGGAAAAAAAAAAAGAAAGGACCTAGTGTAAAAGGATTTGATTTACCATAATCTGTTTATCGTCTGGAGCTGGGTGCGCCAAGAAAGGGTTTGGTGTGAGGTGCACATCAAGTTGTCGCAGATTTATTTTTTGCTTGGTTCGTATTTGTCATTTTATCTTTCGTAGTTGAAATAAGACATCTATAAAGTATAGTTGCAAAGGACAGAAATTCTAACTATTGTTATAGATCTATAAAGTAATGATTTTGTTATTTGCTAAATTATTTGACATGTGACGTTGGAATTCTTTCTTTCCCATTATTGTATAAAACAATTAATTGTGTATACTTCTCTATCGAGCGTGCTTCTCTAAAATTGACCGCACGTCTTGAATTGAAATATGGCTCTTTCTCTTCAATCAGGAAAACCACAGATTTAAGGGCCAGAAAGATGAAATTGAGGTCATCGTCCACGAAGAATGACAATCGAACATAAATTTCAGAAACCAATGATAGTTTAGTAGAATTTAGATTGATCACTCATTACTTTTCAGTTCCTGCATTTGGGTCAGTAAACAGATAAGTTATGATGTTTAAGTCGTTATATGAGAGTGTATTGTCACGCCCCGTGCCTGAGACGTGGCACTCGCCATGCTCTAAGTTAAGCTAGAACACAAGGCTAAACCAAAACAATCGTTGTCTAATCACAACATAAGGCTCAAAATACCAAGATGCCCAAATGAATCTATTTCATTCATCATCAAAAGATATACAACATTCATTGCAATTCTTTTCTCCAATAACAAAAATAGTTGGGAAAATATGTATAACCTAATCTATACAAAAATATGGCTATACATCAATGCTATAAAAATAACCTCCTATATGTCTACCCTAATAGAGACTATGAGGCCCAAAAATCATTGCAGTCACCTTCAATAAATTCATCACCTTGCGAGGTTAAACAAAAGGGGTGAGTGATATAATTACCCACTAAGTAGTAAAGGTTCTCTTTGGAGCTTAAGTTTGTTATTCATACATAGGTACATTTCCAAATCAAAATTAAGTCATAATCATCATAACATCTGGTCAAGTTAAAAACCATACACATTCAAACATCACATAATGCAATTCAAAGAAAAGAGAGCTCAAGTAGTTAGTGGACACATGACTCTGGAATTCTAGTTGTTAACTATAACCCGGTTAATGCGGTTCAAAACCAACTACCACCCGGCTGGTGCGGTTCAAGACTAACTATAACCCGGTTAGTACGGTTCAAGATGACTTGCTACAATTACCCATTTAAGGAACTAGCTCCCGTCATATAGCCATTTCACATACAAGAGCTCAATCATATGTTCATTCAAAGGATTCATTGGACCACATAACTTGTGTCATAGAAAATCAAAGTAATCAAACATAAGCCCATTTATATAAAGACAATAATATCCAAATCATTTATCATCATCAAAAAGCATTTCCAAAGCAAAGAGAATCAATAGCTACTTACCTCACTCAAGACTAATTTAGGTAGTCCGAGTAGGGATAAGATCCTTTGTCGCCTATAATATACAATAAACACCCAAATTATTCTCTAATTCTATCAAAGAGATATAACCAAACTCAAATTCTACTCAAAAAGACAAAAGGACAACTTCCTGAGAAAACAAAACGATCCGCGCCCGGGGTCGAGGAGGGTCCACCCGCGAGCTCACAACAGAAAAGTGAGCCGCGGGTGAACAGTGCTGAGCCGCGGCCGCGGCTCGGCCCGCGGCTTGATCCACAGCGCGGATCGTGCCGCGGATCAGCCTAGAAAGTTGGCTCGATCATCCGCGATTCCATCCGCGGCGCGGATGGGGCCGCGGATGGCACCAGAAACGAGCCAAAAACGACCTGCAACTGCTCAAAACACTTCCAACACTATTCATCATCTTCTAACTCTACCCAAACAACAAGACAACCTTCAAATGGCATAACAAGGTAGGAAAACACTATCTTAATATCATAAGCAACATATTTCATGAATCATTCTCAAAATCATACAAGATCTACAAAAGTCTCATACCCAATTTCCTCAAATCTCTAACTCACCCACCTCACATATTCATCATAACTCACAAACAAATACACTACCACAACCAAACATCAAATCTAATGGACAAAACCATCTAATGGTATCTAACCAAGCCATAACTTCAACTAGTCAATCTTCCACCACATCACATAACAAAACTAAGAAAAGGAATTTCAGCCTTGAGAAAAGAAATACCTTGGTTGAAAGAATCAAAGGGATTTTTGCTTGCTTCCTTTGGAGAATGGTGGCCTTCAATGTTCTCTTCCAATGGGAGGGATGGAAAATCTTAGAAAGTGAAAGAAAGAAGCCAAGGAGAAGAAGAAGGGAAAATGGTGAGAAACCTAACTCATTTGGGGATAAAGTCAAAATCATGGAATTGCTAATTAGTCCTTTAACTTTCTACATATTACACAATCTCCCAAAAGGCCATTGACCAAAAGGTCCCTGGTATCACATGTATCATCTGCATTTTTTCTTCCAAATCCATCCATCAATTCCTCAGCTCATATAGCCCCACCAAATCAATAATAATCAATAATACAAGCTATCCAATGTCTATATATGGCAATTGGCAAGCTACGCAAGCGAGGACTTGAGATTTTCTGGCCAAAATAGGGGGAAAAAAATAGAAAGACACAGTTAATGTTGGAATCATTAGTCATTAAACCAGCTCAACCAACCAAAATGTGATACCCCGCTTTCTATCGAAAAAGTTAAGTAATACGGACCAATATATAAGTAGAGTTTGAAAATTTAAGTCAAACTTTGAATATAAAATTTCGGCTAGTGAGGACGAAACCTAAATAGTTAGATATGACTACTAAGACTCTGGTCCTGGCCTGGGCCTCCAGGCCTTAGACTTGACAGAATGATATCAGAGTGAACCTCGTGTGGTATCTGCATGAGATGAGACTGGGCCAGTAGTATTGTGCCATAACTATGCAAGGAAGTGGAGGAGTTAAGTGTTGTACAGGACTAAGTGCTACGTTGACTTAAAGTTGGGAGCTGCCTCTAGAGCCTATACAAGCCATCTCTAGAATCTAACACAACTGCACGAACTGTTCAGATCGTGACATCAGAAAAGTTAAGTAATACGAACCAATGTATAAATGAGGTCTTCAAGTCTAACTTGAGATATATATTTTGGACTAGCAGGGTCGGAGCCCAAATAGTTAGACTTGACTGTTGAGACTCTAGTAATGGCTTAAGCCTGCATCACAAAAACTTTGTAAGGGACCTGTTTGGCATATCAGAAGTTCAATAGACTGTGGGTGAGTGATTGAACCAAGGTGATTAAAATAATATTTTTCATAAAAATATAGCTTATGCTTGAATAGTGACTTTTTAGGAAAATGAAATCATTTTTTGAAATGCTTATTTGGATGGAAGGAAAATTGTTTCAAAAGATATTATTCAGTCTTGAAAATTATACTAAAATTTTCGTTCTTTCCATCTTATTCCCCTTGCCCTTCCCTCCTCTCTCTCTCTAACCCTTTCTTCTCATCTTCCTCATCTTTTACTACCCCGTTCCTCTTTTCCTCCCCCTCTCTGGACCGCCTCATCCACTTCTCCTCCTATCTCTACACCCTCTCCCTTCCCTCTCTGCCATGTCACTGGTCTCACTCATTTTCCTCCCACTCCTCTTCCCTTCTCCCTTCTCCTCCTTTTCCCTTCTCTGCATCCCTTTTCCTCCTAGTCCCACTTTTTCTTCTTCTTCTCCTTCTTTTCTCCCCTCTCTTTTACCTTTCCTAGTCCACACCCTTTCGCCTCCCTCTTATATTCTTCTCCCCCTTCCATTCTCCTTTTTTATATCCTCTCTTTCACCTCTTCTTCATCCTTCACTTACCAAGTTACCAGTTTTCTCCTTTAGTCAATCTCCCTCTCTACTCGTCTTTCCATCCTCACCACCTTTTTCCCTTAAATTGCTGTATTTGAGGACACGTTTGCATATCCAAATTTTCCTTTTCGTTCATCATTTTTAATAATCTGGGTTCTGATTTTGAATTACTTGAGTTTTATATGAATTGTATGCAACAATTATTGTATATTATGTGCTTCAGTCTAAATTTAACAAACGCTTCTATATTAATGAATGTCCATCCATAGGATAATGCTTGTTCCATATTCAATTTTGGCTTAGACTTGTACAGAGCTCATACATCGACAAGCATCCACTATAGATCTGGTTGATTCAACTTGTAAAAACGTAAATAATGTTTCGTACATTTTGAATTTACTACTTAGTGTTTCGGCTGATTTATATAGATGTAATATTTACTAACTTGTTCTCTAAACTTTATTAAACCATTGTCCTATATTTATTAAATTTATGCATTTTTAAATTAATTTTTTTACTATCATCTAATTTTTAAAATTTGAAAATTTCTAAGTTTAATTTTAAATCAAATTATATAATTTTAAATAATTTTTTACAAACCCAAATGTTTTTAAAATAATTATTTTCAATCCAAACATCTTTTCATAATTTAAAATAATCAAAGTGGGTCAAAGAATAATGCTAGAATAATATTTTCAAATATTATACTAAATAATGCTATCCAAATGGAGGCATAATACTTTAGTTATCCTAATATGCGACACATAAATACTAGTAGTAATAAGAAATATTAATTACATTTTAATTGATTGATTAATGAATTACAAATAGAAATAAATATAATTATGATAAAATACTTTTAGATATCGACTAATGTATATAATAATATGGACATATACTTAAGCCTACACTTGTACATATAATTAGAAGGGTATAAAATTATGACATTTTTATGCAAAAATTTAATTTTTTTTTATAGTTTAAAAACATAGGTTTTGTATTGTGAAAGATAAAAAAATTAATTTACTTCACCAATACAACAATTTTTAAGGAAATAATATTAATTATTCTTTACTATTTAATATTTTCTTTAAAAAAGATGATTTTTAGTGGCTATCCAATTATTATATGATTATTAATAGCATTTTTATTTTGAAAAAGAATATGTTAGAGTGATTATATATTTAAAAATTGGATAAATATATTTAAAGTGATATTTTGTAAACGAGTTTATATTTAGCCAATTGGTAAAGAATGTTGCACGTTTACAGAGAGGTATAATATTCTAGTATTGATAAAAATGCGTACACCTTCGAAAATAGACAACAAGACCATCGGTTTAACCAAAACCAGCAGAGGCTATATTCGGTCGATCCAATATACGAGTCAAATGGAACCATAGAAGATTGGTGCTTAAACAATTCAAATGGAAACCTGGCCGGGCCCCCAGCCTGGGTCACCTGACTGTGACATAGGCTAGGTTTAATAACTATGATAAAGTTCTTGGCATACAATCAATTAATGGCACAGAATAAACAGACTGATACAGAATCAAACGTACAAGATTAAATAGTCGTACTATACTATACGACTGAAAAAAATACAAGATGGGCATACAGAGGGCTTGATTTCAACAATTTTTTTTACTTACTTTTAATTTCTGATTTTAAAAATTTTATCATGTGAGGTTGTTAACTATACTTTTTAAATTCTTTTCGATTTTTTTAAACTTAAAATTAGAAGTAACTATTTTTTAACTTTTTAAAATCAACTTTTATAGAAATCAGAATATATTAAAAACAAACCCGAGTGTGGGTTTCTTTCCTTCCATTCAATCCTCCATTTTTTATTATATTTCTTTTCTTGACTTTTTTGCCCTTTCCTTTCCAAGGAGCACTGATCACACATGATTACTAAGACGGGTCCATAACCACATATGCATATTAAATTATAAAAACAATCTAAATAATATAAACGAGAGCACTACATCAATGCAAAGGTATTTTGCATTGAGATACTCACAAAAACCAAAAAATTCACGTAAAATTGAGATGTTTTATTTACTGGTTAAGGTTTAACTTATTTACTCGATCCACAAACCAGTCCACACAAATTCATCTCGACAGAAATATCCACCAGCCTATCTATGTATACTAACGTGCATGAGATTCAATGTATTGAAGAAGAAGAAGAAGAAAAAAAAAAAAGCTATTGCAGTTAAGAAGAAGAAGATAAAAGCTATTGCAGTTACTATTGCTTTTGCAGCAGTTTTTGTGGAAAAGTGACAGAAAAATCCAAAGCATTCGAATTATTGGTTGTTACACATAAATTGGCACGTGCATGAGTTTCATGATCTTAATTCAATGGTTGTCCACTTTTGAAAAAATGAATACAACCAAATGCTAAAAATTATGTTGATAATGTTGTGTCATGCAATAAAGTGCAAGCTCTGAGGAGAAATATGCTAAGACAAACAGTGTGATACCAATAGATAATCGATGGCATTGAAGAATTGCAGTGTTAATTCGTCATACTGTGGACTATTCCTAAGATGGACCTTTGCATGTATTTGATTGAAGAATTGCAGTGTTAATTGATCATACTCTGGACTATTCCTAAGATGGACCTTTACATGTATTTTTCAAGGTATTGTTTTTTTTTATTTGAGAAAAACATAATTAGTTGCAAAAAAAAAAAAGAAAAAAGTAAGAAGAAGAAACTACATCGTTAGAGAACCTAGAACCATTTAATTACTTGAATTTACTAAGGCATTCAGTGTTTTTGTTCTGAACGCAGGAAAACTGGTATTTTTATTGATAATAGTGTAGAACCAATTTAGTTACACTAACAGGAATGTCCTCCATATAAAGTCTGACCACCACGCCAATGATTCTAATTCCAGTGCAAACTCTAATTCTCCATTTTCTGCACATTCTATTCTAATTAGCTACAGTATGCATATTAAATCACATATTCATTGTACAGTTCAGATTCTTTGTGCATTTTTTTGTAATATTTAATATAAAACTATATCGTATCAATATGAAACTGTACGAAACTATGTTATATCGTTTAGTGATGCGATGTAATTCTGTATTAGGCTCAATTGAATATAAAAAAAAATTAAACAAAGAATTTAGGACTATTTAATGTATACAGTGTTTATGTTGTGCACACATCTCGTCTATTTGTATCTTAATAATAAAAAAAAAAACACGCATGTGGGTGTAAATTATTAAATTGAACAATATATTTTTGAAAATAAATCAAAAAAATGCAAAGCTTGAACAATCAATTGTATTTGAATAGAAACACATCGGACAGATAAAATCATTTGAAAATTAAACTAACTTTTGCATAACTATAAAATTTTAGGCATCTTTCGTGTTGTGCATATACAAATACAGTTATTATATTTATATACATGGACATGTGTGTAAAAATAAGGCATCATTTTTGCATATGCAAAGCGAGAAGTCCAACTATTAAAGACAAGTCTTAAGGGCGCCACAGACGGCAGCCTCCACATGCAATGTGGCGAGAAACAAAAAAAGTGGTTGGGAGCGTCAGCCTATTCCGGTCTTCAAGATAAAAGACATGCCTTATTTGGTTGCTCTGTTCTGACAATAGCAGATCATCAGGAAAAATGATGACTGCCCGAATTTTGGAACAATCAGTAAGGCCTTTATACTTTTGGTCAAATTTGTTAGCCGAAAGCCTACTAGTAGTTTTCCTCAAAAAAAGAAAAAAAGAAAAAAAAAGCCTACTAGTAGTATACATTGTACATCCAAATAGAATCGATTCTTATTGCAAGAAGCCAAATTCAATAATTCAAAACATATACGCATGCACATGACATTCAAGTACAGGTATTGACATTTAGATTGTGAAATTACTTTTTGTTATTAATGCTCTATTTATATTGTTGATACTATATTTGTACACACATAAAAATAAAATAAATGGAGTGACAGTATTGCTTCCTAACACATATGTGTATGTACATGTGCTATATATGTGTTTGAATTAATATGCGGTGTGTGTGTCTACATGCATGTATTCGTCTGTATGTAATACACACGAATTCAATAGACACACACATATGTATATATTTGAATGTATATGAGTGTGTATGTATATATAAATGTGTTTGTTAATCTTTATTACATTTTACATGAAAAGATATTTTTAGTCTATTGCTAGTCAAGGCAACGGAATTCTGAGACGAAAAATTACCTATGTATTACCAAAATAAACAGGTAATCTCATTATGTTCTTTTACTGCATGCAGCATCGATTATATTGTCTGCTTTTAAATTACAAAAACAAATTTTTTTCTCGATTAAAGTAAGTAAAATTGGTGGGAGATTGGACACGGACAATTATAGGTTTATTAATTAAAAAAAATTATAAAGCATGTAAAAGGATTGAAAATAGAACGATAAATTCAGTGCATGAAGCTAGGGTTTAGCTAAATAGAATGATCGTGTAAATTTGTGAAAAGTTAGTAGGTAGGGGTCCATGTCTAATCTCCGCTATGCAAAGTAGATTTCACAACGGGGAAAAAGAAACAAGTCATCAGCATAGCTGTCTATTTATTCAAATGTTTGGCGAAGGAAGATTTATATCCTTTAGTGTACAAGTCATCTTGAGGCAAAGAGTGAATATAAGGCAAAAAGCATCTCTTGTGGACGACTTCTCACCCTTGAGATCCTAAAAGATACTTATAATTCCCTTCTAAAAGGTAAAATAGTAAAATAACAAATAACTAAGAACAAAATAAAGGTATCATTCCTCTGTGTGTGTGTGTGTGTGAGAGAGAGAGAGAGAGAGAGAGAGAGAGAGAGAGAGAGAGAGAGAGAGAGAGAGAGAGAGAGAGAGAGAGAGAGAGAGAGAGAGAGAGAGAAATAAGACTTGTGAATCAAGCTGTTAGTTTCGCAACACAAATGTATCAATTGTTTGATTCCATGGATTTGGACAATAAAAGGCAAAATTCGGAAAGTAAGTCGTGCGGAAAGTATATGAATAGAGATATCTTAACATAATTTATCTTGCTAGAGAGAAATGAAAAAAAGATACGCAATGAAAGTTTTTAATAGAAATCACTAAACTCAGTAACGGTGGTGTAAAATTGTTTTAAACCATTCCTTAACTCTTTTAAACCATATCCCGAATTAAGTTCATTCTATCATATGTTAGATACCTTTCAAGATAAATTTACAGTTGGTAAGAAATCCAATACAACTTATATCATTCTTATCAGGATTTACAAGCACATTCACCATACAATTATAGGAAATCTTGGTAATATTTTAGATACAGTTACCAATGCACAAAACCCTTAACTTAAAATAGTTTGAGCTAGATTTATCCAAAGAAATAAGGATGTCAGAAGAAAATCATTATAGAATTCATTTTAAATAGAGACAACAACTCTGAAATTTCATTTACTAAATTGGAAAAAACTCTTCAATCAATAAAGTTGTCATACAAAAACCATGAAATTTGTGAGATATCATCTATCAGTGATATTTCGAAATGAAAGGAGAAATCGTACTCTGTGGACAAAACTACTGCAATTGTCAAGGGCATCCCAAGGCTAATAGCTAAATATAGCACGTGTCAATTGTCATATAGCAATCCTCATAATATATTAGAGGTCGGAAAGGCAACTCCTAGAAAGCTAAAAGCCTGCCTAGTCCTTACCAAATGAATTGATAAGCTTATTTTCTTAGAATATGGACAAAGAGCAAACTAAAAGCCAAAAACTTATTTCCACAAATTTGTTTGCAGTTGATATTTGCACTCACATAACTTAAAAAGCATGGTATTCATATGTACAAAAATGTCCTATTTAATGCAAAGAAAAATTCGGAAAGATTTTAGCCTAACTTGGTGTCCCAAATATATAATTTCTGATATAGGTTTTGTTCAGGCATTCACTAGATCTGATTGCTGAACTAGAAATCTTCAGCAGATAACTTATATGAAAATTCTCAATAAATCGTTTTGAGCCCTGATGATTGAGAGTTTATATTAGTTTGGTCCTTCAAGCATATTCTTCAAGTTGAGATGAATTCATATAACATGTACATGCATGCAAGATATCCTCGAGCATTTAAAGTTAATGAGATGAATTAATACTTGTAAAATTCAGCCAATAACCACAACACAAGTGGGCGTATTTGTGTGTGTGTAGTATGTATGTATGTACGTATATATATATGTATGTATATATATGTATATGAAAGAAATTCTCTTCAAGGAATGATTTCATACGGTTCCAATAATCGTAGTAAGAAAGAATAATACTCCAAAAATAAAGAAATAAAGAACACAGACAGTAATAGAGGACCCGGTTGTCTCATTTCTTAACGGGATACACTTAACAATAACCAAAATAGTTATATTAATGATTAACAAAAGTGTACTAATCGCACGTGATATGTCAAGTTACATCCACCATTAATAACCACAGAGACGTCCAAACTTATTATGCTGTCCTTATTTGATTCATGGGTTGAGATTAGATTAGATTAATAATTCAATTTAATCCGAGTTCGGTTTAAAACTATAAATAAATGATATGATAACCATATAATGTTTGTACTACTGTTATGAGCAACCAAGGATGGTAACTTTACTTCCTGAAGTTAAGGTTGGAAATTCAGGTCCGCCAACAGTATTTTCTTCTTTCTATCTCCAGTTTTTTCATCCTATTAACAAGATTGTGAGATTCTTATCCTACATTGTGTGAGGCAAAATTTTAATTATAATTTATATTTCAATTATAATTTATAACTCTCTTGTAGTTGTATAAGAAGAAAACCGAAATTTGGTACTTCTTAGTAAATTTTTCTCAAATGGACTCGGACCATAATAGAAAGCATCTTTGTTAGTTATCTCTCCTCATTATAAAATACTGTAAGGCTAGTGTTCATTTGGTTAGGTGACCAAGAAATTTCTGATATAGATCGTAGTCTCCTGGATCGTGTCTCACAAACGGGAATCGGAATCACTTTCAGACATTTCACCGAGTATAACTTATGATTTAATGTGTCCGATGCACAGTTTTATTGATGAAATGTACCTATATCATAATATATAAAAAGCCGTTTGCGTCATGTCAACTCTTTACCTATCTAATTGCCAAAAAAATACTGTACTGACGAGACGAGAAGTTATAAAAAAAATTAATAAGTTTTTTGAGAAAAGTGGTAAGTTTTTGTAAAACTTATTACTTTTTCACGAAAATTTACCATTTTTGCTTAGAGTTATGATAACGAATAATCACTAAACCACTGGCCTTGAAAGCTATTCAAACCTTTCAACACGAAAACAACAACTCCTTTGTTTTTTTTTTTTTTTATATTAATAATGTCATAGATTTGCCAATTAAAGAGGTCCTTCACTCTACTAGTATTTATTTTCATAATATTTACTTCTTTTATATGAAAACCTAAGTTATAAAATACATATGGTTAACCCCACATGATTAAAAATTAATTCTTAAATCAAGATTCTATATCTCCAATCAATTTCAGAGCCATGTTTAGCCGAGGTATAGGCAATTATCCTACCCCTAACTGTGTAAAACTGTTGAGTTACAAGTGTTTTGATGACTTTTTTGTAATATTGTCTTCTCCCCTTGCATTAGCCCCCAAAACAAACAAATTTTAACAATTATTCTACGTCATAATAAGTGTTTAATTCGTTTTAAAAAATTGAAACTAAATTCTGCCACTTGCATAAAAAAGAATGATAAAGACAATGAATTTAGATGTACAGAAATGAATACACAAGTCCCAAGTTTACTTCGTACACTATTTTTCTTGATATCAATAAACCATTTTCAACTGCTTCATAGTTTTCTTAGTTAAGCTAGGACGTTTAACTTTCTGTCGAAGGATTAATACAACCAAAATATATTACCGTAATGCAAAATTAAATGAAGCAACAAAAAATGATATACAATTTTCTAAAACATAATAATTTACTAAAGAATCTCACGAATTTCTTATAAAACACTTATGCGATACAATTTCTTTTAATTTAACACAATATTTAGCAATAATGCAAATATGGATAGAAAAGGGATAAATTACAAAATACCTCTTGTGGTATCACTTTTGACCACATAATCTCATATCTTTTCAATATGATCATATAACTCCCTTGTAATTTTATAGAATGCAAAAAATAGATGGAATATTCTGTAATATGCATGTGTAACCCACTCGACATTACAGAATATTATGCATCAGTAGCACATTATAAGAATCATACGGGAGAATATACGATGATGGATCAAATTGTAATATGCGTGTGTAACTCATTCGACGTCGCAAAATATTTCACATCACTAGTAAATTTTAAGAATCAAATGTGGAATATTCCATGGAGGAATATTGATTACAGCCCATTTTTTATATTTCATATAACCATAGGAGATTATATAGTCATATTAAAAAATAAGAGGACTATGTATTTCAAAGTGATATCACAGGGGTTATTTTTGTAATTTACCCAATAGAAAATGATAAGAATTCTCTCTCTCTCTCTCTCTCTCTCTCTCTCTCTCTCTCTCTCTCTCTCTCTCTCTCTCTCTCTCTGCATGGATGCTTAGCGAACACACGTGCCACGTTGATATTCCAACAATATTCTTTTCTTCCACGCCTCTTCTTGTTTTTGCGGTGCACTAAAATCTTACCTTCATAAAAAAAGGATCTATTTTAGAAGATTGCCGGTGCCAAAAGACAGAAGAACATTGATAATTTTATCTTGCTTAAAAAACTAATAAGTTTTGGTTAGGATAGTTGTTTTTGAATTTAAAAAAAAAAACATTACTGTAACATTTCACAAAATTTTTAAATAAATATATATGTGAGACAAAGAAGTAATTAAAAACACATTTAAATTAATCTAAAAATATATTTTTTAAAAACAATTCCAAAGCAATTCTTTCCGTAAATATTTGTCATTTTTTTATCAGTGTCTCTTGGACATTACAGCATTGTTTTTCTATTTTATTGGTCCCTCACTCACTGACCCACGCTGCCTTTTTGCGCACATGCGTAGGGTTCCTAAATGATTGAGAACCGCAGCCTATAAACGCACAATGCGAATTCTGCCGCCCCATTTTTCACCTTCTTCGCTCCATTCTTGGCAGCTCTACTCCACTACGACAATGGAGCGCAGAAGGATCATTTTGTAGCGCTGTTATCAATCTCCGTATTTTCATTCCTTCAAAATTTAAACAACTCAATCATTATTCTTCTATATAAGAAGCCAGATCTTCTCATCACTTTCCAAGTTAGAACTGGAATTTGGGTGAGATTATCAGGTGAGCTTCCCTCTTAACATTTTATGTCCAACATAAGACTGCATTTGAGTTATAACTAGCCTTCCTATTCTGGGATCTTTTAGCTTTTCGGTTTATAAACATACCTTTTCGTGCTGTTAAGATTATTCATTATATATTAATCTTGAAAATAAGGTTATCAAATTGGCTGTAATTTGATATTGTTGCAGAAATTTCCGAGAAGATCTGAGTTGAGTTTGATGGACAATTCAGCAACTTCATGGTTCTCGGAACTGGTAAGAACTGAGAACTCTGCTGACCTACAATACAGTCATATTTATGGGCAGTATGTACGTACGAGTTCATAGGTGCATGGACAAGGTTTACAGTCATATTTGCAGTTGTGTACGTATGTAGAGTTGTCACTAGGCTGTTCGCCCATTTTTCAAATGAGTACAAAGTTTGAGAATGCTAACCATTTCTTGTTACGTTTTAAACAAGAGATACTCGAATAATTGCGTATAGGTCTTGGTCTAGCCTTAGTAGTTTTAGGTTTATAAAATATAACTCAAAATAATATGCGTCCTAAAAATCATACTCATTTCATTCCAAATTGGATTGTTCAGTTTGATCTGGTAGGAGCAATAAAAGAGAAATAGTTAATTTTGATAATTTAAGTAGTTAGTGAGAAACATATAAGCCGACTATATTAATTAATTAAAATATTAAGATATATTAGAGAATATGTGAACCTACCTACATTTATAGTGTTTAAAATATCAACAAAATAATTTAAAATTTAAAATTATAGCTAATTTTAATAATTTAAGCAGTTAGTGAGAAACGTATAAGCCCACTATATTAATTTATTAAAATATAAAGATATAATAGAGGATATGTAAACCTACTTACATTTCTAGTATTTAAAATACTTTAAAATAAAAAATAATTTAAAACTTATAATTTTCATTTAAAGACTAAAAAGACAAGAGATACGTTCAGAGGACAAAGGAAGTAACACATGTTGAAAAAATCCAAAAGAATAGGGAAAAAATTAAATTAAATTACTCAATGTTATATTAACTAAACGTTCTTGATTTTTAGCTTTTGATTTGACACCGGTGGTATTTTTAGGGAATGGAGGATCCATTTAGTGATCAATTTCACGTTTTGGACTTCTTCGATGAAGATTTATCAACTGCACTTGTAGACGACTTTCAGGGCTCCATGTCTCCAGAAGGCAACTCGTCTATCTCCACCATCCTTCCACGAAGCAGTTCCACTACCACCTTGTGTGTATCTTCAGCCAGGGAAGCACCTCCGATTGTCGGTGAAAGACCAGCCAAGCAGCACAAGCCTAATGGCTATAACTCGTCGACCATCCATGACATGCCTTTTTTTAATCATGTTTCTTCTTCCCCATTGATTCTCACTTTTGGTAGCCCGATTATGACAGAATTGAATCCTCAACAAGTAGCCCTAGGAACACTACACCCTGAGGATGATGCAATGTCTGAGGTTTTGGCATCCCATGGTTCGTTACTAAATATGGACGAGAAGACCACAAGAGTCCAAAGCATAGCCAAGAAAAGTGGTGGCCGCAAAAGGCCACCATCTCAAACCTATGATCACATAATGGCAGAAAGAAAGAGACGGCAGGAGCTCAGCCAGCGATTTGTGGCTCTTTCCGCGATAGTTCCTGGCCTCAAGAAGGTATTTGATTTTTCATTATTTTTAGTTATTTTGGGATTCAAATTTGAAGACTCAAATGTTTTTTGTTACATTCTTCCTTTGTTTTTTTTTTTTTTTCCCACTAGAAATCGTGATCTTTTGCACTACCGAATTGGCATTACGTGTATTAGATAAAAGGAATTTTTTTAGATATACCTATTTCAGATAAACAGGCTCCTAGAGGATGGGGAGGGGCCACAGGAAAAAACAACTGAAAGCCCATAGGAGAAGAAGATGGGGAGGGGCCACGGGAAAAAACAGGCTCCTAGAAGTAAAAACCTTTTAGTTTTATCCACTAAATGATGCAATTCCTTTTAGTTTGCGCTTACAACTGCTCTCGGAGACTAGTTTTCTTTTTGTTATTTTCTTCGACAACGATCGGATCGGAGGCTAAAATTCAATGCGCTGCCATGTTGTTGGCAAATGCTAATGCGTGTTTGCTAACATATATTATTGTTGTCTGCTCTTGTAATCCAATGGAACCTTGACATGAATCTATAAAGTAAAAGAAGTTTTTTATTTTATTTTTTTAAATTGTGCTGGTCACATACATTTGTCTAATAAAATTTAGTAATTCCTTGATTTTAGATATTATATCGTTAGCAAAATGACGTTTAAAAATTTAAATATATCTTCTATCCTTCTTTATGGACCCTTCACAAAATTATAGGGTCTTTTGCTATTTTTCTCGTATATTATTGAGTATATTATTAAGGTTGTTAAAATCTTATTCAAATAAACTTGTGCCAGGGCACAATACAAATAAACTCATAAAAGAATAGAAATAAAAAAATCAAACATAAAAAAGTTAACATCTTTACATTAGGAGCGGATATATGAGTGAAACTGTGAATCCTTTGGTCCGTATGCAGTTACGTTATTTATTTGAACCAAAGGGCCCGTCTGTAGGCGACATCGCCTGTTTGGATCAAAGGACAGATCTAAATAAGCGATGTGACTACATGTAGACCAAAAGTCTATGCCTCCACCCGCGGGCCTTTTGGTCCAAATAAGCGACGTGGCTACATGTGGACCAAAGGTTCCACTCCCCTGCCCACAGACTGAATCCACCAAACCATTTTCCGACATCGCAACATGTCCATTATTTCGATTAAACACTGCTATACGACTATGTACTCCTGCGTAGAAACATACTATCATAATTTGCAGGTCCCATGCTTAATCTCTCATACAATCTTCCTTGACAAGCTTTATCTTTCTTGCAGATGGATAAAACTTCAGTTCTCGGAGATGCAATTAAATACTTGAAATATCTTCAGGAGAGAGCAAAGACACTAGAAGAACAAGCCACAAAGCAAACCATGGAATCTGTAGTGCTTGTGAAGAGAACACAACTTCTGAGTGGAGATGAGGGATCTTCAGATGAGATTGGTAGCACTGATGAAAGGCCACTCCCTGAAGTTGAAGCTAAAGTTTATGATAAAAAAGTTCTTCTAAGACTCCACTGCGAAAATCATAGAGGGGTGCTGATCAAAGTACTCTCTGAGGTACAAAAGCTCAATCTTGCCGTTACCAACACAAGCGTCGCACCGTTTGGGAGTTTGGTTCTTGATATCACCATCATTGCCGAGGTGAGCTTCATAAAGCTATCTAGTTAATTAATTTTCTAGGCAATTTTACATTGTAATTTTTGCAAATTATTTAAGTGATGACTTAAGGGAATTTTTTTTTTTTTTTTTTAAGATGGAGAAAGAATTCAACCTGACAATCAAAGAACTAGCTAAAAGTCTTCGATCTGCTCTTCAGCTTTTAAGACAAGAAGCTTGAATGAACCGTGGAGCCTGCCTATCATTTTTTTTGGCCAAGCAGACGAATAATACTGGGGTCCTATGTTTAGGTTCAACTGGATTAGAGTTGTAATCAATTCGACCATTATGATTTCATGAGTTTTGGTGGTTGGAGTAATCATTGTAATTGTACTTCCAGAGACGCAGGAGGAGGAAATGTAGGGGGAGAAAGTGGTCCCTTTTCTTCTCATGTATTTTTCCATTTAACATTCCAACATTTGGAATATTCCTAGCAACTAATTCTGCAATGTAACATCTATTAGGGTTATATACATCTTGACGCCCTAAAATTATTTGTGCTGCTCTCACACCCTTTTAATTTGTCAAAATGCCAATTTCTCTCTCAGTTTGAAGAGGCTACACAATTTTGCCTCTCACTTTGTAGAGAAAGGAAGATTAAAAGTAAATTAAAGGTAATAAAACTAACTAAAATGCCAAGTTAGCCACAAAAGATGAATCAAGGAAATTGTAATGGCTAATGAATCTTAGATCATGCAATTTTTTCTTTTTCTCCCAAACAAGAAAATATAAAACTCATCGACTTTTTTTTTTAATTGTATCTTTTAAGTTTTCTAATATTTTCTCTCCCCTCAAGTACTCCCAGACTCCACCTTAAAGAAGAACCTCGTTGCCTGACATATTGATGAGACTTTAGCAATCCGAATGATGAGCTAACTGAAGATAGAAAAGCATCCCCCCCCCCCCCCCCCCCTCCCAAAAAAAAAAAAAAAACAAAACACAAAAAGCAAATAAAAGGGGGGACAAGTCCGGGTGATTATATCTGCCTTTTAGATATTCAAAAGTTAGAATAATAATGTAAAAGGTAATTTTAGTTTAGTTTATCCATTGACAAAGTTTTGGGGTCGAAGAGGATGACAAATTTGTTGTCTGTCTCACATTGTTCTCTCATATTCATCAGGAATAAATGGGCATCTCGAATTACTGGGGAAAAAAATAGTGGGCGTCTAGAATTACTAGGTAAAAGAGTGAGCATCTGGAAGGAGCAAACAAGTTAATTTTTTATGATATAATTGCAAAAGACAGAATTATTTAGATACTACAGAAAAAATATGGTCATGCATGATCAGAAGGCAAATCACTTATATATTTTCACATTAATTAGGTCCTCAATTTTTCAAGATATTATTGATATTAGGTATCCAGATTTCTTCAAAACATTAACTTCATACTCTTCTTTGTCATCAATTTACATCGATAGCCATCCGCCGATTTAAGGACCACATAACAGGTTTAGATTGTTTTCGTACGCTGAGTTTATGGGTGATAGACAGTGATGACGTCTAAAGCTATTTTGAACTTAAATGGATTGTTAGGACGGGCAATGGCTATTGGGGAATAAAATCGAAGTAAAACCTTTTATGGGAATGTCACAAATTACCAATTATAAGAAGGCTAATGGGATGGAAGCTGGATTACTTTTGTATTACTTTTCTATGCCAATGATTTACTACTCCACTATTTAATAATTGTAGTTGTCTGAATGAATCTTTCATTTTGTGTTCTAACTTGGATTACAATCCTCATATACTAATAAGAATGGAATGTCGGCTTTAAAAAAATAACAAAAAAGAAAAGAATGGAGGGTCGAAAACTTCTCACCAATTGAGTGTTGGAATGTGTCTTTAACCTCTAAGATTAATGATTATACTTCTTGATTAAAGTCCAAATTGAGGAGTAAAATAACAGTAGTTGAAGTTTAAAACTAATTAAAAAATGGACGCTATCTCAGATACTTTATTCTAGAGGCCCAAGAGATTTTCCTCCTACCACATATGCGTGAAAGTCGTCATCCCCAAGTGAATGATTGTTTGCCATCAAATCATATCATTTTGGCCATGTTGTTGAAAACCTATGAAGTACAGGTCAATCAAGCATAATGTCAATAATGGATGGATGGTGTGGAAGAAATAAGTCATTGTCATATATGCATAAATCACTTGGCATATCAAAAAGGCACAAGGAAATCTGTAAGGACAATTACAATGCCGCGGCCACAATGCAGCCACGCGTTGATTACAAGCAAAGAAAAACCGACAGGGGGTCCTTAGCAAGATTTTTCCTGAAGATAGCCATTGCTCTTGATTCTTGCTCGACTGATATGATATTTATTGTGGGTGCGAACTCGTACTTTGGCCCTTAGTTAATTGTCTAGAATCCTGAGTGCGAGTATAACCAAAAGATTACTGGCATCCTGCAGCCAGTAGCACCTTCTTTTTTTTTTTTTTGGTAGTAGTTAAATTTGTCAGTCTAGTCTTGGATCCGACAGACCGTACTATACCTGTTACTAATTGTGCCGTGCAATTTGTAAATCATTACAAATTATTTGTAAAAATTTTTAACAAATATATAAAAATAATGTATTGTTCATTATGAATAGTACACTTACGTAAATCCAAATTTACAAGATATAATCTGGACAGCATGTTTTTTAAATACTAGTCTGGTAATCAAATCATGGCTATCAACCTTGCAACCGCACTCTCCTGTTTCCGTCAAGGCTTTGCTTCAAATGGTTTATCTAGCAGAAAAGTATACCTTAAAAAAAAATAATAATCATGGCATAGCACGCGTGACATGAGCAAATATCAAGTAATTTATAACTGTAAATTATTTAGTAGAACTGAACATTCAATGCAAATTGTCTTCTGCTAATTAGAATGTACGGACGAGGGTGCAAATGGTTGCACTTGCACCGAGTGGGGTGGTCGAGAACCCAAGTGCAGTCAAAATTAAAATTTGTAAAATATATGTCACAAATCAAATAATATATATTGGTATTCAGGTGACATGTGGGGGGCCTGTCGAAAAGTAATTCTTATTTTACACTTTGCATGACATGAGTTATAATGTTCAATATTTGTGTGAGAAGCTATTGTTCGATTAATATATACTCCAGATGAAATGTGTCAATACCAATCATATTGCACTACATAAATGAGGTTTATTATAAAATATGAAATATTCACCCTACATTGTGGCTATTGGCGTGGGTTGATAATGCGAAAATTTTAAATCACGTCCTAACTTTTTCTCGTGCAACAAGACAAAATATCTTCTCTGTTCATTTTCTTCTCTCAAATTTTTGCATCTAATTGGCGAGATGGAGATTGATGTCGAGTTCAATGAGTCATGCAAATGCGAGATCATTGTACCTAGGAATCCAAAGAATTACTATAATAATATATTTACCCCACAAGAAGGGTTGCACGCATTGCTGACCTAAGGCTTAAGCCTACGTTTATCTACTGTTTAGAACTAATGGCTTGAACTTTGTTGTACTCTTCATGATCTACAGACTGGACATGATAGGAACACAATGGTAAAAAGAAATACTTCAATAGCATGATGTCCAAATGCACTAAAAATAAGGTCAAATTTGATAACAATGCAACCTGGCCTAGTGCATACAGTGGCTTTAGGGTTCTAAATTGAAGTTATGGCGTAATTTCCACTTTGTACGTTAGTTTGCCGCACAGAGAATGTTAAACTCAAGCAATTAATGGACAAAATTGATAATTTGGTTGCCACATAATTTGACGTGCCAATATATGTGATTGTAACAATCCTAAAACTTCTGTATAGTGCATTTAAGCGACATCAGTTAGCCAGGTTACCACTCCAACAATTAAATGCATTTCTGGATGACTAACTAGCCAGTTATTTGGCAATGTTTTCAAACCCGGAGCGGATTGGTCGGTTCAACCGGTTGAATTGGGAACCGGCCAGGCCTCTGGTTCGGTTCACCATGAAAGTCGGAAGAGTATAACGAACCGGTAAGAACCGATCAAACCATGCGATCCGTGTTGAACCGTTAAACTAACGAATTGCCAGTTTTTAAATTTTTGAATTTCAAAAAAAAATTTTTTTTGAAGAATGAAATGAGAGGTTCTAGAGGTCCCCCCATCAATCGTCGAACCTGGGACCTCTCATTTGGCTTTCAAAGCCACCTACGACCACGCCGTGCTGTTTTTTGTTATTTTGTTACTATGAATCATTTTATTTATTCTTTCTTTTAGTTTCCTTTATTAATCATTTGTAACAAATTTTTAGTTTCTTTATTTCCACTAATCATGTTTAATGAATTTGATTGATTCTTACTTTTTTAGTTTCTTTGTTTTGTTTAATTAATTTAATTGATTATTATTGTTTTTGTTTCTTTGTTTCATTTATTAGTCATGTTTAATAATATTAATTGATTCTTACATCTTGAGTTTGGCATATAAATTCATTATATTAAAGAAATCTCTTATTTGTTTTTACTAAAATCTCTCATACTAAGACTAAGTCCTTTTATCAAAATTGTTTAATTATTAATTTATGATTAAATTATTTTTCTAATTTAAAGTTTAACATTTGGCTCCTTGAAGTTAAAATGCAAATTCAAACTCAAAATTTCAATATGTTTTTTGTATTGATTGCCACGTAACATGCATGTGACTAAGTTGTATTTTTTGTATTAATTACATATGACTATATTATATTTGCAATTGTTAAAATTTTTTCGGTCGTCCCACGTTGCCTAATATCAAAAATTTTAAGAAGCATATTTGTTTTAATGAAGGTATTAAGTGACCAATTTCATGCAAAACTAAATAGTGGGAACCAAAATTACAACTTTTTCTTAAATATTATGGACATTCTAATTTTTTACGTGATGAAACATCTATCTTTTACTACTAATATTCTAGGCTTTTGAAGGTATTTTTTTTCATTTTTGTCAATGTTAACTAAAGCAAAGCCTATTTGATATCCTCAATATTTTTACCCCTTTTATTTTTATTTTTTACTGGTGAATTACCATCGAATCAAAAATCTCTACGTTGGGGAAAAGTATTGATTTGGAAGTATTTCAATGTAGCTGTCTTTTGGATAGTGGTGAAAATAATAATTGGTAATTCTGATATTTGAACTATAAACGATAATTAGTAGCAATTAAATTTTTAGGTATTTCGTTGTATTCTTTTCTTTTTTAAAGTTTTTTTTAGTGCTTGTTTATTTTGTTAGTTGATTTTTTTTTTTAGTTTGATGATCAGGACTTATATCATTTGTGTTGAACTTTTTGACTTTTTAAGATTAAATTGAAGAAATTATCAAAGTAGTGATATTCACTTGGGTGCTAGTTGCCTTGTGGTGACAATGAAGGAATTTTGTCATTGAAATTATTTGCCTTCAATATCAATTATAAATTGTGATAAATATAATATAATTAGTTGTTAGACTTCTGTAGTATATTTTTTATGAACCTCTTTAATACGTGAAAGAAAAATAAACATGTACTTTAATTAGTATTTGGATGATACTTATTAATATTATTTATATTTGTGATAAATTTATGAAAAAACTTGTGATGATGTGTATGATTCACTAAGTTTCAACTATGAGTTTTAGGAAATTTTTTATACAATTGTGAATAAAAAAAAGAGGTTGAACCACCAGTCTAACCAGTCCGATCGGTTGGACCTTGAATTGGACCTCCTCCATTTCACTGGCCGGTCCGGTTCTGAAAACATTGCTATTTAGGACAACAATGTCTCTGTTGGTGAACATACACTCCCTACACGAATTTTTGAACTTTGGCAATTGACAAACCTTTTTGGGAATAGCAACTACTCCATTAATACAGAGCCATTATACGTATACTACTGTAATCATCAATTCCGCTTATTTGTTAAAAGTTATTAGTACTAATACTTTTCGAATGTGGTATAGTTAACGTAATAATTTCTCATCATACAGAGAGAATAAAACACAACCCAGATATATGAACCATTTCTCATTTTAAGGAAAGCTTTGATCTCTCTCTTTTTTCTTTTCTTTTTTTTTTTTTGGTAAGATTATAGAATAAACACGCCTCGGTTTCGAGTTGTCAAATAAAAATATTATTCCAATATTACAAATAATTGAAACATTAAGGAGGCGTTTGGTTTTATGGGAATCACCAAGAAATAAGTGTTAGTAGTAAAAACACTTATTGTTGATGTTTGAAAAACAACTATCACTATCATTCAAATGGAATGAAAGTGATTAAATTTTGATTTTTTCCAAAATATTATTCCATCAAACTCATTAACCCTTGTGGGGGAAATGACAACCATTCATTACTAAACCAAACATGTTGGAGAAATCGTCAAAACTCATACTCATGTAAGTTTAATGATATTCATAGTGACAGTATTTAAGAAATTTGAATAAAATGACTCCTAAATCATTATGAGTAGGATAATACCTCCACTTTGTCAGTAAATTGAAGCTTTTCATTCAAGTAAGTTCCTTCTTCTATGGAGAATAAATATTTCTTAATTATTTTAATTGCTTGTAGTAGTTGCTAAATTATTTTTAAATTATAGGATTTAGAGCTTTAAGGGCAAGTTATCTCCTTTTATTACTTGGGCATTAGTTAAATGACGCGTGCTATGAATAGCTATTTTGATTGTTATTCTACAAGAGACATAAGAGAGAGCAAGGTAAGAAAATTTTGGTAGTGAGAGAAGAAATATAAGTGGTTAGACTTGTGATACAAGTTGTATTATTGTAATTTTTTTTCCTATCAGAATAAAGAGCTACTTTCTCTCTGTAGATATGACTTGGCAATTAAACCGAACCCTATTAAATTTTATGTACCACTCATATTCGTATTTTTTTTTATTTTCATTAAATTGTGAGTTTTTTAATTTCTCAAATAATTGTGTTTTGTTTCTGCATTTGAATCCTAACAACTAATATCAAAGCTCTGTTAGGACCATGGTCAACTTTTTTGAACTGAAGTGATCGATGACATACTAGGCATTTGGAAATTTATGGTTTCCAGTTCAACCACTTAATGGGAATACAAGTTTTGCTCTTTGGCAAACTAGAGTGAAAAATATTCTAATTCAACAAAGCTTTGCAAAACCATTGCAGGGAAAGAGTGCGAAACCCATGAAGATGATGGAAGACAGCCGGGAATAGTTGGAAGAAATGTAAGCGAGCACAAGTCAACTCTATATAGAGAACAATATTATATTAACATAATAGATGAGAAAGATATCCATAGTACACCTTTGGAATAAATTGAAATCTATTTGACTAAGAGTTTATCTTATAGGTTGCATCTAAAGTAAAAAATTTATAGGCTGAAGATGGAGGAGGATGAAAACATCATGGATCACATGAATATATTTAATAAAATTCTGTATCAACTCGCGTGAAAATCAAGAAGGAAGATAAGGTCCTTTTACTTCTTATGTCGATTCCTAATTCTTATGAAAGTATGGTGCCGTTGTACGTGTAAGGCACTTTAAAACTCGGGAATATATAGTCATCGTTGTCTTGTAGAGGACAAAAGAAGGTAGAAAATGGCGAGATACAAGAAGTTAGGTTAATTGGTATAAAACAAAAAGAAAAAAAAGGAAACACTAATATGAAATTTTTACGAATTCTCAATTTGTAATTTGAACTCATAGTCATTGGAAATCCGGATTTTAATCAGCGTTCTCTTCCCATATCTCCATTAAGTTACCTACTAATTTATGTTAACGCTTATGTTTAGAAGGCTTATGAGATTAGAAAATTATCCAACATTTTATATATTTTACAGAACCTACATCCATTTTAGGTAAAAATACTTTTTATAGTTACGCTTTAGGCAAATTGTAAATTTTGTATTGACGTAAAACATAATTAGCCAATGACCATGAGTTCAAAGATGTTGGGTGGTATCAACTAAATTTTAAGTGGAGTTGGGATAGTGATTTTGGTTCTTCATATACCATTCAAGAGTAACCACCATCAGTTTAGATGGTAAATCGAAAAATAAAAAAAAATGATTAAAAAGATGAAGCCAACTAAATACTTTATAATTGATTCTAAGTTGTAGTACCAACATTTTGTGTGATTCTCTTTTCATATTCTTAATCTTAGATCCAGTAAATAAATATTAAAATGTCTATTTGTCTAGTTGTCAATAAAATTAGTCAAATCAGAAAGAAATTATCAAGTGAAGGATGTGAGACGGATACTAGTCATTAACTGCAAATATAGACACTTATATATTTGTTAATATCACACCTCTCAACGGTTTTTTTTTAATGTGAAAAATACAAAAATTTCCCTACCTTTCAATTGTAACTACAAAGGCATCATTTTTTTCAGATTGAAGTTAAAATCAAAAGCAGAGATATTTTTATCTCTTCACATGATTAGAAAGATTAAGGGTTCGGAAAGAATATCAACTCTTATGTAGGAATTGCTTCTTTCAAATTTCAAGAAGTATCTCCATTAATTTTTTTTTTTTTTTGTGATAGTTTTCCATAACTTAGCTTTATTTGATTTTTCATTTTTTTCAAACATTATATTTCACATACATTTTTCATCTACTTTTTTATCTTAAGAATACACATATTCAAAAAATATTACAATAATATTTTTCCAAAGAACATAATCCATACTGAGTTTTAATGTTTTATACTTTGGATCCATCAGCTAAATTCTTTTTCCTTTTGTTCTGCTATATTTGGGATGGGTTTAAAAGACGAATGTACCAATTTGTACTGCAAAACAATGAAGAAGAGCAGGAGAACTTTGTTTGGATGGTTTTTTGGGGTAATTTTTACAAAAATATTATTATAGTAGTTTTAAAGATTTTTCTGATCAATGTATAGGTGAGATATAAAAAGTTAATTGAAAAAAAGTATTTAAATTTTTCTAAAAACATGTTTTCAAAGAATTTGACTAAACAACAGGTGATGCTTTTGGTGTGAAAATTTTCTACTTTGTCAGTATCCCTTGTTATTTTGAACACATAAAGTTTTGCAAACCGGCAAATAGTTAAAGACCTATCGAATTTTGATGGACGAAATTAATTAATTATGCAACATTATTTCAGAAAGTATACTGTGAAATCAATCAAAACTTGATAAAATGAAATTAATTGCATCATTCTTCTCTATTCTTCGATCTTTTATTCTCACACGCCACTATAACTTCAATTTGTCTGAAGATTGAGATTGAACAAAATACCCATATTACAAATTCGGTGTCAATTCCACATATGCATTTCATTTTCACAAATTCCTTCATCGTAACCTTAATTTTTAGACGTGTTTCAGTTTTAATCCATATGATCCCTTGTTTTTTTTGCACCAATAGGAAGTTGTTCTTCTTCCTCAAATAGCATCATTCAAGAAATATAAGGAACTACGTATATCAAAAACGAAAATTGCACACTAAAGAATAAAGTTTTGAATTGAATGGACTTAAACTAATACGTGTTTGCACTAAATTAAGTTTCATCCAAAAAGCTACGGTCTAAAACTTGATTATACTCCCGAAAATATTTGTGGTGGAAACATGACTTAATAGAAAAGACAAACATTAATTTGTTAAATATCTTAACATACTACTTTTTAGACTGCAGTATATTTTTCCCCGATAAATAGCAAAATCAGATGGAGGATAAGAGATACATGCGGCAAAATTTTGCTCATTCATGAAATAATCCTTTGGAAAGTACTTTGCTGAAGATTTACCATGATAAAGAATAAAAATAATCAAGAAACTAATTTTCATATTGTCATGCCTCAAACCCAAAGGTTAAGAACATGGCAATGGCTCATACTTATGAGACATTGTCAACACTTTATTAAACTAAATCCTCAATATTCAAGTATAAAAATCCATCAATATAAAATATCAATAAGAAAACATTTAACCGAAAAAAAGTCAAATCAACAATCAAAATATCTGGGAAAAAAAAAAGAAAACCTAAAGGTCATAATTATAAATTTCTAGTGCAGCTTTTCCCTAAATGATGTCCCAAGTTAGGTTTCATTCTCTGGAAAAAAAAAATCCACAATTATGAGCTAATAAAGTCAATAAACAAACCTAGCCATCCTAATAAAGCAAGCACATTTAAAACTAATAATTCCAAAAAACATTCCACACTTCTTAAAATATTCAATAAATACATTTTTATATCTTGGTTCTCATTGATCACTGTACATTTTACATTTTCACCCTCTAATATCAATAGCTAGCCCGAATTCTAGCGATAGGTACCATCAGTATAATCACTGAGTAACGGGATCAACAAGCAACCAACAAAAAACTCAAAATATTTTCACAAAAAATATTTTCAAAATATGTAACTGTAAAACAATAA
Organism: Mitragyna speciosa; assembly: GCA_024721245.1. Lineage (NCBI taxonomy): Eukaryota > Viridiplantae > Streptophyta > Magnoliopsida > Gentianales > Rubiaceae > Mitragyna > Mitragyna speciosa. The sequence continues at coordinate 26,088,912 of CM045555.1, forward strand.
CATTCATGTGCAACAAAATCATACATTTTAATAAATCAAATTCCAAGTAAAAAAATTCAAAAAATGACTAGAATGGTTCAGCTAGTTACCTTGACAATTTCAAATACTCCTTTTAACTCACTTGAATCGAAATTACACTCAATTTCCTAAAAAAACAGTTATGCACCAAGTTAATGGAGAATCATCAAAAGCAAACCATGCATGCATTACTACCCACTATCCAATACTCATAATCTAGGGAAATCCTCCTATAGGATTGAAACAATTTGAATCTTTTTTGTGCATTTTCGTAGAATTTTTATAAGCAAATAATACTTGAAAATGAAAAACTCTTAGGTGGTGTCATCATTTAGGTACAACTCCCACATAAAATTATTCCCTACAAAATAAAAAAAGTTTAGAAATTGATTTGGTGCAAAAATTATAGGTATAGAGTTCTCATCCTCCAAAAAAATGAACTTTTCTTTTATTTTCTCAAATAATTTAATAATAAATAAATTGTGATCATAAAATAAAAGTTACAATTTTGAAGCAAAAATAGAAAAAGACATAATATATTTTATTGGTGAGGCGGTGTTTGCAACGTGCATGGCCTGAGGGCCACAACACAACCATAGGGTATAAATTGGCGAGTGATGCCTTCCGCTCCACTCTTGACCTTCTACGCTCCATAAAAGGAGGTTCTAACACAGCAATGGAGGGCATAAGGCTCCTTTTGAAGCGCTGATATCAAACTTCAGACTTTCATGCCATTCTTGTACACACATTTTAATAATCTCAATCATTGTTCTTTCTCTTGTCTATAAAAGAAGCCAAAACTTCCTTGGCTTTTTGAGAAAGCTCTTCGCAGCCGGAGTTGATAGTTGATACTGCTGGTGAGCTTCCCTAGATCTCTCTCCAGCCAGCCATCTTCCACATGAGCTTTTCTTAGTTTCTTCCTAGAAAATGCTGCGAAAGTTTCATTTCTTTATTATGACCTGAACAAAGCTTGATTACATTTTGTTTTTTGTTACCCCTCTGCAGATCTAATCATCTAACTAGTTGATGGATAGTTCCATGGGTTCATGGTTCTCTGAACTGGTAAGGATTTTCTGATTCTCTCATCGGTTTTTTTACTATTATGATTATATCTCCTTTGCCTTCAACTTCAACAGCATTATTGGCTCCTCTCAAGTTTAAAAGCTTGAGATAATGTAAATCTTTCATGAACCCTTCAAGCACCATTGCTATGGTGACTTCATTCAAGTTTGAACTACTCTTTGCAAGTCCCAAAACTCTGAAAGCATGAAAGCATCCATAAGCTTAATTGACTCCACTTCTCTTTCCAAGTTTTGTACCAAAGAAGATAGTAACATAATCTTGAAATAATGGATGCAGAATAACCATTAATGATTTATTAATTTGTGTTATTATTGGCCCGTATTTCCATTCCCTTAAAAGCTAAAAATCTTTCTTCACAGGTGGCAAAAAAAAAAAAAAAGGCCTAAAAATCTTTTAAACGATTGATATTATCTTACAATAATATCTTTCATTTTCACCATGAAATTAGGAAATTACCGCTTCAATTATTTTTTCTGCAAATATTACTGGGAGCTAAGTTCTGAGCGTATAAAATCTTTGAGCCTACATCATGCGTACTCAAAATAGACACGAAAAATACTAAAACATGGAGGGAAAAAATATAAATGGAGGATTAAATAAACTTACTTTCTGCTTCAACCCATTAGCTTAAAAAATGGAACCAGATTTAATTTAATTTACTTCTAGGAGCTTCACTTGTGAGCCAAACATCATGTTGAAAGTTGCAAAGATTTGACAAAGTACTTACTTGACAAGTTACTCATTCAAAACCCTGTGCTACTATTACAAGGTCTGATTGGTGGTGATTGCTTTGATCTAGTAAAACTAGAATTTATCCATCTACAGAATTTTCTCATAATTATCCACCACAAAAAGAATTCATAGGAAGGGAAATTTGTATGGATTATTTCCTTTTTCCAGAAATGCTTGAAATCCTTTGTTTCTTTTGCTTTTCTTTAACTTATTGTCTTACCTTGTTCTTGTTAGCTGTTGCCAAGGAACCAATTAGCATTTAATCACCAATCTTCTGGTTCATGGGTACTTAGAAGGAGTAGCTTTCCAACTATTAATCCCCTAAAAGTTCATTTCAAGGGATATAGATCTCTAGTTGATTCAAAATATGAGTTTCACAAGATTACATAGGAAAACGTGCCATTGATTGCAAACAAATTAATCTTGTATAATATTCCACGTTTATTGTAACCACAGGGAATGGAGGATCCATTTCTCAGCGATCAATATGATATTATGGACTTCTTGGATGAGGAATTATCAGCTGCACTTCGCGAAGATTTTCAAAATACTTCTCCAGAAAACAACACATATTCATCCAACTTAATTCCAAGAAGCAGTTCCACTACCCCCTTGTCTGCACTTTCAGCCATGGAAGCTCCTCCAATTAGTACTGAAAGGCCCGGTAAAAAGCAAAATTCTAATGGCTATAACTCATCCACGCTTCACAACATGCCTAATCATAACCAACCAATGATTCTCACTTTTGGCAATCCCATTATGCCTAAACCAAATACTCAACAAGTGACCTTGAGCCCTGAGGATGATGCAGTGTCCGAAATTTTGACATCTCGGAATTCATTTGCAAATCTTGAGGAAGCAACCAAAAGTGATCAGAAGAAAAAGAAAACAGGCGGTCGTGTTAGGCCAGCGTCACAAACTTATGATCATATTATAGCTGAAAGAAAGCGACGCGAGCAGCTAAGCCAACGATTTGTTGCTCTTTCTGCCATAGTTCCCGGCCTCAAGAAGGTATGTACTATTTTTATTTTTATTTTTTTTAACCTATCCCATTTTTGTTTTTATTTTTTGAGTTGTCCATTATAGTGATGAGATAAAAGTTTGATGGAACGTTAAATTTGTGATGTCATGTCAGGCGTCAAACAAGTTGTATTAAATTAATCGGAGGAAAAGTTGTTCGTACTTAAAATGTGCTGTTGTTTGTTCTGACCGCCATTATTATAAAGATATAGTGAAGCCTGTACAATTGCTCCCAACTCAAACAGAGCCATTCCATCAAATTGGTTTTAGCCTCAGTCTATCAGTACGGCTGAAATTTTCCTTCAATTTTTCTGTAATATTTTACAATTTAGACATCAAATTTTTGTTCATTAAGATCTTTTTTTTTTTTTTTTGGCAGATGGATAAAACATCAGTTCTTGGAGATGCAATCGCGTACTTAAAACATCTTCAGGAGCGAGTGAAGACACTGGAGGAACAAGCAGCTAAACAAACCATGGAATCAGTGGTGCTTGTGAAGAGGTCACAGCTATTACTTGAAGATGAAGGATCTTCAGATGAGATGGGTGGCCCTGATGAGCAGCCACTCCCTGAAATCGAGGCTAAAATATGCAACGAGAATGTCCTTCTAAGGGTTCACTGTGAAAAGCAAAAAGGGGTCCTGGTCAAAATTCTCTCTGAGGTAGAAAAGCAAAATCTTGCTGTCATCAACACTAGTGTCGCACCGTTTGGAAGTTTGGCTCTTGACATCACCATTATTGCTGTGGTGAGCTTAGAAGAAATCAATTTTTAGACTTACAATCTTTTGACCACTAATGAAATGTGACTAATTTTTCAATATATGTATTCATCCCTCGAAATCTTTTTCTAGATGGAGAAAGAATTCAACCTGACAATGCAAGAATTGGTTAAAAGTCTTCGATCCGCCCTCCAGCTAGGCACACAGGCTGATTGAATTCAGAAGTCGATCGCCAAAAGAATTAATTTCACGTGTAGTATTCGTAGGAAAACAGTACTGGTACTTAGTTAGAAGTCTGTATAAAGAAAGTGAAATAAAGACTATGGATGAAGGAATTCAACCTCTTGATTTCATGATTGCGAAGAAGACAGATGAAGGTCACGGGGCAGATTTTCATATTGTCAGGATAAGAGAATGTAAAATTACCGCTTCTGCTGTTAATCAGTAATGACTGAAGAGTAGATGCCGTACCCCTCGAGGGTCTCGTGGGCTTTATATTTAATTCCATATGTACCTTTTTGTATATTCCTGTAGTATAATATAGCATATCTTGCTAAGAAATTTTCATCAGAGGCTGTTCCACCACTTAGAATAGAATTTTCATCACCTCAAAAAAAAAAAAAAAAAGAATAGAATTTTCATATTTTGTTTTTGTTCCCTCTATAATTCTGAATAGACAACTGCTTGTCTCTTTCTTTACTATTATTCACTAAAATTGAAAATATTTATCACCACACCACTTTTCATTTAATGAATGATGACAATGATTCATGACTTACATCTTTTGGAATCCATGACAATTTCAAGCCGATTCGCTGCAGCCTTTATGATTAATGCCACTATTTGCTAACTGGCGGAATCCACCTACATATGTTCTTTCACAAAATTTCAAACCCTCTGATTCCGTTTTTGTCAGCAACTTGTTATCTCGTATAGATTTTACAAGAAAAAGTAGTTATTACTAATTGGAAATCAAGTCATAAAATTAAAAAATACAAGAAAAGGTAGTTATTACTAATTGAACTTAAACTACGAGTTTAAAATGGTTAAGCCAAGTTATTAGTAGCCAATAACCCATGATCTTATATGCCATACAAGCATCACATCTCCCACTGACGTGAGATAGAGACGGGTATCACATTCATCCCTCCTTTAGGCATTAATAGGCATCACATCTCCCACTGACGTGGTACAGAGATGGGTATCATATTCATCCCTCCTTTAAGCACTGAGACAAAGAGGGATATCACATTCATCCCTCCTTTACGCATTTGCATCATCACAAAGTCCAATAGAACATAACTTTCGCATTATGTAATGTAATTATGGCCCAATCTCACCCCGTGCTAAGACCTTCTTTAGGCATTGGGACAAGAGACAGATATCACATTCATCCCTCCTTTAGGCATTTGCGTCATCGTAAAGTCCAATAAAATAAAAATTTCGCACTATGTAATGTAGTCACGGCCTAATACCACTGGCACAATCTCACCCTGTGCTCAGACCACACGAGATTCGCTCTAATACCAACTCTAACACCTCGGGTCTAGGCTGACCAATAACTTTTGAACGTAAACCACGAGTTCAAAATGGTTAAACCAAATTATTAGTAGCCAATAACTCAGGATTTTATATACCAAATAGACATCACATCTTCCACCGATGTAGGACAGAGACAGGTATCACATAGTTGTAATTCTTTGTGACTTAATAATGGGAGTCACCATTTAATAAGTCACAAATTGAATTTTACTTAGAACTGAGGGTTATAGTATCATTTCTGACTTGAAATCACAATTTTTGCTTTTTATATTCGAAATTATACAAGTCAAAAATAATTTTTAAGCCACTTTTGTGACTTAGACATTAATTGGAAGTCACAAAACTTCTTGCGGTGGGATAAGTGCAAACAAAATCTTTGTTACTAAGGTTCTGTACAAGAAAAATCTCAATTAATTACATCCAGAAATGTTTTAATTTCCCTTAATATTTTCTTTAATTTCCTCCATCAACGTGTTAATGGCATCTCTCTTTATCTTTACAAATTCAAAGAACTAAATTAAATCTTAAGATTGTTAGGGAAAAAAAATTAAAATTCGTAACTTAATCCTACAATACTAGACAAGAACGATGGCCTTAAAGTGCGTTATAATGTCAATTTTCATAGTTACAATGCAAAAGAATCAAGAAATTAACCTCTAAGATATAATGAAACTCAATGATCAACTGCACTTTGTATTAACAAAATCAATCAACTAAGCAATCAAGCATTTGATTGATTTGTCTAATTTTGTATCAGAAATAAGAAAATAAGAAAACTGGTTTATGTTTCTATAAATCATATATAGAGTATTTATAGAGTATTCATGTTTTTACATAATGAGGCACAACTGTTCACTATAATTGTAAATGAAGCAAGTATCTCACATTTGATTTCGACTCATATCCTATTTAAAGTTTATTTGAACTCGACTTGTTTATTAAATTGTTGTTCGAACTCACCTTGTTTGACAAAAGCTAAGTTTCAATTCGAGTTTGAGCTCGGCTCATTTATGTTACGCGAGTCGAGTTTGAGTTCCAATACAAAACGTGTATAAAAAAAATACTTTTACCCTATTTTTATTAAAAAATATTAAAGGTTGAAAAGGGCTAAAGCACAAATACAAGGATAAGACTACAAGTAGGAAATTAGATCAAATATATAAACTTATCACGAATAGAAGATAAAATAATGATTAAAAATTTAAATGCCATATACACCTCATTGTTCATGAACACAAAAGCATTCTCTAGTTTAACAATTGAGCTTTATTGGTGTTTGAACTCAATTTGTTTAATCAAATGAACAAGCCGAATATGAGCTTATCTAAGTTAAATTGAACTTTATTTTTCGAACAGCTCGACTCGTTCACGTCTACACTAACCACTTACACATAGCTTTTGTAAATAAAAACATACCTTGATTGACCTGAATAGATATTATTAATTACTAATCATCCTCTTTGTTTTGAAATTCTTCGACATAATTAGGTAATATTGAAATCTACAAGAACTCTTGACCATAAAAAAAAAATGCATCCTTGGTATGTGGAAGATGATAAGTGATAAAGAAAAGAATCCGTGGAGTAAAAAATACCTTGTTCTTTTAATTCCAATGTTGGTAAAATAAGTATATGTTTTGTCCATGGTTGCACGGTACATAAACATGCAAAATGCAAAATTCATAACAGAGCAATTTTTTGTTAAGTATATATTGTCCGTACGCGATGATTGAAGTTTTGGCCAAAAAGTCAGGGAAGAGGTGGGGGGCTGGGATAGTGGTTTCTGGATTGTTGTCAAATCATTGGGACCGAAGAAATCAAATAATGTAAAGAAATTATGCATTCTGAGATATCATTCGCCAATAGTACATATATATATATATATATATATGTATATAAGCACCAGAAATCCAAAATCCCACGAGACCATCGAGAGGTAGTACTTTTATCCTCATCAACTGACACCAAAACATCATTGTCACAAAGGGAGTAAAAAAAAGAAAAATCAAAAAAGGCATCTTCCCACGATCTTCATCCACATTCTTGCTTCATAATCCTTATTGCAATTTCTTCACATAGGTTTCTAAATTAGAACTAATATATCTATTAATACTAATTACTAAGACAGTTTGGAATTTTTCCGGGCCACGATGATGCCTTAAGAAGCCCGCTTGACCTGCTGGAGAGCGGATCGAAGACTTTCCACCAGTTCTTTAATTGTAAGTCGGACGTTTTTCTCCATCTGCAAAAGGTCAATTCAAGAAATCATTAATTTTTTGAAAAATCTATAAAAATTACTAACCAAAAGAAATCAACTCAAAATTGGTTCCTAAAGCAAAATATGTCAAAGCTCACCTCAGCAATAATGGTAATGTCCAGAACCAAACTTCCAAATGGTAAGACACTAGTATTAGTAACAGCAAGATTTTGCTTTTCTACCTCAGAAAGTATTTTGATCAGAACGTCTTTATGCTTTTCACACTGAATCCTTAGAAGAACATTCCTATCGCAGACTTTAGCTTCAATCTCAGGGAGAGGCTGCTCATCAGGGCCACCCATCTCATCTGAAGATCCTTCATCTTCAAGTAAGAGTTGTGATCTCTTCACAAGCACAACTGATTCCATGGTCGTCTTTGCAGCTTGTTCCTCCAGGGTCTTTACTCTCTCCTGAAGATGTTTCAGGTACTTGATAGCATCTCCAAGAACAGAAGTTTTATCCATCTGAATATAAAATCTTGTCAGCGCAAATAAATGGATAAGAATTTTATGCGCAAATCATGTTGTTGAGATGTGTATGCCTATATATAGGTTGGGAAACTCGCCTGCCTAGAATAGTTAGTGCGGTTATCACTATCCACTTGATATGGTAATATTTTTGTGATTAAGCAAGAAGCATATATATACTGCCTAGCTTGTTTCTTTATAGTAACAAGATGACATATATATATATATCACTGTTACGAACAAAGTTGAATAGCTAATTAGTTACATAGGATACCATTTTAATTAACAAAACTAGGCTACATAGACATGTGACATGGCATCACTAATAAGTTTCACTTAACCTTAGTTGTGGACTTTTTTCATTTTCCCTTTTTTTTTTTTTTGAGAAATTAGAAACTACCTTCTTGAGGCCAGGGACTAGGGCAGATAGAAGCCAGAAATCGCTGGCTGAGCTGCTCGCGTCGCTTTCTCTCTGCTATTATGTGATCATAGGTTTGTGATCTTGGCCTAATACGACCAGCAATTTTCTTTGTTTTGGCTTGGACAGGTGTCTTAGTTATCTCATCAAGATTCACAAATGAACCTTGAGGTGTCAAAACCTCGGACACTGCATCATCCTCAGGGTTCAGCGTTCCTAGAGTTTCTTGTTGGGGGCTTATTTCTGGCACATTTGGATTACCAAAAGTGAGAACCATCGGGGAAGAAGAAGAGGGTAGATCAAAATTAGTCATGTTGTGCATGTTCGACAAGTTATATCCATTAGGCTTGTGCTGCTTGGCAGGTCTTTCAATAACAAACTGGAGGAGCTTCCATGGCTGAAGTTACACACATGGTGGATAGTGAAAGTGCTTGCTGGAATGACAGTGGAGAAAGATGAGTTGCCTTCTGGAGACAGAGAGTTTTGGAAGTCGTCGACAAGTGTACCGGATATATCTTCATCGAAGAAGTCCATAATATCACACTGATCACTGAGAAATGGATCCTCCATTCCCTGTTAATTAGGCAGCATGTTATGCAAGACACAGTTGTTCCTCCTACCGCCCTACTTAATCCTTGTAGCTTCAAATTTATTGGACTGCATTTGTAATTTAATTTAGATCTGTTGAAAATTTGTCTTTGATGTAAAAAGAAATCTAACAGGCAAAAACAAAAACAGAAGAGTCCATGCAGTTTGTCTAATGGAAATCAAATTCCTCCCAAAAAATAAAACAAACAAAAAACATGCCTTTTTTACTGGAAAATTCTTAAATGGACTCAGTCCACAGCATCACTTGTAGACCTTGTGATTTAAAATAAAGTCACATAAGTATCCTTTCATCATTTTACATCATTTCCTTACGTCAACATGCATCACTTTATTTACTTGCACTCTTTTAAACAAGAAGGTTCACGTGTGAATCCAGTAGATCCGATTCACCTAATATTCTCTCCTTTTTACCTTGAGATGGTCAAATGGAGGACAACTAGTTTTTAACAGGTTAAGCAAAATTAGTTCCAAAAAGTAAAAGCCAAAAGAAAAAAAAAAGTGTAATATTGGTTGACCGCATTTTGACAATTACATATGGATTCCCTATGTCTAGTTAAATCCAACAAATTCTTAGGTGGAAAGCTCAGTTTGCAATGACAATGGTCTTGGTAGACCTAAAAAGTAAATACGTCAAGTTGGTTCTTATCCCGTTGCTTACAAATTGAACAACTTTTCAGATAGAAAGAAGTACATATCTTGATTCCAATTTCCATATAATTCGAAAAGTTTTACTTTAAAGCTTCTGCACAAACTCTAACGTTGGTTTTGATTTTATGAGCACATCCTTAAAATTGGATTCTAGCATTCTCACCTACCATCTAACAGTAGTTGGTCTTGTGAAAACGTACTAGTATTTGAATGGCCAAAGCAAGTGGAAGTGGTGGTCGAAACCATCTCCATGATTTCGGAGTCTACTTTTCTACTCCCTAGAAAATAGACATCTTTTACCAACATATTGAGATTCGTGTCCTTAACTTTTGTCTTAAAACCATTTATAGCACCCCCAAAATGTAACATGTACCTTTCTTTATCCCAATTCTTAAATTAGCTTGATTCTGCCGACATGGCCGTTAAACATTCATCGAAAATTGAGGGATAATATTCTTTTTTTTTTCCTTAGGCAAGTGATAATATTCTTCATACTGAAGACAAACAAAAAGATCATCAAAATGACCAAGAAGCGTTGTAACAACTCAAGTACTAAAACCCACTGATTGTTGAAACTTTCCAACTCCTTCAAAAAGTGGCAAAGGAATGATGATAAAGGAAAACGATTATAAATCATCAGAGTATTGGTTGACTCATTTTGACAAGATAGATCTTTTCCTCACCATGTTCATACGTGTCTTCTCATGGCGTACTGATAACTGGAAAATGCATTCCAACTTCCAACTTGTAATGTCGAAATGAAGACATTAAGCAAGTCAAAGATTCCACCATAAAAGGTGAATCATCATGGAGGTTTATTAACATTGTTAAGATATACTAGATTTTGTTTAATTCTACAATAATAAAGCAAAGCTTTAACCAATTAACCAAAAAAGACATACTAGTATACAATTAGCATGAATAAAATGCGTTACCAGTTCAGAGAACCAACAGGTAGCTTAATTGTCCATCAACACAGATTTACTTGGAAAATGGAGATATCTGCAAAAGGGCCATAAGAAGATATAAATTAAAAAATTCTTGTAAAAGCAATAAATGCACTTTATTTAAATTAGACAAAAATAATTAATAACAAAAGCCAAATCATGATAATAAAAAATGGCTAGCAGAAAAGAGCTCCAGGAAGTGGAAATTACGTTATCAATTACTATAATCTTACATGCAATTATAAGTAGGAAAATAAAAATAATGATTTGTGAGAAGAGGGAAGCTCACCGCTGTCAACGCCGGCTGCTAAGTGCTTCACTATGAAGGCCAAAAAGTTTTGGCATCTTATATAGAGAGATGGGGGTGAAAGAACAATGATTTAGTTTACTAAAATGAAGAAGGCATACAAGTCCGGAGTTTGATATCAGCGCTTCAAAAGCAGCCCTCTGCGCTCCATTGATGGCCTCCTCTAATGGAGCGCAGAGGGTGAAGATTGGAGCGGAAGGCATCACACAACTATTTATACGCTACGGTTTCATTAATTTAGCTAGGGTGTGCATGTGCACCAAATGGACACTGACATGATAAATAGTCTGTACAATATAAAAGTCAGTAGTATTATTTCATGAAAAGATGCTCAAAAAGAATTTTGTGGGGTAGGGATTATGTTTCCCATTTGTAAGCATTGTTAATCAGTGTCATTTTTCGAATACCAAGTTTGCTAATGATAAGAAGTTATCAACTCGAGTTCACACTTATTACACTTATTACACTTATAATAAATCAGATACTGATTAACGTATGAATGTAATGTGGTAATTACTTATAGTTGGTATTAGGTTTGACACTGAAAAATAACACTGAAGATATGAATAATGATCAATCAAGCATGTATTACATACTAATTGACAATGTGGAAATTATTACAGTTGGACTGAAATTTTCCAATTTTGAATGAATAGAATAATAGGTCTATAGTTGAATAAATTTTAATCTGGAAGGAACAATCTATTAAGCCGTTCATATAAAATAATTGACGATGGAGATTGATTAGTTTGAGACTGTAAGGTTGAGATGTATAAATATATATGTACTGAATTGAGGTAAACTAGTCAATATTAAATGAAACTCATTCCATTCTTTTATTTTAAAAATTAAGGATTCTTTTAATCGCTGAATTGTAAAAATACTAACTGTTGCTTTACTGGGATAAAAATAAACTTTTTTTTTTCACAAACTAGTGAACACAATATGACGTAAGTTGCACACTCAGAATTGTTGAAACTGTGCTCGGATGGAAAGAAACAACAAAACAGTATCAATCGTTTTGTAATGATTTTTTTATCAAAATCATTGAGGCACTGCGTCCCACAATGATGGATCTCAAAAAATTCTTACACGAACTCAATTCACAATCCTATGTATAGATTTTATAATTTAAAATAAAGGTACATGAACATTTTTTTTTATTATTTTCTTACATCAGATGAATCATTACATTTATATAACATTCTTTTATATCGTAAGATTTACAGGTGAGACTATAGACCCGATCCAAGCAAGAATTTCCCTTGGATCCACATTGTAACCTCCAACTTTAAAAGAATAACAAATTAACGTACTAAATTTGTAATTTATTGAATTTACCTTACATTTGCACCCATAAATTTTCAGAAATTTCTTCTTGCCCTTATGTTGCCCACTAATAAATTATATTTTCGCCACTATCTTACTTCAAAAAAAAAAAAAAAGGAACTACTTTAAGAGAAAAAAATGAAAGATTTTGAAATTAAGTACAATGAAAGTAACATAATATCTTCATACCGGTTTTACTGTTGCCCCCCACTCTGCTAGAGGTCTTGGCTCCATTGCTGCAGTCACACACCTCTGATTACCTTTTTGACCAATAAGATTAAACCACATAATGGAAAAAAGATGATGGTGACGAAAAGTTAAAAAAAAAAAAAACTTTGGCTGATTCATTATATTCTATGAAAATTGGCCTTTTTATAATTATAAAAATGAAATGTCATGACAAAATTATTTTAAAATATGTACGGTGTTAATTAAGACAGAGAAGTGCAACGATACAAAAAGTGTACATATGAGTTGGGACAACCTCATTCGCTAAGAAGATTGGCGAACTTATTGCATTTAATTTACTTTTCAAGTCCAAGAAAAATGAAAGGGAGTATTTGACAACTGGAATTAGTACATCATGAATAAGCTGAATTCGATTTATTATTATTATTATTTTTTGAATGGGCAACATCTATACTATTCATACTTCTAAACTAGCGTATCCTACAGGGAAACCCAATTTTTGACAATTAGGGGAGAGAGATTGGAAAAACCTACTCAACTCCAATTAAAAGAAGGAATAGGAAGTAAATCTAAACTGAACCCCACAAACCCACTCTAAAAGTTATGATAACTTTTAGAGGGACCACATTTCAGACATATAATTCAGCCCTCAAAATGATTAATCAATAATAAAAATTCTCAATTTGGTTCTCCAAACTATAAAATTTTCCCCATCAAACCCCTTTTATATATGAATTTTCAGTTTAGACCCTCAAGTGTTGAAATTTGTTGTTTTGTCGCATCTCTTACCATGCATGAAGGGTGAAACTATTAAAAATCTGATATATAAAACGATAAATTGAAATAAATTTTGAAGTTTTAGGAGCAAATTACAACTTAATAATTGTACCACAATGTTATGTTTTGAAGCTAATAGGATTAACCCTCGTCTTAACATCTAAGTGATGATTATTGATTAATGAGTAGCAAATCTTCAACCGACACATGTCTCGAGAAAATGCAAACATGTAACTTTTTCCAGAAAAGCCAAAATGGGTAATTAGAAAGGAATGCATTTTTTGCACACCTAGGTGCACGTGGGCCTTATATAATTCAATGAATGAATCAAAATCATAGCAGTCATTCTCATTATAATTGAGAGCCAATTATTCTAGCATATCTATAAATTTTTGTGGAAAAAAGAATCACTTTTTACTTCTGCATTTCCAAAAGTTTAATGTCTGTTGTTTTTGTCTCACGTCCAATAAATGTTTTGACTGTTAATATAACGGCAAAAAAGAAATATTTAGACTTTTTGTACCGAGCAGGCCTTTTTTCTTTCTTCTTTCTTTCTCTTTTTTTTTTCCCTTTTCTTTGTCTCCCTATCTATTTATTGTTTGGTGTAATCAAAATCTATTCATTAATATGAATTGGCCGAAGAGGTTAAAAACACTATCTATCATAATTGTTCCTTTATAGACCCTTTTGTTGATTTAAATGTCCCGAACCTAATACATATTTTTTATTCCCGAGAAGATAAAAGTACAAACATGTATTTATGTAATTCATGCTTAATTTAAAATGCCCTTTATAACTAGTCAAAATGATATATCTAAGTTCTTATTCTAGCACATATATGTGTAACAAAAAAAAAAGTTTTGTGTGTGTGTGTGTGTGTGTGTGGAACAAAAGTAGCTAGCTTTTTGCATTGAAGCGATTATGGGACAACAAACTACTTATTCAAACCTATGATTGAAATGAGTAGAAATTGGATACATTTGTGCCCAAAATGCCAGTCTTTTGCTTTATTGAAAATATGGAAGGTATGCTCTTCAGGGAATGAACTTCGTATGGTTCCAATAATTGTATTAAGAAAGAGTAGTCCAAAACGAGAAATAAAAAATACACACAACACTGGTGGATGTAATTCGCACGGTAGAAAGGCGGTTGTTTCTTTCAACTTTAAACAAAATGGATTTCCGGGATCACATTTCTTAACTGGATACACTTAACAGGAACCAAAATAGGTACATTAATGATTAACAAATGTATACTAATCCCACGTGATTTGTCACGTTGCATCCACCATACTGACCACGAAGATGTTACTAATCCCAAGTGATTTGTCACGTTACATCCACCATAATGACCACGAAGATGTCCCAATTACACTGGTATATATGATTAATGGTGTAACACCCTAGAAAATGCCCTTACAAAAGACATCTTTTTCCTTATTTAGGGTTAAGTGTTAATCCTAGATTTAGTAGTTGGAAGATTTCTTGAGTTAATTAGGGTAATTAGTTAAGATTTTCATTTTAAGCAAGAACATTTAAGTACTAAAGTTAGAATAATATTACTTGACCATTTAATTTATATTAGTGCTTAAATTTTGATTAGCTCATTTTACTATTTTCTAGTCTTTTGACTACTTGAATTTTAACTCAATTTTACTCAAAAATTTCACTTATTTTCCTACTTTATTTCCTTTTCCCTTAGCTGAAAATTTTCTCTTTCTTTTCTTTTTCTCTTGGCCGAAAATTTCTCTTCTTCTTTTCTTCATGTGGCCGGTTTCTCTCCTCTATTTTTGTTCTATTTTGCTTTAATAATTTATGTCTAATTATTAATTATATTAAGTGGTAAGAGTTATTAATCTTCACCAATTAAATTAATCCAAGTAGCTATTCTTGCATTAAAAGACTAACTATTTACTTTACTCTTGTAAGATTTTAATTGGACCACTATTTTTCCCATCTTTTCTTCTTTTCTTTTCCATTTTTCCTAGACTATTTCTCTCTCTTTTTCTCTTCATTTGGCCGGCCCCTTCATTCTTCTTCTTCCCTCATTTTGCTCTCAACTTCTTGGACTTCCATCTCTCAAGTTAGCACAAATCAACCATAGAAAGTGGACTTCTATCATTTCTAATCAAAGTATTAGGCTTATCTAAGGTATTCACCATGAACTTGTCTTATTAATTTCATGTTTTAATTAGTTTTTATTCAAGTTCAATACCAAGTTTCTTGTTAATAATACTTGAAGAAATTAGTTAGAACTTGATATATACTTGTTAGATAAAGTGTTCTTGTGGTTAGATAGACTAGTATGTGGCCTTGGAACCTTGAAATTTCATGGAGAACATGTTGTTTGGGTGAAAGTTCTTGGAGCTTAATCCTTGAAAATTTATGTTTTATATGTGGTTTAGTTGAAGATTTAAGTTGGAACTCAAGAACACTTAAAACAGTCATGCTGGACCAGTTTTAGTAAAACTTTCATAACTTGGTATAGACAACTTGGATTCGAGTGATTCTTGTTGTTTTAGAAACTAGATTGATAGGGCTTTCCAACGGTATAAGGCTTGCAATGTGATTCATTGTATATTAATCGCAGAAAGCTTGCAAAGTCGGCTGAAAATTCGGATCTGCGTAAACAGTTTTGATGATGAGCCAACTTGAGGGCTGATTTTGAACCTGTTCTAGTTGGAATTTTAAGTGATGATCTTCATGAAAGTTGTATCCCTATAAACGTACTTTAAAACCATGTAATCAGAATTCCCTAGTTCTTAGTGGATTGACCCCAGAAATGGCACAAAGTTGGCTGAAAACCAACCCTGTGCAGAGTTGAGTGATGATTCTTGGAGTAGGGATTTTGTATTTGAGTGGAAT
The DNA here is from genome assembly GCA_024721245.1 of Mitragyna speciosa. Lineage (NCBI taxonomy): Eukaryota > Viridiplantae > Streptophyta > Magnoliopsida > Gentianales > Rubiaceae > Mitragyna > Mitragyna speciosa. The sequence continues at coordinate 26,104,836 of CM045555.1, forward strand.
CTTGATTGAATTTGAGTTTAAATTGAACATAGAAGTTGTGGTACATGTTGAATGGATTGGGTTGTTGAATTTTCTTGCAGGTTTAAAAATTTTGGTTAGTCCGATTTAAGGGGAAATGCTGCCGAAATTTCGGTAGAATTAAAAGAAGAAAAATTGATAAGTGAGATTTTAAGACTGGAATATATTCAATTGAGGGAAATTGAAGTGTAGGAATTTTTGGAAATGATCTAGTGATAGATTGACCTCCTTGGAATAAGTAAACCTTAAACCCTAGAAAACCCTAAAACCAAAACCCTAGAAATAAGTGGGGTATTTTCTTGAATTTTTCTTACTAAATTTACTAGGATTTTAATTGAGTTTTTATATTATTATTTCTTTTAAATTTCAGGGTCCAAAAACACATCACGACTTTCACGAGAGATTTTCTTAGGCTTTCAAGGTGAGTGTCCTTATGTGTGCATGATGCATGGAATGTGATATTTTATTTGATAAATATTATGCGAAAATTTGCAATTACTATGTGAATACCTGTGCTACGTGAGGAAAGATGTGTACTTTATCACATCTGTTCCGCAACATGTTACTTGCTTTCATTGACCAATGTGTTACTTGTGTGTGCGTGAGACTACCGTGACTAACTTCCATGTTATTTCACGGTTAGTCAACCCGGCTGCACGTGGGAGGACATAAGGTGTTGGGTGTTTTAGGGTTTGATGTTCTTTCCTTTTAAGTTGTGAATCCTCAAAGAGGCCAACTCCGGATTGAACCTGTTTGCTTGTTGGCCCTCCAGGGTTGAGAATATCTCCCTGGATGTGGTAGCTTGTACGGAGGTTATAAGGTGATTGGCGGTTAGGGTTTGTGTTTGATAAAACTGATGTGTTCTTTGATAAAGACCTGAGTTATTATCTCGGTCCAAATATCGTGACTACATGATCAGTACTTGCTCTTTCTGCGGTTAAGCTTGCTTCCGTAGTTGAGCCCTGTATCCTCCTTTGACTACATGTTAAATTAAATTGTTCATATCTTGATTTATTAATTAATTGCTCGATTATTTTATTTACTAAAATAATGAGTTCTTGATTTGATTGCATGACTTGGACATTCACTGGGCTATTATAGCTCATTCCGTTTTATTTGTTTTCCTTTACCCAGGTTTCTGAAAAATGAAAGCTGGACCAACTGGTTTTTATTATTATAAAAGTTTCAGTTATTGTAATAGTCGAACTGTGTTAGGCTACTTTTGTGAAAAACCATGTATGTTATGACGTGTAAACTTTTGATGTGAATTGTACCTTATGTTAAATAAAATGAGTATATTTTATTTTATTCCATTTTATTTTAGTTTACTTTATTTTAAGTTAAGTACACTCGGACGTTTGCGTGAGTGCGTGAATCGAGACCTGGCGAGAGCTAGGCAGGCAGTCCGCTAAGCCCTTTGGTGCGCCTCTGGGTAAGGTGGGGCTTTCACAAATGGAATCAGAGTAGATTAGATCAATAATTCAATTTAATTACATGTTCAGTTTTGATCTAAAAAAAATGAGATGATTTACCCATGTAACAACATAATTCCTCTTCCGAAATTTATATGGGATGATTCATCCCACTTGGGGGTTGGTGGGATTAATAATCTTACCCCACATTTGGTACATAGAAATGGTTTGGAATGGAATGTCTTTCCACCCAGAATAGGTTGGAAAACATTTTTCATTCAATTATTTGGTAACCAAAGTCATAATAGAAAATCTATTTTTTTTTCAATATTTGGAATAATCATATTGAGATGTTAGAATGGAATAAAATACATAATGATTTGACAAAAGTGCCATGAATTATTTATAGATACACACGCACATGCGCACGCACACATATGTATGTATGTGTGTGTGTGTGTGTATATGTATATTTATATGTGCATATATACATGTATATTTGCATAAGTATGTATGTGTGCGCGCGCGTATGTGTGTGTGTGTACATATATGTATATATATATATATATATATATATGTAAATGTATATGTATATATTGTTTGTGCTATATACAATTTGTGTTCGTAAAAGAAAACTTAACATTTTTAATTTAATAATAATTGGTATTCTTATTATAAATAATTCACTTGTGTTAATTATTTAACTTTACTATATAAATAAATATTTTTATTTTTTTGGTATTTTTTAGCGATATAACCAGTAATATGGAGAAAACATACATATTATTTATTAAGTGGTAAAGAGAACAATGAGGGATTCTTAGAGAAGAATAGAGAACATAAAGAATGATCGATTTTAGTGAAGAAATGTGATAATATGTGAGGATAAACTTGACATGGTATATTTTTTGTTTCCCAAATGAAATGGGAAACATTTTTCCCTAAGATTTGGTGAGGAAATGGTCTTTCCAGAAAAAAGGTGGAATGGCATTCCTAAAGGGAAATGCTTTTTAACTTACAAGGCCCATACCAAACATGAGAATAGAATGGATCAACTGGAAAGGCCTTTACATTCCAAGTCATTCCTGTGTACCAAACGTGGAGTTAGGATAATGATCAAGTTCGATAATTCTTAACATGTCTTAGCTACCCGTGTTTAAATTATATTACTGCTAAGAATCAATAAATCACTTGCACGTCCTTCTTAAACTATTTTTTCCCCTTTTAGAGTGAATAATTTGCTTGCTATTGACAAATATAGTTTTTCCACTTTTCACGAACAATTTACAATCTAGAGCAAATAGGTTTAACCATTAGAAAATTTTGTGATAAGATTGTTGTGCATACAAGCGACCCTTGTTTCCAACTTTACTGCAAGAAAGATCATGGATTACTAAAAGAAAGGATATTAAATTTAAAAGGATTTAATAAAGGCTAGTCTAAAGCCCATGTTAAAGCTAGGGCTATTGTCAAATCTATCACGAGCGGCTCAATCAACAACTCAATTTGAGCTCGACGTTGACCGAGTTTGAATCAAATTTGAGTAGTAGCTATTACTTTAACAGTTCAAGTAGCGAATTAGTGGATTACTAAACAAAGGATACTAAAGATGACAACACAAATTTGAAAGGGGGGCTTGTTACACCTCGAGCCAGCGGGCTCAATGCGTGATCAAAGTTTTAGCAGTTAAATCCAATTATTTTGGCTCTGTCCTCACTAACTCAAAATCGATATCCCAAATTAAACTTGAGTGCTTAGACTCAACTTATACATTGGTCAATGGTACTTATCATTTCCAATGTGGGGTATCATATTCATCCTTTTTATTAAGTTTTGCATCCTCGCAAAACCCAATACATTTCATAATCCGAACTGACTGCTTGATTGTGTCAAATTTTAGAGGTAGCTCGTACGGACTTTAAAGGTAGCACCTACCCTTAGGTCGATGTAGCACTTATCTCCATATAACACTTAGTTCATTCACTTCCTTGCGCAGTTGCAGGCCAATACCATGGGCCCAATCTTACCTAGTGCAGAGACCATATAAGGTTCGCTTTGATACCATTCTGTCACACCTTGGGCCAGCGAGTCCAATGCGCGACTAGATTCTTAGCAGCTGAGTCCAACTATTTGGTCTCCGTCCTTCGTTAGTTCAAAATGAATATTTCAAGTTGGACTTGAGTGTTTATATTCAATTTATACATTAGTCAATATTACTTAACATTTCTGAGATAGTACAGGTAACAGGTTTAATCACTACAACAATAAACACATTTTGAGGCATTTAAAAGTGTCATATAAAGTAGTTTTTCGAGACACTTTGGCTTTTGAGGCGCTCACATAAAGCGTCGTGCAAACCCACCGTTTGGAAAGGGTTCGAGACACTTTCAAGCGTCGTAACAGATAATTATGAAGCATTTGAAAGTGCCCTGATAAACTTCTATCGTGACACTATGCAATGTCTTAATATACAGCTATTAGGGCGCTTGTAATGGTCATTTTACAGAGATTAAAAGGCACTTGAAAGTGTGTTAATAGACTCTATCATAACACTCTATAGTGACTTAATAGACATCTATTAGGACACTTGTAATTGTCATTTAACATAGATTTTACAAGCACTTGATAGTGTCATTTTTTCGTTTATTAAGGAGCTTTGGAAGGTCATGTAAATTGGGTCTGCGGGTGCTCCAAAGCTTCGCGAGAGGTTTTGATTTTTTTGTCAATTTTATTGCAGCCAAAATCTTTTATCCAATAACATGCTTAAGGCCACTAAATACAATTTTTCATCCATTATATCTTAGACAAAACAATAGACCAATTCAAGTGTTTGACTAATCAATTCAAAGGAACTGCCAAAAATATGTAGTACATGACCATTTATTTCAATTTCAACAAAAGTATTTTACATGATGTCTTCAAAATGAACCATCAGTATCCAAAACAAAGTTCAAATAAACCAAAATCTATTAATAAAATCAGTTCAACTCCAGATTTGCTTTGCAACAAAGAGAGATAGCAAAATAACTCCAGCAACACCTTGTCCCATAGTTGAATAATCAATCTTCTTGAATTTTTACCTACAAGAAATGTGTCATTGAGTTATAACACTAACTTATCAAGTGCAAGTTCTTAACTATGGTTCTAAATCCTAAAATTCAAGTAACAAAAATCATAATAACATCGAAAAAAATTACCAAGTTGGATGGCCATAACTTACAAGTCATACCAATTTCGGTAGTACTTCTTCTATATCTTAAATATTTTATAAAATTTTCTACACCAAATATCAATAAACAACCTCACTTTGCCAAGATTAAACTCTTTTTCTCTCATTCCATGACTAACAATCTAATTTCAATGTCCTTATCCTACAAAATACATAAGTCCAATTTCAATGTCCTTACTCTTTAGCATTCAAGAAACTAAGAGAAGTCAATCACGCATTGCTCACATGCATAAAAAGCTACCAGTGCCAAGCAAGTGGAGCTTGGCAAACTAAAATGGATTGACAATAATAAACACGTGCACATAAATGTCAATAGCCAATAACTCATTCACTAGAAAAGTCTAAAAAAGACAGATTGAACTACAAAATGTTTCTACATGTTTCTCTATTGCAAGTTTCTTCAATCATAATCATCCTACAACGGGGGATGCGATCATCTTGCTTTCTAGCATATGGACCATAACTTACAAGTCACAAACAGTAAAACTTGGTGCTGGAACTAACTAGATGTCATTTGATCTTAGTAAAACACTTCATTGTTCTTAAAAATGAGCAAAAATTGTAGGGAGGGAAATTAAGATCCCTTCTAGAATATTGCACCATACAACTTAATATTATCCCCTCCCGCCGCTATAGAAGTCAATCTAGAAGTCTAGTGAACTCAAGGAATTTCAATTTCAACACACACCTTTCACTAACATTGAACTTGCAAATAAGAAGATAAAAGTTGGAGCATAAAAAAATCTCCAATTAGTTGATGAGGTCCAACTCTTCAATGAAATCCAAAAATAAAAGAAGAAAAATGGAAGCTCACAAATGCCCAGTCAGTTGCACCCCACTTCATTTTTTCCATTGAAATTTCCAAAAAAGATCAAATGCTGCAAAACAACAATTCATAAACCAAAGAATCCAACTACAATTTCTGTCCAAAAACAATAATATTACCCAACTACTTCACACGCTACTCTTAAACACGAACCAGATTGGTAAACTTTTACTAAGTATATTTGGTACAAAGATTAGCGACACCAAAAGAAATATTCATACAAGAACCTTGAGCCCCTCAATCAAAGCAATCTCTTATGTATTGTGTTCTAACTTTTATGGTTGTTAAGCATAAAAATGCTTGAGCAGCCAATGATGATTATTTTGTCAACCTAAGAACCTTTAGTGGAAAGAAATAAAAAGCCTATGTTCATTAAGTACCCTTTACATATACACATACATACCACATATGCCAAATTTATAATACATACTTGCACCAGGATTCATGATATGCAATAAAAAACATGGTAGCAACTTGCAACTGGGAGCTAGCTATTAAATGATAGAATGAATGCTCAATTTTTACATGGACATAATAATATCACTTGTGCATCTTGCAGTGAAACGTATGCATAATTGAAGAGAGTTAATAGCTTATTGTATTTCAAATCAAACTGAAATGCATATTAAATAGGTAACTAACCACAAAATTAACACCAATGTACCTCACACCTTTTTGTACTATTCCTATACTCCACTAATTATAAGCATAATCATGTGTCCTTGGTTCAATTAAAAATCATCCAAAGTTAACATTCTAGTAATTTCAAGAATTGCAGTCTTCTGAATTCATTATTTAACAATCATTTGTATTGAATATTAGTTACCAATTTGCAGTTTCAATTTCAGGACTTGTCACGAAAATATAGATCCCAAGCAAATGAACATATGCAGAGAATAAACAACTTATAATCCAACATTATAACACATGGGGATAAGGGAGGAAAATGAAGAAAATTTAGATGGGTTATAAAAAATGAAGAATACAGTTTTCTAAACTACCATTACCTAATAATCATTAGAAGTAAATCTAACACACAAATAGGTATAAGAAATGAAGTCCTATAAGCAAAATGATAAAAAATTAGCATGATGGTTCTTCATATCCCAATGATCTATTTCGTCAGGATACAAAGGCTGAACAAACATAAATCTTTCACAGGGAAATTTAAAAAAAATATTGCAAAAAACAAAAAAACAAAAAAACACTAAAACATTAAAAGATATGGATCTAGATAGATAACAATAACAACCAAAAAACTCCAGCCAGCCCTATTAGAATACCCAATCAACAGAGGGAAAAAAAAAAAGTAAAGAACAAGCAAAAAGAAAAAACAAATCAAGCGGGTAATGTTCCCCAAGTTGGACACCCAAAACATTAATTTATTTAACCGTGGCAAAACACTTTTTATGATTCTTGAAAATATCATATCTCCAAATTGCACAGTCCTAATGCGTATAACTTATGCATCAAAATAAGGAAGTAAACCAAGAGTGTAAAATGATGACACGATGCAGCAGAAATTGCTACCAGCTCTCAAATTTAAATTCTCCCTACTAAATCTATTTTTACGTCCAACTCTCAGTGACACCCAAGTCTTCTTTGCAGAATTTAAAACAAAAAAAGGTTTCAGCTATGACACAGATTAAATTAAAACAAACATTTGCAAAGAATTATTTCCTTATTTTACATACCAAGTCTTCTGCTATGATATTGACCTTTCCAACAGCTCTTGATACAGCATCAAATAAAGGTTTTCCAGGTCCTACCTACTGGAAATAAAGAAATCAACAACTTGACTTCTTTTAAGATTAAGGAGAATGTATAACCAAAAAAATAAAAAGATTAAAGAAATCTAACCTAACTTCTTTTAAAGGAGAATGTATAACCAAAAAACAAAAAGATTAAAGAAATTTGACCATCCATCATCCTACGGTTGCGACTTTTGCTTCTGCATAATTGCATAAAATTGAAAAACTAGTTATTCAAGATATTACACATCCATAAAATCCAAGCAACTGAAAACAATCTCACCAGAACGAAAACCCAAAAGCCAGTAAATCCTCTAAAGTGATCAATCCTGAATTCGTCAAATAGATATTGGGCGTGTCTAACCCGTCTTGGACCTTTCCTCAAAGCGGGCCTTGGCTCCTTAGCATCATGACCTTCTTGTCGCCAAAGTTAAGGCAGTCAAGGGTGACGACGTCCTCCACATCGACGTCCAAGGTGTAGCGGGTGGAGAAGAGAAGAAGGGGAAAAGGGTTTTGAGAATTGGGAAAGTGGATTTTAGAGAGGATCGAAATTTCAGGGAAGGAAAAAGAGAGAAGCGGGCCTTTTGTTTTGCTACTTTTGTTTAGCGCCAACTTTTTGTTTTTTGTCTTTTTTTTTATAAGTTAAACGACGTCACTTTGCCCTTTTTACTTTAATAAAACTAAATAAATTATTAAAGTTAAATAACATATCAATCAAAAGTGTCATGAAAACATCTTTTGTGACACTTCTTGAAAAAGTGCCCCAAAAAAGGTGTCATGACAACATAATTTTCTTGTAGTGAATAAAGACTAGTCTAAAGCCCATGTTAAAGCAAACAAAAGCTATAGTTCCAGAATTCCATAATTTTTTTTATAAATACAAATTGTTTGATCGTAAGAGTAACGCATCTTTTTTCATGTTTAAACAAAATGAATTGTGAAATCTGTAAACAACTTTATACACATATGAACATGTGTTGCGCGGCAGGAAAATTGAATAGAACTTATTACTTCTTGCAATGATTGTCAAGTACTCGCATATGGCATCCTCAAACGCCCTTCTAATCGCATCGTCAATAGATCGCATGTGGCATTCTCAAACGCCCTTCTAATCGCATCGTCAATAGATTTGAAGCACTTTCGTCAATCTTACATATAGCCTACTTTATCATATACATATAGATGTTGGCATATAGCCTCCTTTTATCATGCATATACATATATTTTTGTATGTGTGTGAGAAAATAACATAGTTACGGTAGATATAAAAATGAGTGATAAATTTTGTCTAAGTAAATGACATTGCAAGTTGATAAATTTTGTCAATAAAATGGTAGTAAAATGTGGTGACGAACATTGCCATAACATTATCCGTGTACATGTCTTCCAACCTATGCTTCGGTATAAGCACTGTAGGATAAATATGGAGTATCACAGGCTTTTCAGACTAGATTAGGGATCACTACTTCATGAACAAGAAAATCCTGGACCTTCTTCCATCCAAGAAAGTAACATAAGTACATAGCCAAGAATATTGTGAAATAATTTATTTTCATTATATATGATACTTTGACTAATGATTGGTAGAAATCGAATATGAAGACATGCTATTAAATCAATTAGAGCGATACTAATTAATCAAGTGAAGGTATCAGCCATCATTATATGGGTAAACTTATACATGAGCCAAGTCTAATTGCAATTGCTGACTACTATTAGACCCTTTTGACATGGCCAACCATTTTGTATCCAGTTTTTTAGATCTCAAATGTGAGGCATAAATACTAATAATAATAGTAGGTAATCCTCTTTTTTTTTTTTAGTCAATTGGCAACGTTTATTCTATTTCTACTTCTATTCTGGCCTATTTTAAGAGAAGGCCCAGCTGGGCCTGAGAAACCGACGAAAATTGAATCACTATCAGAGAAGACGGGTACATCATGTTTAAGACTGAAGCTTAAATCCTCAACCTCCCACCCTACAAAAACTTAAGTATTTTTGTGGTGGCTAACAGCCCATGAGCATTGCATGGCTGAAATGTTAATGGTTTATGCTCTAAGTCTGTTATTCCAAATTCCAAACCCATGCATGGGTGGACTTCCTTTAACATGCTAATAACCCCCTTTCCTTCAAAACTTGATAATTGTCATAATCTTACCTAAATAGACTTATGCCCCTAAGCATTCAACTTAATTTTTCTCTTTCGAACATTCATAAAGGGAAACTGTTACAAGCAAAATTTCGCATATTTTACCTTATATACAGTCCTTTTTATGTCATGAAATACTTTTTATATATTTCTCATTTCAAGCTAGGGGGAAGCACATTTCAAGCTATTTCGAGTTATGATTGATACAATAGCACATGATTAGCTAGCACATGTGTGACAGAAATGCTTGTCCTCCTTCAGGCTACGGGAAGCCACATGAAGATTCTGCCTTTTTATCTTCTTTGTATTGTCATGTAATGGATGAATCCCGGCCGGTGCCTTCGCCTTCAGCTTACCAACTTCCATTGTGCAGCACTCTCAAGGAAGGACAGCGACCTCCATAATAAGTCCACTATATGTGCTTCTGATGCTGTATGTGAAAGTCAAGCTTTATAATCATGGCATGGCCTGTTTTGGTTCTCGGGAACCAAAAAGTTGTTATCAATAATAGACCATGGGGCTAAGGGCCATCTAGAGTCATTTGGTACTACCTTTTCGTGCATCTTGAAGACAGAATGGTTTTCTTTCACATTTTGCATCCTGCTTGCATTAATACTTGTCGGGATAACTTCTTGCTCACACGCGAATTTCTTAAAAGAGTTTTCCGACATTTGACAACTGATAACGTCTTTATTCACACTCACTCCACTCGTTTCTAGTACTAGGGGTTTTTGTAATAGAGAATAATATTGGATGTTTGTCATGTATATAACTGATATTAATATTTACCTAATAATTCTTTTAGTTTTTTATTTTTGAAAGGCTCAGTATCATAAATTTATAAATCCTATTACACGCACAAGAAATTCAGCAAAAGTGAAACACAAACTAAAGGAGAATAACTTTATTTATCAATTGGAGAAGGTTACGTTTTGCTCTAGTGGCATCATCTAATTTACTTTTGGAGGAAAATAAACAAAGTTAGTAACATGCACGTAGAACCCACAAAATTTATAGGGTTCAAATATCAAGTCACAGAATTAATCACAAGAAAATATATGAAAGATGAAAATAAAAACTCACAATATTATTAATATCTCAAACAATAAAGAAAAAACTCTGTGGAGTCTTTCTCTAACAAATAAGACCAACAAATAACCTATTTATGGCTAACAAAACTTAATGACAAGAAATACCAAACACAATTAGTTACCAAATAAACTATTATATTATAAATAGAAAACTACTAAAAACCAAATAGGAAATTACCAAGTTTAATTTAATTGCTCCAACAATGCATGAACTAAAGGTGAATTAGAACGATAAGAGGGTCACATAATTTTAAATTGAAACAAACTATCAATGCAAAATGAGAAAATATGTTCAATTGCAATGTACACAAATTTCACTACCTATCAAATTAAAGGGTAAAAAATTGACCAGATTATGTAAAATCCTGAGATTATACACATTAATTATTTTGACTCTTTTCTGCTAAACCATTGATATTGAATTTCGTATTGCGATTTGCATACTGCATAATTAAGGAAAATTACTTTTATCTAAAAACAAAAAAAAAAAAGCTAAGTCTATGGTGCAATGGTACAAACAATCACGTACGTCTCGCCACCAGATTATCATTCGTCTGCTGAACGAGATAAAAAGCGTAATGGATGGCCTACTTGTTTCTGAATCTGGCGCGCTTCGAGTTGTCCATGTAATCGTCCTTCACTCTGGCGTTAAAAAACAATTCCGATCAGTTAAAGCCATCCACTAACACTGATTTTTCCTAGCACAGGTACTGTTTCTGATACGATTTGTTTGTATTCTCTCTTTTTTTTTTTTTTTTTCTTAACCAAAATATGCCATCATTCACTTATGGTCATGACATTTGGGCACGTGATTTAGCAGGTACTCTAGGTATGGTTGCAATCAAATCATATCGTATTATTATTATTTGTGTCAAATAGTTCATGATTAGTAAATAAAATAATTTTAATTGTACACGTGAGTTATTTAGTTGAAAACAAAAAGTATCCTTTTCGAATTTAAATTTTGAATATTTGAATTTTAGATTATTAAACCCTTACTTCTTATGAATTTATGCAAACAATAATCAAAAGTTTGGAATAGGGATTGCATATGATCAATCTTTAAATATTGTGCAAGTCATTCAATATTTACTTAATATTGGACTTTTTTGTTGTTTTGTAAGGTTTTTTTTTTTCATTGCCATTTATAGGAAAAAATGGAATGATTTATACCCATCTTCTTGTAATGAAAATGCATCGACTGAAAGGAATAAATTCGTTATCAAGCTCTTCGATGAAATTGAATTAATGAGAAAACCCATTTTTGCATATAAGACCTATTTAAACTCTTTGATTTAATTCTTAAGATAATATTACTTACTTGACCTCAAATGCAATTGTCAACAATTTACACACACGCACGCGTGTGCACACACACATATATATATCAATCAACTAAGTTAATAAGTTTTTAACTCCAAAGAAAAAAGGGTTTTTTTTTTATTCTCTCTTCTCCACAATGTATATTATAGGGATGATTTCAAAAACCTCCCCTAAGAGTTTTGACAATTTTACCTAGCACCTTGATGTTTGAAAAATTACACTAACCTCCCTTGTATTTAGTATTTTTGGTAACAATAGGGCTCATGTTCGTAAAAATTCCCTATTAAAATCCTAAACTACCCTTTAAAAAAAAGAAAAACAATTCTAATGGTTTTTTGTTTATCGCCACTACTACTTCCAGTAGGGGTAGCAATTTTTTACTTGATCTGAAAACACGACATGAATCTAACATGAAAATAACGGATTTGGGTCAAGGCTTAGCGAGTTCGAGTCGGAATTGGGTCGGACTTGACTAACCCGCCAAACAAACAGGTCAAGCTTGGGTTGGAATCGATTTGACCTATCTGACGCGAAAAAAAAAAAAAGGTCGAGTTTGGGTCGACCCATTTGACCCGAAAAAAACTTTACATTAAGGAAGTTTTTCATGTCAAACGGGTTGGCACGTTGGCGAGTCGACCCACTTGACTGGAAAAACTTCCTTAATAATAGCATGTGAATTTTTTTTGGGGTTTGCTGGTCGACCCGCCAACCCGTGATGGGTCATGTTCGAGTTGGTTCTTTACCGGTTAGGGGGTCGGGTTCAAATTGACGGATTGGCTGTTATACTTGAGTCTTAACCTGAAAAGCCAACCCGAAACTTGATCCAATTGCCACCCTTAACTACCAACCATCGTATCGCCGCTGCCGCCGCTGCCACCATTATCCCTTCTCTATCACCACCATTGCCATTTCCACCAGTCAACGGCACTATAAGCAACAAAAAAAAAAAAAAGTCAAGTTTGCATGTGCCATTTTTGTCAAGAAAAAAAAAGAAAACAAAAAATGATTCTTATGGGTTTTTGCCACACTGTTGTTACCGCACCACCAACTCAAGTCCATCCCAACTGCATCATAAGCAACCAAAGAAGAAATCCAAATTTGCATCTTTTTACTACTTCCTAATCTACTACCACCACCACCACACAAACTCTATCTCCCTTAGCAATCACCATTACCAAAGCAACTAGAAAAATAAAAATCAAAATCAAAAATCACATTTTGTTTTTACCACTTGAACTACCATACCACATTGGCTCTATTTTCATTAGTTACTACCATCATAAACAATCGGATTATAGAGGCAAAATTTCTAGAGATACTCCCTAATAAGGCCACCCAAATCTATTTGTCCGAAAATAATTCTATGTTAGTAACTTCCAAACCCCAAATTCATCAACTAAGATAACACAATACTATGCTAGAAAAAATTTCAAAAAATTTAAAAGCCCTTAGATCTCATAGCTTCAAAAAATCATAAACAAAATAGATAGTAGGCAATGTATGGTTGAGTAGAAAAAAGGCTCGTGGAGTTGGAGAAGGCTTGATGTTAGGGATGAGTTTGAGGAATTTGGGAGGGGGGTGGGGAGGTTTGTGCAATGGGTATTAATCAGGAGGAGAAGGAAGTTGGTATTGATGGGAAAAGAGAGTAGATTGAATGGAGTTTGATGGTTAGAAGAGATAGGAAAAGGATCAAGAGGAGGGCTATGGGAGGTGAGCGAGGTGCTGATTGAAGAGGAAGAGAAGATACGTGGAAAAAAGGACGACTGATTGGGAAAAGAAAGGTAGGCAGTTGGTTGTGGTTGCATAGAGAGGTAGAGAAGGAAGAGTATGATGAGCTATGGGTCATTATAGCCATTTCAGCTAACCAAGGGAGTTAGTGTAATTTTTCAGACTTCAGGGGTGCTACTTGAAATTTTCAAAAACCTTAGGGAAGGTTTTTGAATATGTTGAATTTTCGATGGTGAATCTTTTTTAAACCATATATTTCGATAATTTATTAGGTTTCAAGAAAAACAACCGGAAGAATTGTGTTGCACCATTCTACATATGTTATCAGCTATATAGTTCTTTCGTTTTACCATTTCTGAACCCAATCTGAAAGTAGAAACAAAACAAATTTAAAAATCCGCACGACATCCAACTCGAAATCAATCAATTATAACCAAATTTATTTGACTTAATCAGTTTACAATTTAAATCATTTGAACACCCTTCCTAGCTTACACGGTGTTGGTAGCTGGAATTCAATAGTTCACTTCAAGTCTAATAAGAAATGATGTGCTGGAAGAACTCTGCCTTCCCAAGTTATATTTCCATACCCAACAGTCAAAATGTGTATAGTGACTGATAAATCACAAATCATTCTTTCATGCTTTATACTTGTGTTCTTTAAATCAAATCTGAGTGGCCATGCTGATTAAAGGCAAAGAAAGACCCTGTCTAATTTAGCGGGGAGATTGTCCCTATACCCAAACGGCATTTTTAATTAGCATGTGCCACTATAGTTATAGCATCATGTGTAGTCACAGTCGTGAATGACAAGAAAGTGTTTTGGTGTATTCGTAAAATGAATAATGATGTATAATGCGAACTCTGAAAATTTTTATGCAATTTTACTAGAATATAAGTTTCTAAATTATTGTATGATTTTTTATAAGGGTTGCATATTCAAAGTTCGTAGCTCAAAACATTATTATTATTTTTTTAGAAAAGATCAGGTGATTTGCAGTTACTAAGTACTACTAAATCACGTGTAACTAGGAAGGAATACTTAATTATTGATCATTTAAATTCAATAATATGATACTATTGCAAAGGCCTTTGAGTGTGAATATGCTAGATGAACACTCTTCTCCTCTTTTCTGTTTCTAACACTCTTCTCCTTTTTTCTGTTTCTTCCCTTTTTTAATCGAAAAAAAAACCTTTAAATAATAGGGGTTTGGCATAGACTCCAACTCTTTATTCATGTTAAAATAAATTAATAAATATGGAGGGTGACTTGATAATCTTACCTTCAAATATATATATATATATATATATATATATATATATATAAAGAATCTAGCATAAGCAAAATATTTCATAATATCTAGTCTTGCTTGACCACTAAAAACAGTAGCAAAATACTGCTATACAAAGAAAAGTGGCAAATTACTACTGTTATACAAAGAAAAAGATGTCTGAGACCACCTTTGCTTTTGTATCGTGAAGTCTTTTATATTTACTAAGCTTAACAAAACTTGCATTATTAACTCAACATTCCAACGATAAAATTAAGAGATTCCTTAGAATTCTAAAACTTCTCTCGATTTATAAATCATTCACCAAGTTTGTTTAGAAAAAGCTTAATTGCCTTGTAAGCTACAAACTAACTAAGAAGTATGAAGAGTGCCGGCTTCAATCTAAACAATGGCCCTTGTTAGTTTTTACCTTTTATTTGTGGTCATTTTTTGAAATTCCATGATTACGTTTTTAGCTTTTGTATGTGTGTGTTTTGCATCCCACAAGTTGTAAGTTTTCAGTTTTCAATTCAATAAGGGTAAATTACTATTAAACCTCCTATGGTATTGCGTTCGATCACATAACTCCTATAATTTTAATATGACCACATAACCTCCCGTGGTTTATGAAATGTGAAAAATGGACTGAATCAATGCAGTGTCACGGAATATTCTCAGAATATTTCAAATTTCCTTCTGCTGATGCAGAATATTCCGTAACAATAAGTGGATTAAACATGCCTAGTGCGAAATATTTCCTCTATTTTCACATTTCATAAAACTATAGGAGAGTTATGTGGTTATATTAAAACCATAAGGGAGTTATATGGTCGAAGGCGATACCAAGGGGGGTTATCAGTAATTTACCTATTCAATAATCATAACTACAATTCAAATCTTTCACAAAATTGGTTACCTCATTAACTATAATAAAATATCATCACTCGAGAGACATACTTATCAATTATACATTGAGAGGGTTATCTTATTCTATTTTTATTCCAATACAAATCACTTTAGTTGGTCGATCAAGTGAATGTGGTCTGAAACTTTAAACCTAATTTGGACTAATAAACCTCTCAAATCAAAGGATAAGACTCTGCGGTCAAACGTCACACAGATTTGCAAGATAATGTTCAATCACCCATTCTTGGTTGTATTCACCAACCAACTTTACACGGCTACTTATACTAGCAATCAGTGGAAGTATGAAAACAAAATTTCAATTGTTACCTTCCAAAAAGACCAAATGTTCAGTGGAAAATGAACATCTATAAATAGTCTATTTGTGGAATTGAATCCTGTTCTTCTTCTGTAGCTTCCAAGAAAAGTAGCAAAATGACCAAAAAAAAAAAAAACTTCTTGTCCTTTTTTATTTGCTTAGTGACTTTACATGTGGAATATAAGAAATCTCCAAAGGCGACAGCATAATTTCGTAGTAAAGATTCTTTCCTTCCAACAGTTTAGGCATTGGCTTTTGTTGTTCTAACTACTGTGATTAAGTCATATACTTTTTACACCATGCCTAATGATGGTGCAAAAGGCACTTTCTGGCTCAACATCTTTAACAAAATTTCAAAGTCTTGGCTTTATTTGTGTTTTTTTCTTTTTTCTTTTTTTTTTTTGTTGGGGGGGGGGGGGGGGGGGGGATTTCAAAAGCTCAAGTTTATCTGGATTTATCTAGTTCACAAAGTAGAGAAAATATTTACGAAAATGATACAGTATCTTGCAAGCTACTGCCTTTTTTTTTTTTTAAATCCAATTGTTTACTGAATTTTCTTTACGATTGTGCTCTTTTAATAGGAATCACAGGAGTTTCAAAGTGACAGGAGTAAAGATTTGAAAAAAAAAAAGTAGTATTTGGGATATTAAAAGTTAGCTTCTCGTGAAGATAAGACTTTTGCGCGGGGATTTGGAAAATGAAGAAATAAAAGAGGTAAAAATCAGCTGTATAATCATAAGATTTTGACATGATACCATTTTTTCCATAAACGTTAAAAGTCTTAGCAAGAAACACCATAAGATTTTGACATGATACCATTTTTTCCATGGGTATTATATTATGAGTCTCAGAAAGAAAGAGCCTATAGATTTGACATAAAAGAATGATTGAATAATTCCAAGGTTTTCATAAATTTGTGAACCCTGCCTAACATATTCTTGAAAAGTACACACGCTAAATTTATTTCAATTTTGATTTGTCAATCAACTTTGTTCCACTAAAATAACCTGGATGCCCCTCTTTCGCTCAAAGCATGTGTTAGTCCAATGTGTTACTGGAAGTAAATCGTCTCATTTAATTTGAGAGTAATCATGAGAGCCATGCTTTTGCGTAATGCCTATTTTAGGAGTTATGAAGGGGGAAAAAATGAGAAGGAAAAATTAAGTTGAGAGAACAAAAGAAAAAGAAAATAATTGATAAAATTTTCTCTCTTGAACTAGAGTTTAAGAAAGAAATTAGATGAGAATTGATTTGTTACTGGTCTTTGAATTAGGGTCTTATTTTCACAATTTTTGTTGGAATAATTAAATCAGGGTCTTGAAGATTATTATTTGTTTTTAATGTAGTTTTCTATTTAATAGTAGATTAGTTTATTTGGTAACTGTTTGTATTAGTTGTTTCTTGTTTCAAATTTAGTTTGTTATAAATAGGGTAGTTGTTGTTAGAATTTGAGTCTCAAAAGATTCTTTAAAATCCATGGAACTTATCGAGAGTCTGCAGAGACTATTCTCGAATTTTTTCATTGTATAAGATATTAATAATATTGTAAATTTACTTTATTCTACTTATATTTATATTTTTTATTATGATTAATATCTCTTAATTCTGTAATTATGTGAGTTGATATTTGATCATCTAAATTTTGTGGAATCTACAATTGGTAAGTTGATGTTTGAACCTTTAAATTTTGTGGATCTTACAATTAATATCAGAACCAGTAGAAGCCAGTCTACGAAATTAGTTCTGAAGTTCTCAGTTGGAAATAAATTACCAAGTTAAAAGGTTAGTTTTGAGTTTTATTAGTGGCACAAGATTTATCATGTAGTTATCAAAGTTAGACCACAAGGTTAGGTCTTGAAATATTTCACTGTTGAGGAATAAACATAAATTAGGATTGATTAGGTGTTGGAACAAAGACGAGTGAAGGATACTTTCAGAATTATTGATTGCTACATAGTTGCATAATTGAAGAGCTTAATTTAGCTATCATCTAGTAAAGCCAAATAAATTGCCAAATAACTTGCAAAGTAAGAGAAGAAGAATTTATTCATCTAGGTAAATAAATTTTTGTGATCTTATGATGGATAGAGACTTAGTCAATGGTGAAAAATTTAGAATTTTGCATACTAATTCCATTTTTCAAAAGAAAACATAATGGAGAAAGATATGAAAAAATATCTCAAAACAATGTGATTTAAGTGATATTATTACCCATCATTTATATGAAAAAACTCAAGAAAATAAGAAAAGATTAATTTCAAGATTATATTCAAATCAGTGAGTGGGAGAACTTGTATGATATGTTTTCTAAGATAGCTCAACTTGTGCCAACTTAATAGAAAATCTAAATTTTGTTTCTTGTGGGAAGTAAATTTTGATGAGAACAAATATACTAAGAGTGTTTCCGTAAATTTTAATTTGTGTGAAAGTTTTGATTTGGACATGATATTTGACGTGATGAAGAATGAAGAACTTATCACGGACAACGAAGAAGTGGATAATTTGTTAGAGCAAAAAGAAAAGGTTGTGGATGAAAATTTTGTTGTCACTAATATCGAGAAAGTGGATATTTGGTTGTGAATAATTTCTCCTAATTCTTGAGTTGATATTTAAACTCCTAAATTTTGAGACTTCTACAGTTTTCATTCCCTCCTTCTCTTCCTACTTCATTCATCAATAGTACATATGCAACAGAAATCCAAAATTCCACGAGACGCTCCAGAGGTATTACTTTTATCCTCGGAATCTGACGCCAAAACATTAGTCACAAAGTTGGAAAAAAAAAGAAAAATAAAATAAACAAAAAGGATAAAATCTTTCCATGATCTTCATCCACATTCTTGCTCCATTATCCTTATTGCAATTTCCTCACATAGATTTCTAAATTAGAACTGATATATCTATTACTACTAATTTTAAGACACTTCAGGAACAATTTTCCCGACCACTATGATGCATTAAGAAGCCCGCTTGACTTGCTGCAGGGCGGATCGAAGACTTTGCACCAATTCTTTAGTTGTCAGTCTGATGTTTTTCTCCATCTGGAAAAGAATCATTCCAAGGGATCATTAATTTCTTGAAAAATCCATAAACATTACTAACCAAAAGAAATTAAATCAAAAGCTATATACGTTCAAAGCTGACCTCAGCAATAATTGTAATGTCTAGAGCCAAACTTCCAAATGGTGCAACGCTAGTATTAGTAACAGCAAGATTGCGCTTTTCTACCTCAGAGAGTATTTTGATCAGAACCCCTTTATGCTTTTCGCAATGAATCCTTAGGAGAACATTCTTATCGCAGACTTTAGCTTCAATCTCAGGGAGTGGCTGCTCATCAGGGCCACCCATCTCATCTGAAGATCCTTCATCTTCAAGTAGGAGTTGTGATCTCTTCACAAGCACAACTGATTCCATGGTCTGCTTTGCAGCTTGTTCCTCCAGGGTCTTTACTCTCTCCTGAAGATGTTTTAGGTACTTGACAGCATCTCCAAGAACAGAAGTTTTATCCATCTGGAATACAAAATCTTGTCAGCCAAAAAAAAATGGATAAGAATTTTATGTGTGAATTATGTTGTGAGATGTCTATGCCTTTATATAGGTTGGGAAACTTGCATGCCTAGAAAAGTTAGTGCAGTTATCACTATCCACTTGATATAGTAATATTTTTGTGATTAAGCAAGGAATGTGTGTGTAACAAGAAGACATATATATTACTATTATGAACAAAGTTGAATAGCTAATTAGTTACATAGGATACCATTTTAATTAACAAAACTAGGCTATATAGGCTGCGCTATATGGACATGTCACGTGACATCACTAATAATTAGCACTTAACCTTAGTTGTGAACTTTTTCCTTTTTCCCTTTTTCCTCTTTCTTTTTTTATCCCAGAAACTAGAAACTACCTTCTTGAGGCCAGGGACAAGGGCAGATAGAGCTAAAAATCGCTGGCTGAGCTGCTCGCGTCGCTTTCTCTCTGCTATTATGTGATCATAGGTTTGTGATCGTGGCCTAATACGACCACCAGTTTTCTTTGTTTTTGCTTGGACAGTAGTCTTAGTTGCCTCATTAAGATTCACAAAGGAACCTTGAGACGTCAAAACCTCAGATGCGGCATCATCCTCAGGGTTCAGCGTTCCTACAGTTACTTGTTGGGGCCTTATTTCCGGTATATTTGGATTACCAAAAGTAAGAACCATCGGGGGAGAAGAAGAGGGTTGATCAAAATTAGGCATGTTGTGTATGTTCGACAAGTTATATCCATTAGGCTTGTGCTGCTTGGCTGGTCTTTCAATGACAACTGGAGGAGCTTCCATGGCTGAAGTTACACACAAGGTGGAAATGGAACTGCTTGCTGGAATGACAGTGGAGAAAGATGAATTGCCTTCTGGAGAAAGAAAGTTTTGGAAGCCGTCGACAAGTGCAGCGGATATATCTTCTTCAAAGAAGTCCATGATATCACATTGATCACTGAGAAATTGATCCTCCATTCCCTGTTAATTAGGCAGCATGTTATGTAAGAATTGGAATATTTATTCACAGTTGTTCCTCCTACTAAATTTATGTAGCTCTAAATTTATTGGATTAGTTTTGTAGTTTAGTGTAGATTTGTCAAAAAATTTTCCATCTTTGATGCTAAAGGAAATATGGCATGAGTAAACAGAAAACGGAACACTCCATGCAGTTCGTCCAATAGAAAATCAAATTCCTTCAAAAGCAAAAACGCAAAAAAAAAAAAAAAAAATCAGTTGGTACACCTTTCGATTGCTTGCCTTTTTACCTTGCGACGGGCAAATAGAGGACTATTAGTTTTTTATTTTTAAAGGTTAAGCAATATTAGATCAAAAAAGTAAAGGAAAAAAAAAAGTATTCTTGGTTGTCATCATTTTGACAATCAACGAATTCTCAGGTGGAAAGCTCAGTTTGCAATGATAACGATCTTGATTCCAGTTATACCTAAAAATTAAATACATTAAATTGGCTCTTATCTTGATTCCAATTTCCATATAATCCCAAAAGTTTTAGTTTAAAGCTTCTGCATAAATTATGAGCACATCCTAGAAAATACTTAGATGGACCTGGTTCACTGGAACTAGTTTCGTGGACCCGCTTGGTCCATCTAAGTATTTCCCGCATATCCTTACACTTGGATTGTAGCATTCTCACTCCTTTACCTTCTAACACTAGTTGGTATAGTGAAACGTACTAGTAGTTGAATGGCCAAAGCAAGTGGCAAGTGGTGGTCCAAAACCATCTCCAAGATTCAGAGTTCACTTTTCTACCCCCTAAGAAAATAGACATCTTTTAAAAAATTACCAAAATACTGAGATTTGTCTCCTTAACATTCTTCTCAAAATTGTTAGTAGCACCCCCAAATGCAACATAGGTACGTACATACATACATATACATATATATATATATATATATATATATATATATATATATAGATATAGATATAGATTCTCAAATTAGCTGGATTCAGCGACATGGCCGTTAAACATTCTTCGAAGAGAGAGGGATAATATTATTTTTCTTTTCCCGTCTAAGGCAAGTGATAATATTCTTTATACTGGACACAACAAGAAAGATCACTACAATGACCAAGAAACATTGTCACAACTCAGGTAAAGGAAACGATTATGATCATCGGAGTATTGGTTGACTCATTATGACGACAGATCTTATCCTCACCATGTTCATACATGTCTTCTCATGGTGTACTGATAACTGGAAAATGCATTCCTAATTCCAAGATGTGACGTCAAAATGAAGACAATGTACTAAGCATAACAATTAAGCACGTCAAAGAGTCCAGCATAAAAGGTGAATCATCAAGGAGATTTATTAACGTTATTAAGATAGTGAATAATAGATTTTGTTTAATTCTACAAAAAGAAACCAAGCTTTTAACCAATTAAAGGGAAAAATTAGCATGAATAAAATTTGTTACCAGTTCAGAGAACAAAGAGGTTGCCAAATTGTCCATCAGCACAGATTTACTTGGAAAATGGAAATTCCTGCAAAACGGCCATAAGAAGATATACGTTAAAAAATTCTTGTAAAAGCAATAAATGAACTTTATTTAAACAAGATAAAAATAATTAACGACAAAAGCCAAGTCATGATCATCAAAAAATAGCTAGCAGAACAGAGCTCCAAGAAATGGAAATTGTTGCAAATTACTATAATCTTACATGCAATTATAAATAGGAAAATAAGATAGAAATTTTGTTAGAAGAGAGAAGCTCACCGCTATCAACTCCGGCTGCTAAGTGCTTCACAATCAAAGCCAAGAAGTTTTGGCATCTTATATAGAAAGTTAGGGGTGAAAGACCAATGATTGAGTTTACTAAAATGAAGAAGGCATACAAGTCCGGAGTTTGATATCAGCGCTTCAAAAGCAGCCTTCTGCGCTCCATTGTAAGCTTATGGCCACCTTAAATGGAGCGCAGAGGGTGAAGATTGGAGCGGAAGGCATCACACAACTATTTATACGCTATGGTTCTATTGATTTGGCTAGGGTCTGCATGGAAAAAATTTTGTATGGACTCGTCACAAATTCACCTCTAAATCTTATGATTTAAAACAGGTCCACATAAATATTTTTATGTTATTTTCTTACATCAGCACATATCATTATTCTTGTGTAATACTCTTTTATATCACAAAATTTACAGTTAAAACCGTGTACTTATTCTATATAAAAATTTCTTGATCTGCATGTGCACCAACTGCACTCTGACACAATAAATAATCCGTACGATATAAAGGTTGATAGTATTAATTCATGAAAAGATACTCAAAAAGAATTTTGTGGGTTAGGGATTATGTTTCTGATTTGTAAGCGTGATCAATCAACCAAGAATTATTGTTAGTGTCTTATCATCTAAGTTGAGTTTGTAAGTATATTAATTTAGCAATTAATTGTAAGTTTAAATTCTCCACATATAATAATTGACTATGAATAGACTAATAGGTTTAAAGATGAATAGATTTTGAGTTGGGCAAAAACAATATATTGAGCCCTTAACACAAAATAATTGGTGATGGAGATTTATTAGTTTAAGATTACAAGGTAGAGATGTTTAATATATATTGTACTGATTTGAATATAAAAAATTTATTTGATAGTATTATTTTATGAAAAGATACTCAAACAGAATTTTGTGGGGTAGGGATTAAGTTTCTCATTTGTAAGCATGATCAATCAACCATGCATTATTAGTGTCTTGTCATCTCTTTGAGTTTGCAAGTAGGAATATTAATTTAGTTAAATTGTTAAATTTGAATTTTTCATTAAATACTAACTGACAATGAATAGAATAACAGGTCTAAAGATGAACAGATTTTAATATGGTAGAAACAATCTATTAAGCGGTTCATATAAAATAATTGACGATGGAGATTGATTAGTTTAAGATTGTAAGTTTGAGTTGTTTAATATATAGTACTTGTTTGACAATAGAAAATTCAGAGTTTCATTGTCCATTGAGGTAAACTAGTCAATATTAAATGGAACTCATTTTATTCTTTTATTTTAAAAATTAAGAAGTCTTTTGGTTGCTGAATTTTAAAAATAATAATAGCCGTTTTACTGGAAAAATATTTTTTTTTTCACAAATTAATAAACATAGTACGATGTAAATTGTACAGTCAAAAGTGTTAACAACTGTGCTCAAATTGAAAGAAACAACAAAAAAGTGTCAATCGTTTTGTATTGATTCTTTGTCAGAACCATTGAGCCACTGCGTCCCACACGTTAACGATGGATCCACGTTCATTGTGTGGAGGGCGGGAAATTGCACTTTCTTCCTCCAGCTTTAATTGAATAACAAATTAATATGGTAAACTTTGTAACTTATTGAGTTTACCTTACATTTGTACCCACAATTTTTAAGAAATTTTCTTCTTGCCCTCACATTGCCCGCCCAATAAATTACATTTTTGCCAGTATCCCACTCAAAAGTAAATAAAAGAATTATTTTAGGAGAAAGAATTTAAAGACTTTTAAATTAAATATAACGAAACTAACATAATAGCTTTAGACTAGTTTTACTGTTGTATATATAATTATCTAAACTTGTTGAGCAATTCCATTAATCATTGGACACAGTGCATCCACTGCGCCGGATTGTCTCCATTGCTGCAGTCACACCCCTCCGAACACCATTTTGACCAATGAGATCAAAACCTATGTTTTCATACTCGGATCGGGCATTGATTCAGGTGAACTTAGGGATTAAGGTCAATGGGTTCAATTAAGAGTCGACTCGGGTTGAACCGAATGATATCATAAATACGCAATATATATATATATATATATATATATATATATACACATTAGGAATGGGGCACGTGCTCTGCACGTTTATAAGTTCTGTTAACAAATAATGTTGCCTATTTTTGTGAAAACTCAAAATGCAGATACATAACTTTAAAGAAAAAGAGGTTAATAAATTGAATAATTCTATTAATGCAGGATATCTCATTTCCTTTATTTTATTTCCAACTTTAAAATTCTATGTAAATTTTTTTTTTTTGGACAGCATATTTATATTTAGTAACATATTTATAGACAGAACAATATACGTAGATTTAAGCTAAAAATTCTCATTAATTGAAATCTTTGATGTGTATGTCAAAAGTAATATTTGATCAAGAACTCCAGGTTTTTCTTAGCTTCACATATTGTTTTCTTTTCAAAAAGAATTTTAATAGAACAGATGAATGTCTCCAATAGCAAAAAAAAACTTTCGGCATAATGATGGTTTTTTAAAAATATTCTTGCAAAACAAATTATGAAATCTTTTGAAAATTTTAAATTGTTATCATATAAATGGCAACTTGTTATTATTTTGTACTTGAAATCCCAAGCTTTTGATAAATTGACTAATAATTTTACATATTTATATTATATCTGTAAAGTGTCCAATGGGACTTTAATATAGTTGCATCAAAATTAATATTTCTTAATGAGACTTTAATCTTACTCTTTATGTTTTCGTAAATGTCCATTCTTAATGCGATTAGACTTAAAAGATAAGGATATTTAAAGAAATACATTAAGTGCTAAAATATCAAACATAAAGTTAAATTTAAAAAATATAAAATAAATTTTATTTCAAAATATTTAAAAAATGATTTCTCTTTCAATGTTTTGCTATTTATTTATTTTTTGCTAAAATACTTTTTTGTTTAGATTATGAAATTTAAATTTATGTATAAAAATTAATTAAAAATATTTTATAAAAGATGAAAATAAAAATTTTTATACTAAAAAATATTTATATTTTTGAAAAATCTAATTTAAATTTGTACTTGCTAAAGATTTGTAAGACTTTTAAAAAAGATTGAGTTTGATTAGGATTTAATCAATCTGCTTTTTATAGTCCCATTAGTATCCTTTTTTTAATGTGACTATAATTTAAAAAATAAAAGTATTTTAGGAAATACATTAATTGTTAAATCACTTTAGGTCCTACATGAACTTTTTTGATACCTTTACTCATTTTAAACTGGTTTATTATGATTTCTTTTTTAACAAATCTAACAATTATATAAGAATGATGACAACTTTATCATATGAGCATATCAAATAAGGTCAATTTACATGTTAAATTGGTAATATAAAAACTTTGTAAAGACACAAAGAAGTCTAGTGATTCTAACTCTTGGATAATGAATTATTTTAAAAATAGCACTCGCTTGTTGCATACAAACATATTGCTAGTATTGTGTAAAATTAATAAGTTAACTAAGTTATAACATTTGTTTGGATTGATTATGTAATAAAAATGTACAATTATTATTATTATTATTATTATTATTATTATTATTATTATTATTATTATTATTATTATTATTATTATTATTATCATTTGCAATCTTGTGTTGACTTATCTTATTTAATTAGGTTTTTTTTTTGTTACTATTTTATTCTATCTTTATCATAAATTTTATCTTATTTCCACGTAATTGGAAATATTTATCTCTTTCTTCTATGCTTTAAGCATAAAAAAAATTGTGCACCTAAATATTTTAAAAATATATGTTATATTTTATTTTCTTTTTCCAAAATAAAGATAACTGTATAAAAGAAACTACATCTCCATATATACCATTTTCTTAAAAATTAATATCAGTTTGTGTTGTATTTTTTACACACACGCGCGTATTAAGAAACTAATAATCCAATTCTTTCTTTCAAATATTTAAATGATACACTTTCAATGTATTTATAATGAAGGACTCTTTAATATACGATTTTCTTAAATTTGACTAATTTTAATGATCTTAAGCAATTGATAGATACATTTTATGGAATTCTTATTTTATGAATTAATATTATTGATTGTTTGGCTTTTTTAGAGACACTGACATAATTAATTATTCAATAGAATCATTAAGTGTTATTCGCCAAACCCACAAACCTGTGTAATAAGTATATATAAATTTTCAATTCCAATTAAAATATTATATATTATGAGAATGATGAGTTTTGAAATTTGTTCACAACTATATCCTCATGAGACTTGCAAAATCTTGTATATTATACTTATTGTAAAAATTAATGCATTTACATGTGTTGAACTTCTCACATCCACTTTCTGTTAGTTTGGTTTTTCCTTTTTCTCTCCAAGTCCAAGAAATAAGATATGCCTCGATTTTGTGTTATATGAAAATTTAAAACTACAAAAATTTTCGTTTAGAATGCATAAACTCATATTTATGACACCCTTATATTTAGATACTTTTTTATATTTAGATACTTTTTTTTAATTAACTTCATTTTTTGAATAAGTAATGCTTGAGAATATACTTAACCAGTACCCTAATACATTCATTAGCTAAATTACATATTTTTCTTTGATCAAACCCTTTCATAATTAGTTAGTTACTTTGTATGTTATCAAAACATAAGCATTTTAACATTAAATAGAGTTTAAACACTAATTAACTTTCACACTAAAAAATAATAAATATTTGTCCAACTACCTTGATTGAGTTGTTAAAAAAAATTGATTCGAATTCAAAATGCCACATTCAAAATCTCATGCTATATTACATAAAAAAAATCATATATTTCTTAAATAAATAATTTTTAATGATTAAACATGTCATGAAACCTTATTATAAATAACGGTCTTTTAGCAAAAATAAGGTTTTACATTTTGAAAATTTCAATTTTTGATGACTCTTTATAGTGGGAGTATATTCTTAAATTTAATTCTAAGTCTCTTGAAACATTGAATTATTTATTTTTCATAATTTTTTTTGTTTTTAAAGTAATTGGTCAGGACACTTTGTGTTTAGGTTTCTACTATTATTTTTTATGGTAATGTACTAATGTGATTTCAAAATAAAAAAATATGAAAATTTGTCAAATAATAAATATCGTAATCAAGTAATTCTTCTAAATTCTAAATCCATCCATTCTGGACCATTTTCTGTATTCAGTTTAGCTACTATTCAAATTTTTTCAATCAAGGTTAGTTAAAAAAAATTCCTAGCCTTTCGGTCAATGGGATGTTACTTCAATATTTTTGTAAGGTAGTGTAATAATAGTTAGTTTTTGTATTGGATTTAATATACTAAAGTTGTTATTTTCAATTTTTATAAATGAAATCATAGTAAAGAAATGCAACAAAGTTAAATGAATTTAAGGTATAATAGTGTATAAATTTTTAAAATGATTTTAGTGCAAATTAGAATTTAAAAAATGGGATTGGCATTTTATATTTCTCTGAAAATGTTTTTTTTTTTATAAATTCTCGTTAATCAATGCATGATAGAACGATTTTATTTTTATCTTTATGATTTTAAATTTAATCTACACACTAAATACTACATCTTTTAAATTTTAATTTTAATGAGATTCAAAAGTTTAGAATTTTGATTAACTAATTTTGCATTATGATTTTCTAGTTAGCATTGGTGAATTAAACGTAATATTTTTAATTTTTCCTGGCACGATGCTATGTACTTTTATGGCATTTTAAAGTAAGGTAACATAACATCCATTCTTAATAACATTTGAGCGATTGTTTCTAGCTAATAATTTGATTGATTTATTATATAATAACTGAGAATAATTTTTGAATAAAAAATTTTAAGTTAAGATATTAATTTTATTTGAATACGAAAGACAAATTAAAGAAATGCTCCCACCTAATCAAGAAAGTATCCCTTAAATCAAAAATAAAAAATTAGATAGGAAAATTTTAAATATTCCATTCTTTTGTTTTCTATTAATTTTGAATTAACAAGGGTGTGGTTATTTCTATCTAACTTTATACTCCTAGGATCTAATTTGCTTTCTTTTTTATTTGTGAACAAAAAAACAAGTTTTTATTTTTGTGAATTTAAAGCGAAAAAAGGTGTAAAGTTTAATCATCTGTATGCAATAATGATTGAAATAAACATAAAAACATTTAACTAAAGAACAAAAAAAAATTTCATGTTTTAACCCACTACATATCGGGCTAGCTCCTACTCCTATAACTTTTAAAAATTCTAGATCAGCCATGGTATAATTATTACTAAATGTAAATATAATATTTCTTTAAACAATGTAAAGTTTTATTATTATAGTAATGATATTTAAACTAATGCGTAGGAGGTAGTTTTCCAGTTTTGGATTAGATTCCTTTCCAATTTTATTCGTGAGAAGGACTTTTATTCCTTTTACTGTATATTTTGTGAATTTTTTTGTATTTTTATTAATTTAAGTCTAAATTGAATTTATTGCAAAAGACTTGAAAAACAGTTGAGTGATTGTTGAGATTCATTAGAACCTTATTAATCTAACTCTTTATATTTTTGTAAATGTCCATTCTTAATGTGATTAGACTTAAAAAATAAGGATATTTAAAGAAATACATTGAGTGCTAAAATATAAACCATAAAGTTAAATTCAAAAATATAAAATTAATTTTATTTCAAAAATATTTAAAAAATGATTCTCTTTCAGTTTTTGCCTATTTATTTTTTTGCTAAAATACTTTTGTTTTAATTTTTTTATAGATCATAAAATTTAAATTTATATACAGATTAATTAAAAATATTTTATAAAAGAGGAAAATATAAATTTTTATACTAAACAATAAATATATATTTTGAAAAATCTAATTTAAATTTATACTTGTAAAAGGTTTCTAAGACTTTTGAAAGAAGATTGAGTTATATTAGGATTTAATCAACCTACTTTTGTAGTTCCATTCGTATCCTTTTTTTAATGTGACTATAACTTAAAAAATAAGAGTATTTTAGGAAATACATTAAATGTTAAATGTTAAATCACTTAAGTCATTCATGCTTATATATATATATATATATATATATATATATATATATAGATATATAACCAAGAAACATCTACAATTTTATTAATGGAGATTTAAATTCATATCCAATTCACTAAACAATTCATCAAACTCATCCAAAATCACAAAATTCACAATATAAAAATATTATGCATGTTCAATTCAAATAAAACAACAAGTTCATTTATAATATTTTAAAATGACAAAAATATTAAAAAGCCGAATTTTATAGTTTGGTCAAAATAGTTCACCATGGCTTCTTTAATTTTGCATATCAAAGCCAACTACAACTTGTGTTGTATCCCTCAAGGCTCTTTTGTCCGGAAAACAAACATTTAATGGCTACTTAGATATTTCTCCTTGCAAAACCTATGATGCATTAAATAATAATAATAAGAAGAATAATCAAATCTTCTAAGCCCATTAATTACCATTTTTGGTTCTCTTAATCAAATCCTCTCAGCCCACTAATTACAAATTTTGATTCTCTTCACTAAATTAATCAATGCCATTACAATTTAATTACTTGGTTTGAAAAAACAAATCTGTTTTAAAAGCAAATTGTTAAAAAAAAGTTGAAGGGATTCATTGGTTTGGTCAAATTTCATTGTATGTCAAATTTGTTTTTAACATTGTTAAACTTTCACCCCATTAGTGATAAGATTATCCAAAATGCCATCACAACAATTTAATGAGACAAGTCACTGTGTTGTCTTGTCTTTCATGCGTACAGCTTTTGAACTCTGACAACTCAGAGTGGACCACCACAACAAGTTCCCATCACTCTCTTTATCTAATGAACCCGGCTCTACTAATTCCCTGTTTTAACCGGTCAAACTCAGTTTTTTATCCAGTCTGATCAATTTTTTAATTTTCAATTTTTTAATGTAACTTGGATCAGATGATAGGTCAGTTCTCAGTCTGATCGGTTCAATCGATCGGTCCAATTCAAGTTTAAAAACACAAATCAAAACACATCCCATTTGCAATGTTGTGTAAGTAAAATATGAAAAATGTTGAAATGACGAAAAGTTAAAAAAGAGTAAAGACTTATTCTCAATAGTTTTTAATTTTTATAAAAACTAATTTTAGAAAAATTGAAAATCAGTTACTCCTGATTTTAGATTAAAAATCTAAAAATATAGTAAAAAATAGTTGAAAACATCACAAAATAGATTTTTCAAAAATCAGAAGTTAAAATCAGGTAGAAAAAATATTGAGAACAGGCCCTAAGTTTTTTGTTAAAATTTATTATCTTGTATAAAAAAATTTATCTTTATTATAATTATAATAACGAAAAGTCGCCACAACATTATCCTAAAATATGTAAATTATTAAGATGGATAGGTGCAACGATATAATTTTTGGTGAATTTTATTGCATTTCATTTGCTTTTCAAGTCCAAGTGAAAAAAAATGCCTTACAAAAAGAAAAATGAAAAGGAGTGCTCGACAATAGGATTTTTTTTTTTTTTTTTGATAAATCCTTAACTATTACTATTGGGATGGGGAATTGGTTTTGATGAGATTCGAACCCCCGACAGTCATAGGAAGAATAGGATTTGGGAAATCATGAATAAACTGAATTTGATTTCCGGACAACATTAATGCATTTCATTTTTTTTTTTTTTGAATCAATGCATTTCATTATTGAGATTACATATTAAGTTACACCTTTGGATATGAAATTCACCTTTGGATTACTTCATAATTCTGTAATCTTTGTTGCCTCCAAATTTTAAAGCCATCGAAATGTTGCACATGCAACATAAAATAGGAATCATGATAAAGGTTTTTGAGATCTATGTGGACGTTTTTTATTTTTACTTTATCAAGAGTACGATACACTATAGTTTCATTAATAGTTGAATCTTGTAAGTGTTTGTACGCAAGATTAATATTGTAGTTGTGGCAATGCGCCGTTACTCTAATCATAACTATAAAAAAAAAATGTAGCAAGTTTTTATCTAATAGTAATAAGTTTCACTAAAATTTTTTCAGTATTCGACATTTCCTTAGTACCTATTTGTCACCACAATATATATTCTTGTAGTAATACAAATTAGTTTAATGTGGATTTCTAAGATCTTAAACTGTGGAAAAGTTAAGTTATTAATCTAAGTAACTGTACTCGATATACAATCAATATAAGTTGATCTTTTCTCTGGAAAGAACTATGTTGAAACCTTTGAATCATAGCACAGATATTATGGAAAGCAAAACTAACGGGGGAATTGTATTGAAAACTTTTGTGATCTCATTTTGCAAGGGCATTCTATAATCGTAGAACATTGAAAGGAAAATCCACAAATTTTGCAAAATCGAGGGGGGGTTGGCCGTCTACCCTACAAGGAATATTCTCTTGAGGAACTTTTCTATATCACTCTGGTTTGTGCTTGGACATTTCCATGCAGTAATATTCTCGAGCAATAAGGCCATAGCTCATCGATTTCCAGTTTTCCACAGCACTCGTCCTGTTTGTACAATATTGTCGTTTGCTACTAAAAACATGAAAATACTTTGACTCGACTGTCAACCACATTAGTAATAATAATGACATTAGAAATACCATCATATTTTTGCACTTTCAAATTCACAATTTAGCTTAAGATCTTGGAAATATTTCATCTCAAAAATAATAATGTTTTACTATCAAAACTGCCTCTCAGTGGCCCTTGCCATCATTCCCTGCCAAGTGCCATCTCTGCAACCATTGCTACTACAGGCTGACCGGAAATCCAATTAAATTGAGATCCATCAAATAACCATAAATTTTCCATTTTAAAAAATAAAATTAATCTAAACAAGGTATTTACTTTATTTGATATTATAAGTTGAGTCAAATAACTACATAGCCTGCTATTGCAAAAATGTTATGCTGCATGAATAAAATGGGGAACAAGTTTATAAAGAATGAATGAGAATGATAATTATATGTGGGAGCATGCAAAATTCGTTTCAGAAATATAACTTTTGGTATAATTTTAATTCAACCCTCAAAATGATTAATCAATAATAAAAATTCTCAATTTGGTTCTCTGAACTATAAAATTGCCCCGATTAAACCCCTATTATATGTGAATTTTTGTTTAGACCCTTAAGCGTTGAAATTTGTTGTAGTATAGCAACTCTTACCAACCATGCATTGAAGGTGAAACTATTAAAATCTTATAAACTAAACAGATAAATTAAAACGAATTTTGAAATTTTAGGGGCAAATTACAACTTAATATTTGTAGCACAATATTTTGTTCTGAAGCTACTGGGACTAATCATCATGTTAATTGCTAAGTAGAAATTATTGATCAGTGAGAAGTAAATCTTCAAGCGACCCATGTCTCGAGAAAATGCAAACGTGTAACTTTTGCAGGAAAGCCGAAAGGGCAATTAGAAAGGAATGTCTTTTTGCACACCTAGGTGAACGTGGGAATTGTATAATTCAAAGAATGAAGCAAAATCATAATTGAGAGCCAATTACTCCAACATGTCTATAGAATCGGTCGGTTGGTTTAATGATAATAGTACACAAAATTTGTGGAAAAAAGGGGTCATTTTTATCTTCTGCATTTGCAAAAGTTTATTGGCTGTTTTGTTTGTCTCACATCCAAGAAATGTTTCGACTGTTAATCTAACGTCTAAAAAAGATATATAGACTTTTTTTAGGGGGAAGGCTTTTTTTTTTAAATCTTCCCCTTCTTTTTGTCTCCCGATCTATCAAAAAATCGCCATCCATCGTAATTGTTCTTAACCTAATACTATTTTTTATTCCGGAAAAGAAAAAATTAAGAGCCAAAATGAATTTATGGTAATTCATGCTTAATTGAATGTGCCCTTTTATGACTAGTCAAAATGATATATCTAAGTTCTTGCAATATCTATGTGTAACAAAAATGAAATACTCTTCTGTGTGTGTGTGTGTGTTGGGGGGGGGGGGGGGGGGATGTGGAACAAAAGTAGCAACTGGATATATTTGTGCACAAAATGTAAGTCTTTTGCTTTATAGAAAATATGGCAGGTATTATCTTCAGGGGATTAATTTCACATGGCTCCAATAATTGTATTGAGTGAGAATAGTCCAAAAACAGAAATAAAGAATGCACACAACAGTAATAGAGGATCTAATTCGCACAGTAGAAAGCTGCCCGTTTCTTTCAACTTTAAACAAAATGGGATCCCCAGGATCTCATTTCTTAACTGGATACACTCAGCAGGAACCAAAATAGGTATATATTAATGATTAACAAAAGTATACTAATCCCACGTGATCTGTCGAGTTACATCCACTATAATGACCACGAAGATGTCGCAAATTTATTATACTTGTCTATTTGATTAATTGGATGAGAAAAAATAATTCAATTTAATTACATGTTCGGTTTTTTTTTTTTTTTAGAAAAAAAAAATGATGACTTACCCACATAATCACATGATTCATCTTCCAAAATTCATATGGGATGATTCATCTCACCCTTTTTCTTTTTTTTTTTTCTTTTTTGAGGGGGGGGGGGGGGGGGTTAATAATCCTAGAATAATGATAAGTTGGATAATGCTTAACATGTTTTAGCTGCCCTTGTTTAAATTATTATTGCTAAGAATCGGTAAATCACTTACACGTCCTTCTGAAACTATTTTTTTCCCTTTTAGGGTGAATAATTTGCTTGCTATTGACAGATATAGTTTTTCCACTTTTCACGAACAGTTTACAATCTAGAGTATATATAGGTTTAGCCATTAGAAAATTTTGTTTTCGACTACCTGCCCACTAGCGATGCAACTTTCAGCCGTCACCAACTGAGCTGTCTATGATTTGCGGCTGCAAGTGACCTTTTTTCCCAACTTTATGGTTAGAAAAATCATGGATTATTAAGCAAACGATACTAAAGACAGATTTGAAAGATTTTAATAAAGGCTAGTCTAAAGCCTGTGTTAAAGCAGAAAAAAAGCTATGGCTCTTTTTGTTTTTCTGTGTTTTTTAAAAATATATTTTTTAAAAATTTTAAATAAGTTTTTTAACTATTTTTCTATTTCTTACACACATTTATCAAGAAAAATTTTTAAAATTATTACAATAATTATTTTTAAAAAGTACTTGAAAAAATAATTATCCAAACGCAGTCATACTTCCCGTAATTCGATCGCAAGCTGTTTGATTTGAAAGAATAACACATGTCTTTTTTCTTCTTTTTTTTTGAATCCACACATCTTTTTTCATGTTTAAAACAAAATAGATTGTCAAATCTGTAAAAACTTTATACACATATGAACATGTTCTACCTCTTGCAATGATTGTCAAGTTCTCAGCATTTGGCATTCTCACGTCCCTTCTAATCGCATCGTCAATAGCTTTGAAGCTCTTTCGTCATTCTTACATATAGCCTCCTTTTTTATACATGTACAAATGTTGATGTGTAGCCTACTTTTATCATGCATATACAGATATTTTTGTGTGTGAGAAAATGATGTGGTGACTATAGATATAAAAACAAGTGGTAAATTTTGTTAAGTAAATAATAAATTGTGCAAAATTGTTAGTAAATTTTGTTAGGGTAAGCTACTATTAACTCCCGTGATATCGATTTTGACAATATAACCCTTTATATTTTTAATATGATCACATAATTCCCTATAATTTTATGAAATATGAAAATAAAACGGAATATTTTGCACTAGACTTATGCGACCCACTTATCGTTACAGAAGATTTTGCATCAACAAATAAGATTTGAAATATTCTAAGAATATTTTATGACAGAGTATTGATTCCATCTATTTTTCACATTTCATAAGATCATAGAGGAGTTATGTAGTCATATTAAAACTATAAAGGGATTATGTGGCCGAAAGCGATACCAGATGGAAATCATTAATAATTTACCCATTTTGTTGTAAAAAGATAGTAAAATGTGATCACAAACATTACCACAATATTATCCATGTATGTAAGTGTCTTCTAGCCTATACCTAACTATGAACATTCTTGAATAGATGGAGCATCACATGCATTTTAGGCTAGGTTAGAGATCATTACTTGGTGAACGAGAAAATCCTAGGGCTCCTTCCATCCAGGAAAGTAACATAAGTACACAAACAAGAATATTGTGAAATAATTTACTTCCATGATATATGATACTTCTATTAATTGATAGGTAGAAATCAAATATGGGGAGATACTAATTAATCAATTACAAACCGATACTAATCAATCAAATGAAGATATCAGTCAATCATGTGCGTAAACTATACTGGAGGCAAATCTAACAAAAATCTCCATGATTACGTTCGCAATTTTTTGTTTGCAATTGTTGACTATCAATAGACTTTTTTTTTTTTTTTTACAATATTTTAGATCTTCTATCCAATTCTAATCATCCCTTTGTTTAATTTTAGGGATTTTA
The DNA here is from genome assembly GCA_024721245.1 of Mitragyna speciosa. Lineage (NCBI taxonomy): Eukaryota > Viridiplantae > Streptophyta > Magnoliopsida > Gentianales > Rubiaceae > Mitragyna > Mitragyna speciosa. Next base: position 26,140,575 of record CM045555.1, read on the forward strand.
TCATCAACTAAGATATAGATAACATACTCGCAAAATTCAGGATTTTTAGCATTGTTAATTAAATACCTTTCCTTATAAACTAAATAATTGTCAAAATCTTATCTAAAAAAACTTGTACCCTTAAGCAGAAGTTAGGAACAATATAGCAGCACCATAGGACTGTCCCTATTACACATGGTTACCTTCTCATTATTCATATCTAGAAACGAAGAAATAACTTTAATTTTTCTCTTTGTAACCTTCAGAAAGGAAATTATATTAAACTTTATAAATGCGTTGCAACTCAATGCCACAAAAGATACTATCTCAATCTGATTTTTTTTTTCAAGAAAAAATCAATTATCATTATAATGTTCATTGCATGAGCAGTTTGATTTTAAAACATCAGCTTTGTTTGATTACATATTTTTTTCTAGGCTTTTTATGTCATTAAATAGTTTTTAAATATTTTTCATTTCAAATTACTTTGAGTTATGATGAAGACGACATCAAGGCTTTGAAAGTTCCATTTGGAACAAATTAATACTCTTAATTTAAGGAAAAAAATAAAAAATAAGAAAAATAAAAAATTTATATAAAAACGATACATTTTGAAATAAAAATAATTATATATCGTTTAAACTGACCTGTATCATGCACTCTAAATTATTAAAAAATGACAAGTGCCAAACTTACTTGACTCCGATTCTAGGCGATGAAAGTACCCTAGCATATAATTGGTACAATTGCACGTGGTTAGCTAGTATATGGCTGCTAGAAATGCTTTTTTACACGAGGCTACGGAAAGCCACACGAAGATTCGGCCTTTTTATCTTCTTTGTATTGTAGTATAATGGATGAATCCCGGCCGGTGCCTTCGCCTTCAGCATACCAACTTCCATTATGCAGCACTTTCAAGGAAGGACAGCGACATCCATGAGTCCATTACACATGCTTCTGACGCTATATCTGAAAGTCTAGATGTATAATCATAGCATTGCCTTTTTGGCGTTCGCCAACCAAATGATTTGTTATCAATAGACCCTGTGGCTACAAAAGTCATCAAAGAATCGTTGACATCACCTTTTCATGCAGCTTGAAGAAGGAAATAAATATGTAATTGGGTCTGCTTGGTGGCGCTCTTCGTGTTGTCGTTGTAATCGTCCTACCATCTCGCGTTCAAAAACGATTTCTTTACTGTTCCAGCCATCAAATAACACTGATTTTTCCTAGCATTTTTGTTTTCCAGTTATTGCCATCATTCACCTGCGGTCATGACATTTTTGCATGTGATTTATGCAGTACTTAAAATAACAAGGTGGCAATCAAATCATATCGGGTTATTTTTTTGTGTCAAACAGTTCATGATTAGCTAATAAAATAATTTCAGTTATACATGTGAGTTATTTATATATGTCAAACAGTTATTTTTTTCGAATTCCAAGTTTTTGAATATTTAAATTTTAGATTATCTAACCCTTACTTCTTGTGAATTTATGCAATAATAATCAAAAGTTTGGAATTGGGATTGCACATGATTACCTTTTGCTAGTCGTTCATTATATACTTCACGTTGGAATTTTTCATTGTTTTGTAAGGTCTTGTTTTGCTGCACGGTCATTTAAGGGTAAAAAAAAAATGGAATGGTCTTGTAATTAAAAGGCAACTATTGAACGAAATAAATTGGTTGTCAAGCTCCTCGATGAATTTGGAAAAAAAAAAAAGGAAAATTCATTTTGCATATAAGACCTATTTAAAGACTTTGGTTTTATTCTTAAGACAATGTTACCACTCATTCGACCTCGGATGCACTTGTCAACCAATATCTCGATTTAGCATTACTTGAAATGTTTGTTATCAAGCTTTTAAACCTTGATTAACTTATTTAATAAGTTTTTTACTCCAAAGAAAAAGGGGTTTTGTTTATTCTCTCTTCTCCACAATGTACATAGTAGCGTGTTGAATCTTGGTGCATTTTTCTTATACTACATGTTTAAATATTTCAAGAAAAAGAACTGGAAAATTATAAAATTCCAATTGTACCATTCGACATTATGTTTTCAGTTATATATATCTTTCATTTTACAATTTCTCAACCCGATCTGAAAGTGGAAAAAAAAAATTTTAAATCTGCATGACAGCCGACTTTAAATCAATCAATTATAATCAAATTTATTTAACTTAATCAGTTTACAATTTATATCATTTGAACACCCTTCCCAGTTTATGTGTTGCTGGTAGCTGGAATTCAATTGTTCACTTCAAGTCTAATAAGAAATTATGTGTTGGAAGAACTTTGCCTTCCCAAGTTATATTTCCGCACCCAACAGCAAAAATGTGTATAGTGACAGGTAAATCACGAATCATTCTTTCATGTTTTATACTTGTGGTCCTTAAATCAAATCTGAGTGCCTTTGCAGATTAAAGGCAAAAAAAGATCCTGTCCAATTTAGCAAGGAGATTGTCCTACAAATGTCAAATGGACTAGATGGGCGGAATTTGTGTGTAATTTAACTGGAATTGTAAAATATAAGTCATATATCTAAACAGTCTCAAATTATTTGTTCCCACGATGGCATTTTTAATTAGCATGTTACACTATAGTTAGAGCATCATGTGTAGTCATAGTTGCGAATGAAAAAAGAGTGTTTTGGGTACCTGTAAAATGAACAATGATGCATAATGGGAACTCGGAAATTTTGATGCAATTTTGCTAGAATAAACGTTTCTAAGTTATTTCATGATTTTTTATAAGTAAAGGGTTGCATATTCAAAGTTCGTAGCTCAAAATATTATTATGTTTGTCTTTAGAAAAAGAGGTGATGTATAGTCACTAATTACTGCTAAATCTGGTATAATTAGGAAAGAATACCTAATTATTGATCATTTGAATTTAATACTATGATAGTATTACGAAAGCCTTTAAGTGTGAATATGTTAGATTAACACTCTTCTTATCCACTTTTATGTCTTCCTTTTTTTAATGGAAAAAAAGATATACTTTTAAATAATGGGGTTTGGCATAGATATATGGAGGGTGACTTTTTTTTAATGACAACACTCTTGCTTGGCACGCCACTCCGTTATTTTATTAAAAACAAATTACAATTTTACAAAGCTTGAGGGGGTCAAATTTGACCTTAAAAAACAACCTCATGCAAAATAATATGTGATGAACTACTTCCTTACTGAGAACTTCTAACAAAAGGAAATTCTAAGCTATCAAGACGAGTAGAAGCTCTAACAACTGGAGCCAGGAGATGCAATGATGAAACATATAAACCTGGACCACATCTCAAACTTGCTAACTTGTCTGCTCCGAGTTGGATTCCCTAAAAATGTGAGAGATTGAAGCTGCTAACGAGTGTAAATGAAATCTGACTTCCCTCAAAAGATTACACAATGGCCATTTGGCTAAAGAGTCAGATTGCAGTAATCGAACCTATACTTAAGAATCTACCTCGACATACATAGCCGGAGACCATTCGGCAAAGCTAAACACACTGCCGTTAACATATCAACCTCTCCAAATTCTTTGAAAAATGCGAAAACTAATCTGCCTTCATGATTTCAAAGAAGACCTCCTCCTAAAGATCTCCCTCGACCGACACTTGTATCCGTATTAAGTTTTGAATATAAAAAAAAAAAGGCGATTTTTTCTAAGATATAGCCTTATGTCATATCACCTTCGTTGAAGAAGTGACAAATCTGATTAAATTGCAATTCATATCACCCCTCAAATAACTCTTCTTTAATAAATTTGCGATCCCGAGTTTGTGGAAAAAAATTGTCCACTTCCCAAATAATAGCAGAGGATGAAAAACAAGAACTGGAATCACATTCCTTTTATGAACCTTAGACACTGACGGGCTGGAATTGAACCAGAAAATAAAGATCGATGAAACCGAGTGGAATCTGCAATCTCCTAATCCAAATCTGTTGGTAAAATGTTGCCACACCTCCATAACTATTGGCCCATTAAGAAATAAATGTTGTAACATTTCCTCCTCCAAAAGGCAACAAGAAACATCGTGAAGGTAACATTCCTCATATGGAGGGTATGGAGGGTGACATGTAACCTTATCTCCCAAAATCACAAAAAAAAAAAAAAAAAAAAAAAAAAAAGAAATCTAGCATAAGCAAATTTCATAATATCTAGACTAGCTTGGTCAGCTAAAAACAGTAGGCAAAATACTGTTACACAAAGAAAAGTGGCAAATTACTAGTGTTATACAAAGAAAAAGATGTCGGAGACCATCTTTGCTTTTGAATCGTGAAGTATTTTGAATGTACTAAACTTAACACAACTTGCACTATTAACGCAAAATTCTAACAGCAAAGTTAAGAGGTTCCTTAGAATTCTAAAACATCTCTCCATTTATAAATCATCCACCAAGTTTGGTATGAAAAAGCTTAATTGCCTTGTACTATAAACTGTCTGAGAAGTAATTTTTTACCTTTTATTTGTGGTTTTTTTTTCATAAATTTCTTTGATTACGTTTATAGCTTTTGTAGGTGTGTGTTTTACAGTACATAGAATTTTTTTTAATGTACCGAGTCCACGGATCTTACCTATGAATCCGGCAGTGGATGAACAAGCCAACAAGATTTGATAGACCACACTTAACATTGTTGGTTCTAATCTTTATTGTCGGATTCATAGGTGAGACCCATGGACCCGATCCATGATAGAATTACTTCATAAGTTGTAAGTTTTTCAATTTTGTTTTCAATAATCCTAACTACATTCCAAATCTTTCATACAATTGGTTACCTCATTAACCATATTAAAATATCATCACTCGAGAGACATACTTATCAATTGTATAATTGAGAGCAATGTAGTCATCTTATTTTAGTTTTATTTCGCCACAAATCACTGTAGTTGACCGATTAAGTGAATGTGGTCTGCAACTTTAAACATAAGTTGGACTAATAAACTTCCCAAATCAACGGATATGATTCTGCTGTCGAATGTCACATAGACATGCAAGATAATGTTCAACTGTCCATTCTTGGTTGAATTTACCAACCCCTTTGCCCGGCTGCTTTATTAGCAATCAGTGGAAGTACGAAAAGAAAACTCCAACTATTAGTTTCCACAAAGACCATATGTTCAGTGGAAGATGAACGTCTATAAACTTATTATCTAGGCTATTTGTAGCAATAATTAACGTAATGAATTTGGAATTGTATTCTCTGTACTTCTTCTGTAGCTTCCAAGAAATTTTGACTTTTACCTGTGGAATATAAGAAATCCCCAAAAGCGACACAAAAATTTCGTAGTAAAGATTCTTTCCTTCCAACAGTTTAGGCATGGGATTTTGTCCTTCTAACTATAGTGATTATGTCATATACTTTTTGCACCATGCCTAATGATAGAACTAAAGACAATTTCTGGTTACCAAAGTTTCAAGAATTCTTGACTTTCTTTTCCTTTTTTGGGGGACATTCATAAGCTCAAGCTTATCGGGATTCATAAGAGTTATCACGGGATTTTCAAAATGATAGGGATGAAGATTTAGAAAAAAGAATATTTGGGATATTGAATGTAAGCTTCTTGTGAAGATAAGATTTTTGTACAGAGATTTGGAAAATGAAGTGATAAAAGAAGTAAAAATCAGTTGTATGATCATAAGATTTTGACATGATACCATTTTTCCCACGAAGGTTAAAAATCTCACCAAGAAATATCATAAGATTTTGACATGATTCCAATTTTTTCCAATGAATGCTAAAAGTCTTAGAAAGAAAGAGACCATGGATTTGATATAAAGGGCTTGTTCTCAATAGATTTTTTAACTAACTTTTAGATTATAGATTAACAATAATCTATATTAATAGTGCTATCAATTAAATCTCAAATTAGATTTTAGATTTTTTGTACAACTAAATAATCTCAAATTAGTTGCAATTTGAATTGTCAATCAACTTTTTCCATTAAAATATCCTGGATGCCTCTCTCGCTCAAAGCATGTGCTAGTCCAATGTGTTATTGGAAGCAAATTGTCTCATTCATTTAAGCGCAATCATGAGAGTCATGCTTCTGTGTAAATTAAGCCTAGAAAGGGAAAAGAAATTGAGAAGCGAGAAAGTAAATTGAGAGAAAAAATAAAGAAAAAAATTTGATAGATTTTGTCTCTTGAACTAGAGTTCAAGAAAGAAATTAGATGAGAATTGATTTCTTACTTGTCTTTGAATTAGGGTTTGATTTTCACAGTTTTCATCCCCCCTCCTCTCTGTACTTCTTTCTTGCCATCACTTCCCTACTACTAAAAATTAAAAAAAAATAGAAAAAAGAAATGGGATTGGTTCACAATTTCAAGATCATGTTGGGGTAAATTTTTATTTTAAATCAACCTACCATTCTCTTCATTTCTTTACAAAATTAGAAAGAATTTGTAGCTTTTATGTCTTCCCAAAATTCTTCCAAATTGTTTTCCATTCTTTCCTTATTAAACTCCAAAACAGGAGAAGGTGTAACACTTTCTTTCACTATCTTTTCTTTTCTTCTCTTTTTTCCCATCCAAAGAAACTGTGAGGATTCCTCAACCAAAAAAAAAAAAAATGCATGCTTGTTATTTTTTATAAAGCATGCTGCATGCAGAAGAGACGCAATTGAAAAACCTAATGTGAAAAATTAAATTTTATTTTCAATTTAATGATTACTCTAAACTTAGAAGGAGAAAGAATTATTTCATCTCTATACCAGTTGAGCCGAGCCTTAGACGTGAAAATTGATTCCAAATGCTAAAATACACCCTGAAGAAGAGCCCAACACACCACAAAAAGGTTAAGAAAATCTTTTTTGCTCATAACGTGGCCCAATAACTATGAAGCCATTAAGCCCCTTTGTGAGTCCAACGCCTATCATTTTTTGGACTTTCGACCATGATAAGGCTTAAGCCCAAATGAGATATTGGGCCGTCCAAGTCTCATCCCATCAAAATCAACAAACATTACACTATCCCATGTGTCCAGTTTCGTTTTAGTTTGAACTAAAGCCGAAAAAGCGACATTTTGCCGCTCCGGAAAACGTCGTCGGTTTCGTGCTTCTAATCTTGTCCATCACCGCTCACTTAAACGGCGTAGTTTCAGCAGAGCAGTCTGCACTAAACACCCAATTCCATCGTATGCCGTCACAAGGACCCATTTCTTTCCAAGCTCGCTTCAATCGCCGCGTCGTCGCCGGAAATACTCCTTAATCGGCCTTCCAACTCCGATACGCCGCCGTATTTGGACACATTCGACTCTCCGAAGCTCATGGCCACCCCTGCCACTGTACGAGCTGCTTTTCCCCCTCACTCACTTTTCAATTTTCGAATGTATTGAAGATGAATTATTGCGCATTAGTAAATATAGTGTTTTTTTTTTAATAATTTGCTTATAATTGAGTAGTTTTCTTTATTTTTTTCAATCAATTTGAATTTTTTTCAATTGTTTTCTGTTTCCAGAACAGATAATTGTATATGTTATTTTCTAAATAATTTAGATATGGTGCCTCTGTCCAGTGCTGCTAAAGTACATGTTTGGTTAGCGATCTGGCTCAATCAGAGTATGAATTCTCAGCATTTGGATCAAATGAAGTTGGTTGGTAGATTCTGATTGGATAGCTAAATCTATCGACTGATTTACATTGCGGCAATTTCCTGAAATTGTTGCTATCGCTGTTGAATAATGGTTGATCCAGAATTCTAGGCTTTGTCTTTTCTGGCTCTTTGTCTGCTCTGTACATTGTGAAACCATGCACAGATACATAATGTGGCAGTTGGAGCTGCTATAGGTCAGTCATGTCTCTTGCTTGTTGCAGGAACCAAGGGGAATTATGAGGCTACATGCTAAATGTTCGTTGCATTGCATCATATCTGGTTTCATGTGCTCTGACTCCATCCATTATGCTTAACAAAACTCACGCTTACTTTGATGTCTGCTCCAGCTATGATTCAGCTGCCTCGTGCGCGGTCCTCTGAGTTAATGCCAGCCAGTGATGTTTCTATTCGTACAAAGGAGGTTAGTTCAAGCTTATTTGGTGTGCATAGATTGACGATGAGATATATTTTGGTCACTACTGATATTAACTTCGGCCATATGAAGCATCATTCTACTAGTAATGGTGATCTTGCTATTTTTTTGGATTTCCATCTCAAGTGGGTAAATGCAATGCCCCTCTCCTGCCTTTGCTTTAAGTTAACTCCCCTTGTTATCACCTTAACCCACCTGCAAAATAACTAGGTTTGGAGTCATCAATAGTCCAACTGCTGAACAATATGGAAAAGACTATCTTCTGACGTTTTACCCACTATCTCCTTTAGCAATCTATGTTGATCTCCCATTAGAAGCTACTGACAGTGAAATCAGAAATGTCTTGATATTCCTTCTTCTGGTTTTAGGAACTCATTTAAAACATGAGACTTTAATGCACACGTTATCTGATGGTATAATAATGCAGATGCACTTTAAATATTTAGGGAATGTTTAACGTGACTGAATTCTCTTTACAGGTAATAATTAGAAAGGACATTTTTGTTAAACTTTTAGCCAAGCACACTGGAAATGTGAGTATGCTACATCAGATTTATATCTCTCTACTTTTGATTTATCCACAAGCAGAAGATCAAGAGCACCATTTCTTGAAACTATATTTTGCTAGTCAACTGAAGCAGTAGCTGAAGTGACGAAAAGAGCATTTTATATGGACTCCACCAGAGCTAAAGAATTTGTTGTCGTCAATAAGGTAAGTTTTTCTCTCTCACTTCTGTGATTCTATATTCTGTGATTTTAACCAAACTCAATTTAACAGGCACCATATCATATATTGTGGACCACTTACATATAGTAGTCTTTTCTAATTGTTACCTTGACATATGAGAGCAAGTTTTCTTTTGGGACATCTGTCAATTAACAGCCAATTCTGGATTCAGATGCTCTGGCGTGGTCAAGAACATATATGCAGATGTTGCCGTTCCAGAGGAATGGGACAAGGATGCTGGAATTAAAGCATTTGATGCAATTTAGCTTCTTTTACCAAATTACCAGGTAATTGCTGACATTGTAAATTCTTCTCATGTTCACTACGACTCAAATGTGACAAATGGCTAGGGGTTTAGTATTATACCTTTAAGAGCTGTCTGGACCTTCCAGCTCCTTTGAATTCATGGAGGTGCTGCAACATACTATAAAGTCATGAACATGTATTTTAACCTAAGTCTGATTTAATTTTCACCTAAAGTTTATGCATGGGGACTTAATATAGAAGTTGAATGATCTTTAGTAAAACAATGTTGAAAGTAAACTTAAGATTATTTGACAGGGTTTAATATGTGAAAATGATTTCATAATTCTGGAATTAAAATTTTTGTTTGGTGACAAGCAAATAAAAAATTTCTGTCCCCAAATGTCAACTTACATGCATAGCCGTATTCATGCTACTAATCTATTTGAATTAGGACACTTAAAAGTTTGGCTAAAAATTTAAGACATGCAGTCTTTAAAAATTTTAGAGAACTTTTAATGTGGGATATTTGTAATTGTTCGTTGTTCAAATTTTAAAGCTCTTTTTCCTGTCAATACCTAATATTCTCAAAGAAAGCTATGTTTTTTTGATGTGCTGGTTGTTAGAAAATACGTGACCGGGTAGAGAGTAAATTCATTTTTTATAGTGTAGATTTTGCGTATCGTATTTGATTTTTGGTTTAGGGTACAATTTCTTTTATGATCTGAAAGCAGGTGCAAACTTACCTTTGGACATTTTCTTTAGGTTGGTTGTTTGAGTAAGCCTGTTGTATGGATTAAATTGACAGATAATCCATTAGCAAGATCAAAAGTTTTGGTTATCAGAAGCATTTGAATATCTGATGAGGGAACTGTCTGCTGTAAGCAACGGATTCAAAGTGGATGCATCAGCTGGTTCAGTGTTGTTTTCCCGGCACAAATATCACATGCAAGGAGATGGAGGACTTTGGAAAAGTTCCATACTTAATATCAAATTCTTACAGGAATGTTTTTAGCCTGTAAAACAAGCATGGACTAACAAGAAATAGCTAACATTTTTACGAGTTAGCGTCTGTTTCTTTTGCATAGCATAAAATGTCAAGATTTTATGATAGATTGTCGTATTATCTAGTTGAGTTAATTGATACTTGTAAACAAGCTTGTCGTGAATTGTACTGTAGTCTTTTGTTGGCTGGAACAAATTTGAATTAGAGCAAACTACTACTCTTCAGTCCAGACTGAAATCATTTGGTAAGCAAACTACGGTTCCACCCTTTCGAAATGACCGAACTCTATAAAACCAATTTATGGCACCATTTGACCGTCAGGTGCGTATCGCATAATCTCATGTTGTGCAGAGTTGTGATCCTTTTTTTTTTTTTTTTTGTATACTTCTTTAATTTCTATCTTCCCACAAAGTTATTATAGGTAATAGTTCGTCTTAGTTTTATTCAACTATTATTTTCAAAAAACAAAACAAGTATTTCATAGAATTTTATACACCAAGAGAAAAAAAAAATGCAATCAATCTTAAACAGAAATTATATGTAAGTACTACATAGAAAATTTGACAGTAATTTTTTACCTGTTAAGTATAAAAATGACGTTTGGACATCATTTCTCAATCTTATATTCGAGGGTTTTTGAGCTGCTTCCCGTTGGCACGTATAATTAGCCCATTCCCCGGCCCCAGAACGGCTAACGTGAATCACATTAATGGCCATATCGACTTCCCGACTCACAACAACAAACACCATTCTATTCTATTATTCTATCCTATCCCAACCAACCTGCCTCCGCTGATGATTCGAAGGAATCACAGTCTCCAATGCTCCACCCACCATTTCCATCACCACCACCACCAAGCCTTCTTTGGACTTGAGGTGGTGTGGAATTCTTTAACCTTGAAGAAACACACAGCCTAGCTAACTGCTTCCCACCACCTATCATATATATTATGGCCAAGTCACCATTCCTCTCAATCAAATTCGCCGTTGTTATCTCCCTCTCTCTCGCCGCCGCCGCCACCACCACCTCCTCCTCAGTCTTCTTTCCTAAACCAAAACTTCAAAAACTTTCCGCCAGTTCCGTACCCAGAGCTACAACAAAAGACTTGCTCACTCTTCTGGGCTCTCCTCAGCAGGCTTTATCGGTCAATGCTGATGTAGCCCAGAAACTTCAATCTTGTTTTAAGTTCCTCGTGCCCTTTCCCCCTTCCTCTCGATCCACCACCAACGATCCTTTTCGGCGGTCTCTTAGTTCTGCTAAATTGACGCGTGGTTGTAGTCGTGGAGGAGAGAAGGAAAGGGTGTGTAATGAGTTGATTTGGTGGCCGCCGGCGCCGGTGATGGAGCTTGCTCGTCTTGCGGTTGATTCGGGTGGCGATCCTGGTGCTATTCACAGGGCTCTTGATCCTACCATCATTCAAGTATGATTTGAATGCATGTTTTCGCCATTTTTTTTTTTACTTTATTGATTGTGGCAAAATGTAATCTTTGAATTTTAAAATTTTATTACCGAACTATTAGAGAATGCAGAAAGGAAAGTTTAGGAGCTTATAAATTAGTAAATGGTTATGAAATGAAACCATTGTTTGTGGTTGTTTGAAATGCTAAACTAGTTGAGGGATTTCATGTTGTTGAATATGTTGAAACATCAGGAAATTGAGACAAAAGGAATGAATAGTGTCCAAAAAAGATTGAGATTTAGAAAATCCTACGAACAGTTTTTCTCATTAAATTCCTGCTTAATGAAAACAAACTAAAGGGGCATGCCAAATGCGATGAAAATCTATACTAAAGAAAAAGTTATCAATAGTTGTGGTGACAACATATGGATTTGGGGCCGAACCAATTATTGATTGGTCCAATTGATGGTGAACACATATCCTTTGAGTATATGTGTCCAAAGAGAACAATTTTATGTACATTTGGTTGTCTAATGTGACAAATACTATGCAAGACATTGTTGCCATTTCGAGTGCATTCAAACCACCAATTGACCCAACAAATTATTGGCTGGGGCTTGAATCTGGAAACATGGTGGTTGGTTGGTTCAAGATACCTTAGATGCAATTGATCCCAGAAATCTTGAACTAACCAATCATTTAGTTACTTCAGTTTGAAAAAATTTCTTTTACATGATATCAGTACATCCGTTGAGGACAACTCCCACAATTAGGAAGTAATTTCTCACAATAATTTTAAGTGGTCAAAGAGTATTGAGAAATGGTATTAGCACTCCAGAAAAATAATACGCAGGAGCACCCCATTTAATTGATGAGTATGTTCATGGAATCATAAGTTTAACCTCATAATTACATAAACTGATGAATTATTTCTGGTCCTTGTTCTATCATTTTATATTGATTAAGGTAGACTCGTACACTTTGATTCATGTAAAAGGTTGCCAAGATTTGTTTGCTGCGGTGTTGAAAGTATCTTGAACGCCTTAGAAAATCCTCTGTTTGGGTGAGGTTAGTCTCAAGCACTTCTTTCCAATTAAAATTAGGAATAAAGAGTCAATGCAAGAATAACATAGTCACTATTGATCTTCTGGATAATGTATGAGTTTAATCATTATTAAGTCTGTGGGAGCAAAAGGTAATGAGACTACCTGTATGCGGATGAAGTCTATTTATATGTTTGCTTTGCTTCCACACCTATTCTTGCAACTGAAGGATAACTTTTAGTTTCATTACATGGTATATTGCGTAAGTAACAACTTATGTGATATAAGCGGGTGCAGACATGCAGTTAAACTTCCCAATAGGAAGTGTAGATAGATAGGGAGAATTTTGGGGGTAAACTAAGAATCTCTTCTCTCTTTTTTAAGATAAATTGAGAGAATATATTTTAGAAGGTTACTGGAGAACTATTAAACAAAGGGAGTGCTGTGAGCAGTCTCTTGTGTCTTCCAGTTTGATTAGGAACTCTTCCTCAGGAGGATTCCAAATTAAAAAATGCTAGACAAACACATTAAACTGAAACATTAGGGGGAAAATTGATGTGACAGTTAACAGACCCCTCCTTGTCTATAAGCGCTCGTAAAAACAATGTAGCTAGCCCATATTTGGCTCATCAAATGCTGCATGAATGTGTTTGTCTAATGTAAGTTTAGTGTGTTTGTTCAGCATTTCATTTTTATATTACAGACAGCATTTTGTTCTATAACCAAAAGTTAAGGAAGTGATTGACCTGACCACCACCATGCATGAGAAAGAAGGTGAGAATGCAAACTTAGAATGGGGCTAGCTCTGTAAATGGGAGAGAATGCTAAAAGAAGGTATTTTCCATTAGGAAGCATGAAAATGTCCGACACTAGATGTAGAGTAAATAAAAATTTTTTGAAGAGGAACAAAAAATAGAGTTCAGTTAGTAAAGGAACTCCAAACTGGAAATTCACAACCACAGAGACACATGCATGCATGAGAAAAATCTATGTATATTTTAGAAGGCAATTGATTGCTCACACTATATAGTAACTAGTGACAAACTAAAATCGTGTCAATTATGCAACTGGAAGAAAATATACAGTGTGAAAGTTGATAGTCTACAAGCCAACAAACATATAATCTCTACTCTGTTTTAAGTTCCACGTGATTTTGAATTAATCAGATATTTGAGCTTGACCTTATCCTACTGATTAAAGCATCAAGATTAAAGAAACTGTTATTTTACATGGTAAATATAGTCATATTACATATAAATTGAGGATGTAGCTCATGGAAGCGTCTCTCTCTCTCTCTCTCTCTCTCTCTCTCTCTCTCTCTCTCTCTTATGCAATATTATTTGACTGGTGGTAAAAATAAATAAGGACATTATTCATTTTCTGTATTTTTTTTTTTTTTTGGTGAGCATAAATTTTTTATAAGAATGTTGTATTTTTAGCATCAGTTTGTTCAAGTAATTTCTCCAATATAATTTGGCAGGATAGAAGCTCGATGGTAAAAGGTTTCTGTATATATGTTAGGATAAATGTCTGATAACGCTATAGTTCCAAACCAAATGCATTTGATTTGCCTAAATATAGATGCTTCATGTCCTATTTATTTCAAATACTTCGTAAAGTTAGGTTTTTCTTTTCTTCCTTCTGGCTAAGTCTGAGTTTTGTGTCATGGGGTGGCATCATGTATATTGGTTAAACAGACAAGATACCTCTGGCCCATATCTAAAGTTTAAGGAATCATGACTATAGATCTGTGGTAGGAAATCTGTCGGGTTACACAATCATTTCAAAGGTTAAAGATTTGTACTTCTCTGCAGAGTAGTTCTTGGAAGTTGGTGCTTAAAGGTCATGTAAGCAAATTAAATTTAGTTTCAAAGAATGCATTTTTGTGCTAATATCTCCTTTCTGTGATATTTTATCTTACTGTGGCTGCATCTAAGCATTAGTGTTAGAAATCTTTGAGCGTACTTGATGGACAAAAGGTTTTCTTATTCCAATTTATAGGTACCTGATGTTGAAGGGTCAAAAGAAGATAAATGTGAGCTCACAAGAACACCTTATGGTCGACGCTTTATAAATGAGGTAAGAATTTGTCTATTTTGGGGCGTGAAACATTCAGACCTATTCGTATAATTTAATTTATTTTGATTAAAAAAATGAACTAATAGTTAGCCTGGTTATTGGCAATTTGGTAGTTAAGGGTTAAAAAAAATAACCTCTATACTCAAAGAAGCAAGGCAGGCCCAGCGAGAACCATACTGGCAAAACCCTTGTTATTTTGGGTTTGTGTTGTCATAGTCTTATCTTCTTCTCTTTATGATATTTGTGCTTAATTTGTGTAGGAATTGAATTCCTACCTAGAACTTTTATTTGAAATAATTGCTGCTCGGGGTCCCAGCATAGGGCTGAATGTCTCACTAAATCGCTATGATTTGTTTCACGGCCATCTTTTTATTGCTGTGGACTCTGGAAGACTTGGAATTTTGTAAGTAACAACACTCATGATGTTCACTCTTGAGTCAACCCACGTCAGGCCATCTCCAACTAAAATTTTTTTGCAATTTCTTACGAGTAAAAAAATGGTATATGGAACACTTGCTATTGTGAAATAAGATGAATACTTTGCTGCTGATAAGCAGCAAGTGGTTTGTGGTAATTCTTGTGTAATCTTACATAGGTAGATAACGAGAATGAATTTTCAGTAAGAAATCTATTTTTCTTACTGTTATTTGATAATTCAACTTTAATCTACTGGATGCCATCCTTACTTTCAATTCCATAAAATTTCTGACTCCTAATGTAACAAAAGGTAACACAGTGCTACACATGAAGATGAGAAACTAAGTTAGCTGGATAGGAAAATTTGGAATAATTCATTATATTTTAAGTATAAAGCGCATTTGCCAAGGACAGTGAAATATTTCTTAGAAGTCTAATTTTGTGATTTTGGCAACAGTATGTGTCTGAAAATTCTTGATGAAAGTGTTAGATTTGCAAGAATTTTGGAACTCTATTATAAGACTTTTAAAGGTCATTTTATGATATTAAACTCACTTTGAGAGAGTAAATTTCAGTTGTCAGTTTGGCTATTGGTGAGGTGATTTTTTGGACCTGTCAAAAACTAAATTTATGGATTTATTTCTGCCTGACACTCCTCTACTTAATTGTTTATGTGTAGCAAGAAAAAACTCATTTGATCACAAGGTTCTCATTATAATGCTGCTGATTTCCTTAAAGGTTCCATGCAAAAGAATACCCGGCCTACAAGAAAGATGAGTTTCCTTATAGCTTAGGCTATTGCCAGATGGGTGAGTTGACTTCATAGAATATCATTTATATCTACAGTAGTCTGAAATTTTGTACTTTCTTTACATAGTGAACTTTTTTCTGAGACAAGCTTTTTGAAACAGTTAACTTGTATGAATATTCCCTCATGATTTGAGTTAGGCCATCCTATAAAAATCTCCACTATTCTTGGATGGAATATTTTAACCGTTGCTAATTGTTATATAAGAAGTGGACATGATGCCTGAAAGTCCTTGTTAAAGTTTATGAAATTCAAAAAGCATCTGGTGGTTCTTCTAATTCCCTTCTTAGACAGACAGTTCGCTGCCTTTCTCTGATCATCATGAGGTTTAAGTCTTATCTGAAAAATTTTGCCAAATCAAACTTGGGTATTCAATTCAAAACAAAAAGGAGTAGTTATTTTCCACTATGAGTAGATGACCTAATTGTTTGGTAGGGAAAATGAATCATAAATAGCAAATTAATTATCTGCTATGTTATCTTTATTGTTTGCAAATATTTCCTAAATGTGGCAAAGTTGCTAGTTGCAATTGCTTATATTCTGAATAGAACTCGTGGTTCCACAGGAGTACTATATTCTGTTAAGTCTTTTCTTTTCAGCAATTAACTTTGTCTTTGGTTATTGTTATCAGGTTCTAATGTCACTTATGATAATTCAATGAATTTACGTAACATTCTATGGCTCGCCCCCTTACCAAGTAATTCCACGAAAGCATGGTTGGCGCCTGGTAATTCCTCTCATTGTGCCATTAGCTGGCAATAGTTGTATAAAAGTTTTCTGCTTCAAGGATAAAAATTATACTTCGATTTTGTATGCACTTTGTGTGCTGCTTCAATTATCATATTTTCCACTTGAAATAGATGCACCTGTGAATATGTTGTATTTCTTTAATGTATGCTTGAGTTATATACAGGATTTGAGTCCACCTTCAGCAGTCCATGCATGGTATATACAGCTGAATAGAGTGAAAGCGGTTTACATAGCTATAAGATTGAAACTGCCTTAGAGTTGAAAGCCAAATTTATTGTCTGCTTTGTTTTTTTTTTTTTTTTTTTCCCTTTTCTTTTAAAAGATTAAAGTGTTTGTGTTGCAGCCAATATTTAGAAAAGAGATCTCATCTTAAATTGTCATGCCATCCCATTGTTTGAAGAATGAAAAAGTTGTTCCTGTTGTAGACATGGAAAGTACCATGAAAAGGAGAGAAGCAGTGAAGACAGCATTTGTTTACCTTAATGTATAATACTGACTTAAGTTTGTTCTTGCATTCAAGCGTGGCCATTACTCGTTTAAGGTTTTGGTTCTGATGACTCTTTTAATATTCTGTGAACTTTGTTTCTCTAACTCATTTTAAGCGCCAGGTTCATCATCTTTTGAAATGAAATGCCATTGAATTGTGAACTTTATGTATTCGGCATTATACTCAAGCTTTATATATTCAGCATTTTTTTAGTTTAGTAGTGAAAGATAATTAGTTAAGTTTGGATGGCTATTTTCTGCTAATTATATATTGGATGAAATTCGTAATATTTTGCATGAATTTCTTTTCACAGGAGTCCTTGTCGTATTAGATGCCCATCCAGAAGGAATCATTTACCAGGATCTCATCCCTGAATATGTAAATTTTGCAAGGACACTTTATGAAGGTTCTACTTCTCTTTCTAGAATAAATTGTTACGTTAAAAAATTTCACAACAAAGTGTCATTTGATTAAGATCATTCTGCCAGATGATTTTGGGGAAGTTGTGGTTGATGTTAATTACCTGAACGTTGGAGCTGAGGCACCAAAATATCAACTATTCATTTGTTGATGCCCTTGAAGGTAGGAACCACCTGTCTTCTCAAGTGCCATCTCATATTTAATGGCAGAAAAACGGATAAATCATTGTGGATATCTACAACATATTTGTTTATATGACTAATCTTCGTGCCTATATTACTGGTTATGAATTATTTGCTCATTTGTGACATTTTCTTCATGTTCAACTGCAGCACCAACTTTTAGATGTCAATGATGATCTTCAAGATTCTTTTTGTCTGCAAACTCAAGTTCTTCAGAATATCATGGGTTGACATTCAGTGAACGTATTTCAGTGGATGACTGTAGATGCAGATCTTTCGGAGGTTACTCAGGAATCGAAACTAATAATGACAAAAAGAAATACAATGCTTTCAGCCATTCATGGAGATGCCTGGTTGAATGTGGTTCTGTACTATAATTTTCTGCCATATGTGATAAATATGTGGATCGTGGGAGATTCAAGGTTAAACCTTATTTGTCAAAGTCGGAATAATATCTGGCAATCCTTTATTTATTAGTTCACTGCTTAGATATTCTATAACTTAGTGGGAGTATTTCAATCTAATTATCTGTGTCAATTTATTGAATGACAGTTTGAAGTTTTGGTATACTTCGTAAATATGGTCTGTAATGTAAATTGTGCAAACTTTGAAAAATAGCACGTCTGCGCCTATAATGCTGATTAAATCAGTATACGAGTTATTCTTCAAAGCATGTCATAAGCAGTAAGCGATCTGTTTTCTTTTCTTTTTTGGGGTTTAAACATGAGAATTATATAACCTCACAAAAACCAAATCCACAGTTTACAGAGCAGCAAATTGTTATATAGATTAGAAGTAGAGTTGTAAATGAGTGGAGCTGTTTTTCAAAATATGACTCGACTCGTATAAGTTCTGTCTTCAAATCATTCATTTGATTGGACGAATCAAACTCTAACATCAAATAAAGCTCAATTATTAACTAAGCGGCAAGAGTCTTGTAAGTAAACAATGAAGTATAAAAGACATTTCAATTTTTAATTACCATCTTCCTTTTCTTTTTCTCTCAGTAATAAGTTTGTATATTTGATTTTGTTCCTTCTTAGTATTCTATTCTTTGTAATTGTGTTTTAATTTTTTTTCAACATTTAATTTTTTTAAACAAATAATACATTTTAAATTTTAAAAAAAAAATTATATGTGAACTCTGGTTCGAGATCAAGTTCGACTAGTATAACATAAACAGATTGAGTTTGAACTCAAATTTGAGCTTTAACTTTTGTTGAAAGTTGAGTTCGAAGAATAATTTTAACTTGTAAAGGAGCCGAGTTCAGATGAACTTTAAACAGTATACGTGAGATAGTCGATTTGATTCAAAGTTCAAATTTTCTGCCCAAAAAATTGCAGCCATTTTTGCTTTTGGACGTCCCAGATATTGCTTTAAATGATATATTTGAATAGGAACTTTGTAGTCAAGATGAGTTATAATACATTACTCTTTGCTTGTGATTCATTGCTTTGTTAGAGAATTTTTAAAATAAAGTCACAAGTTTATATAAATGTAAAAAAGGCATTGTTGTTGTTTGCAATCCGATAAAGGCTCTTACTTATATTTTTTTCAACAAGTTAACATATTCTCACTTAAAATTAACTCTCAAACCTTTCGATCTATAAAAAAAATTCTGAAATAAAAATAAATGTAAGAAAAGCGTTGTTGTTATTTGCCATCGGATAAAAGTCTTGACCTCTGTCTTTTTAACAAGTTGACATATACTTACTTAAAATTAACTCTCAAATCTCTCGATCTATAAAAAAAATTCTGAAATAAAAATAAATGTAAGAAAGGCACTATTGTTATTTGCCTTCGGATGAAAGTCTTGACCTCTATCTTTTTCAACAAGTTGACATATTCTTACTTAAAATTGACTCTCAAACCTCTCGATCTATAAAAAATTCTGAAATAAAAATAGATGTAAGAAAAGTGTTGTTGGTGATTAGATAAAAGTCTTGACCTCTATATTTTTTCAACAAGTTGACATATTCTTACCTAAAATTGACTCTCAAACCTTTTGATTTATAAAAAATTTTGAAATAAAAATAAATGTAAGAAAAGTGTTGTTGTTATTTGTGATCAGATAAAAGTCTTGACCTCTATAACTTTTTAACAAGTTGACATATTCTCACATAAAATTAACTCTCAACCCTCTCAATCTATTAAAAAAAATTTTGGAACAAAAATAAAATGCAAATTAATATACTTTGCATTTAAAAAAGTAAAAAAGAGGAGAACTGAATAAAAGATCCAACGTTAAAGTTCTGTGACTCTATCCAAAATCCAAGGTTAAAGTTCTGTGACTCTGTCCAAAAGTCTAAGAATCGTTTTCATTTATCAATGTAAAAATACAAGTTGCTCAAAAGGAAAAAAAAAAATGAAAGAAAGAAAAAGTAAATAGAATCAGGCAGTTGATTTACAGATCACCACACAGAAGTTGATTTACAGATCACCACACGCGAATCAAGCTCTCCCTTCTCCATTTTCCAAAATAGAATCAGGCAGTTGAAAATAAATAAATTTGGGATCCGCATTCTGCACCCGCAGTAGTAGGTGTGAGTGTGTGAAAATTTCCACACAAAAATGTCGGATGAAGAAGAGACCACAGAATCGGAGCTCAGTCACAAGCAAAAACTAGAAATTGCGAAATGGTTCCTTCTCAACTCTCCCCCAGGCGAAATCCAATACGTCGCCAAAGGTTCATCTCTCTCTCAATTTATTGAAATTTTGCTCCCTATTCCTTTTAATGATTTTTTTTTTGAATAATTTTGTGGCGATTTTTGGTGGAAGGCAGATGTAAAAGCGGTTTTGAAGGATGAAAGTGTGTATGAAGCAGCGGCAGCGGAGGCGTTTCCTTTGTACAATAAATCCCACATGATCTGCCTTCAGCTACCTGATCGAAGCGGCGACGTAATATAATCATTTTCCTTAATATTCATACTTGATTTCGATAATGCAGCCTCAATTTTATCTTTTTTTTTGTTTTTTAATTTTTTTACATGTATTGTGTTGTTGTTGGGGGTTAAGATGGTTTTTTTTTTTTTTTTTCCTGATGTCAAGTTACTGTGTGTATTTGTTGTCTTGAAAGTTTGGTAATTTGGATCAATTTTTATACACGGACAGTGTAAAAAAATTTTACCTAGCAGATTTAGATTCATAGCACATAAATCATAATCTATAATGATATTTGAAAATCTTTTTCGTATATGCATAGCATTCTTCTAAATCTGCTTGTGTAAAAAAATTCTTATACTGTTAGAGGATAGAAGATTAATCCAATAATTCCTTATAACAGAAAATTTCAGAAAATGCTTAGTGTAGCAGTTGTACCGTGTCAAACTATGCAGTAAGACTCGTATAGGAAGAGCTCCTAAATTTTCTTGTGTCTAGCTGCATTATTTGATGTGGTATAGTTGTTACACTGATTGTTTTCTTGTTTCTTGGGGGTTTATACTTGTGTACAATTTTTTTGAGAATTTCATGTTGGATTGGCAGGAAAGAGTTAAATTGAAATTGCTTGCAGTGATAGATTTGCTGAATTGCACTTCAAATTTTTAATTCCCCTTTCATGGTAATGCTGTGTACAGGTGCTGGTGACATCATTTAGCGAGATTAGTGAGGATGAATACATTGATCCAAGGACTGCCCAAGTGGCTGTAGTTGACCATGTTAAGCAAGTAACTTGTTCTTTCCTAAAGCATCTCTTGCATTATGGATTTTAACCTTTCACATTTTGTGCTTGGCCATATGGTTGGGCTCCTCTTGTGCTTGTGTTTTTTTCGTATTATCGTATTTCTCGCACCTCCTGCCATTTCTAACATTTATAGTGAGTTTGAGAATGTGAACCAGTAAAGTTTTTGCTTAGAGAATATCACAGGCGTGTTCTTTGTACATATACCAGAGGTGTAGTGTAATTGATTGTGGCAAACAATACTCCCTCGATGCATTGCAGAAATGAGTCTCTAGAATGGTTGTTGTAGGGTTCTATGGAAGGGAAAGAAAAAACAGTTTGTTTAAAATAGAAGTGTACCGAAAAAGATAAATTTCAACATCACGGATGTTTTTCTCCTGATCTGTTGAGCTTAATGATTTGGTTATTTCCAAATAATTTAATTAAGCTTTTGTGAAGCATACATCACTCAGTGAATTTGTCCCTCTTTTAATTTTTACCTAAGTACAAGTTCAATGCCGGATGAATATAAGCTAATCGATTTCATACCAAGTAAAACAGGTTTAACGTGAAATGAATGGATAAAGAGATTGAATTGAGAAATCTGAAACAAGTCAAACGTGCACAGAAATTATATGGTACTAGGGCATCGGGGACTAGATGGTAGATGCCTTCTTATTCTTGCTAAATCAAACATTGATTAAAAGTACCAGCAAGGACAAAGGAGTTTAATTACAGCAATCTGGTGCTTGCACCAGTCAAAACCTTTCTACAATGTACACATTTTGTCGGAGGTTTTCCAAGCTGTTCTTGTAATTGTTATTGAACTTTTGCAAGAAAGAATTGCAATAAAGCTTTAGGTGTTTGTGATCTTACCTATAAATTTGAAAAATAGCAGAAATGAAGTTAAGGTGCTGAATTGTTTGGTTTTTGTGTTAGATTGTTTGGTAGGGTCAATAGAACTTTTCTTATAGGTGTTGTATACTGTTTAGAGGTGAAGTGTAGCTTTCCTTGGATTGAGGTTCCAGGTAATCACCCGTCCATTCTCAGTGGCAAGACTAAGTAGATTGCATAAGTTCTTTCTTCCTCGTTCCAGTGATCTTTGCATGCAATTCTTTTAGCTTTTTATATGTTGTCTAAAATTGTTATACTCTATGCTTGTAAAACTTCGTACATTAACAACACTGATTTGTTGATCTAGAAAGAGGTTGTTGGTTGTTGTACCACGTTGAATGCTTGAGTCAATGATGAGATACTTGAATATGTTTTGATAATGAATTTACTTCGAAGTTCAATTTTATGCTGTTTCCATTCAGCACTTTAGACTTTACTTTTTAACTTGGCATATGGGCCTATTTGCTTCTTCTTCTTTTTTTTTTTTTTTTTTTTCAACTCTTTTATGTGGCAAAATGCACTACTTGTTCAGGCTTGTACAGAAGTTAGACCGGCAAGTGATGAAGAACTTCCATCTGCATACGTAGAGGAATATCGGTATGCTTTGGACTCTTTTTTGTCAAAATTTTTTGTACTTTTTTCCCTAAAAGAAGATACACATTTCTGGTTAGCAAGAAATGTGGATGTTTATAAGTGTTTCTACACTGAATACTTTATCACCTTCACAAGTACTTGAAATTCTTTTGAGAGGGTTGTAATTTGGCCATCTTCTTCTGGATTTTGAAGCTGTTCATTCCTCTTCTAATTTATTCTAGAGAGACGAGACTAGGGAAACTTTTGAGTGCATACAATTTTATGCTTCCATAAATGAGGTATCTCTGTAGTATTTAAGATGGGTTGTAAGTTTTGAGGATTAATTGTTTCAAACTTCTCTAGATAGACATGACTAAGTAATAGCATGTTGAGTTACATGGACTCTGATATGAGAATCGGGTACGGGTGCGTGTCCAAGTGTCTGACTCGTTAATTTCTTAAAATTAGGATACGGCGACACCGCCAAAGAGTCGAATACGGGTACGGGGATGCGGTTTTGTAATTTTATACTTTTTAGTTTTTAGGATAACTAATCTGAAAAAATGTACTCCACAAAAGATATAACTCTATTTTTCTATAGGCAAAACAAAAGTTCAGTTTAATGTGCAGTTAGGTTGAAAAGAAGCATAAGCTTAGTCAAAATAGTTTAATCTTTTAAGTATGGGTGGCTAAATTAATATTACAAGGGGGCACAATTATAAAGAGATTAACTTAACTACTAAAAAAGAAATACAGGTTAGATACAAGGGTTTAGTTGCAAACTTATCATGGTCAACCTGATAATGATATCTCAGGTACTTAACAAAATACTAAATTATATTTAATAATTAAATAGTAATAGATTTTATTTTGATACCTTCACATCTTGAGTCCAACTATTATATTGAAACTCAAGTCCTTATTTGTTCCCAAAAAATCTTTTCATCTGCATTTATAAGTATATCATCTTATCAAGTATCCATCTCATCTACTTCTTTTCTCTTCCTCTTTTAGGCTTTAGCCACATATGGTCAACACACCCAATTTCTTTTGACCATATCCTGACACATATCCCATACCCTTGTCGGTGTCATGTTGTGTCGACACGGGTACGGCTGGGGTAAATGGAGAGTCCATGTAACATAGGTAGCATGTAAGGGACGTGAGAAATACACAGCATTCTCTAGCTTGGACTTGTTTGGAGGAATACATTTCATTTATTTGTTGATCAAAGGCTGAGGGTATAAGCATGTTATAAGGGCAAGATTACTTTTTTCTTATCTATTCAGTCTCCAATATAACTAATTATTGAGCATCTGTATGCTGATGCGGGCATAGATTTCGGTGTAATTTGCTCTTGAAAATATGAAATAGCAATTTAAGAAAGGAAAATAGTGAGATTTTCAGCCTCCTGTTTTAAGATATAGTTGCGCTGTAGTAAATATTGCATTGTAGGTCTTTGCAGTGGTGCTGTTGCTTTTGTGGTTATTTTCCCCCCGTTATATCTACCATTAATGTTGGTTTTGATGGTGTTACTATTAAGGTGTGCGCTGGATGCGGAAATTAGCAAGTATGTTGGGGAGGCATATCCAAAAGGTGTATGTTCAGTTTACTCTACCAAAGGAAAACATGTTGAAGAACCAGGATCTGATTTTGAGCTTGTTGTGGTGATTTCAGCTTCTAGACATAGCCCTCAGAATTTCTGGTATGCTACTGGCCAAGTACAGTAAATTTCCCAAATAGCATGAAGAACTTTGAATTGGTCTAAGAAACTACTAATTTTGAAGCTAATAAGCATTTGCTGGTAGATAAATTCTAAAGCTAATAAATCCCACGCCATTTTTGACTTGCCAAATTTGAATTTGAGGCTTACAATTAAGGCCTTGGAATATTCTTTTACAAACAGGTTTTAACTGTCAAGCCCCTTGTCAGTGGGGGTTTTCTCTAAATTTTGCTATCCTCTTTTGAAGTCTAGGAAATAAGTATTCATCTTTCCAGTATTTATGAAGAAGCTTCCCCATGCCACATAATAATGAAAGTTTGGAAAGAAGTTAATTTGTGGGAACAGTAATCTTTTTCTGTTCTTAATTTATTTATTTTTGTTAGTGGGGGCCCGGGGAGGGAGGGAGGGAGGGGGGAATGGAATTTCAGTG
The DNA here is from genome assembly GCA_024721245.1 of Mitragyna speciosa. Lineage (NCBI taxonomy): Eukaryota > Viridiplantae > Streptophyta > Magnoliopsida > Gentianales > Rubiaceae > Mitragyna > Mitragyna speciosa. The sequence continues at coordinate 26,165,417 of CM045555.1, forward strand.
GATGAAGTTCTTGAGTTGTCTAGTTTTCTAGGTAGTGAGGTGGATGTTTAACCTCAATTTAATTGAGAGAAAGCCCATATACCCATTATATGAGGATGGTAGTTTTAGAGATAATGGATAGGAGTTATGAGGATGGAAGAAACAATCTTTATCTAAAGGAGGCAAGTGGCATCGATCAAGAGCACTAGTGGATGTCCCTCCTCATGCCATGTCAGTGGTTTATGTTTCCTACTTTTATTGCTAGTAAAATGGTGCTTCTTCAAAGAAACTTTATTTGATATGTCTCTAAGGTTGAGAAAGGTTCTTTAATCAGCTGAAATTTGGCTGACTACTAGTTTGCTGATTGTTCTCGTTTTTGAGCTGCATACTCTATATATCATCTTCACTCTCCTGCGGTTTCAGATAGAAGCACCAGATTTATATTTGCATTTGAGCTTGGCTAAAGTGAGTGTCTGCACATGTGCTCTAGCATCCTAGATGGTAAAATCCATGCTATGTTATGTGCTTAATAATTATGGAAAGCTGCTGGCTTGAGTGAAGTTGATATTCTCCTTCTTATCCTTAGACTGTCGTCAATGGAATTCAAAGAGAGAGCAGATGTAGGTGGACTAAATGTACACCATGATCATTTATAGTAGATAACTTGGTGTCCAGTGTCCGTGCATGTATTGGTAAATTGTGCATCGTAATTGATACGGGCTTGCCACATCCAAAGAGAGAACAGAGGAGGGTGGAATGGACATGTTTAGATAGCTACATATTTAGTTTGCCCTATGCATTTATACCATTCCTGTTTTATTTACAAAAAATAAATAAATAAATAAAACCAAGAAAAAGCCCTAACAAAAAAGACATACCCGAATGTATAATATATTTTAACTTATGGAAGATTTATGCTGTATAAAAGACAGGCTAATGTTGCTCATTCTCTCTATTGCTGATGACGCCATGAAGTTTTAAGAACTTATCGAACAAAATTTTGATTTGGGAAGCTAGGACTTGCTGCGTTGACAGATATTAGTTTAGTCATAAATAGGAGCAGCAAGACCTATTGTTCTTACAAGGAAGTTTTTGCATCCTGCACATCTTTCTGGTTGTCTAATACTGGTAAGAGTTTTTGCACAGCAATGGAAGTTGGCGATCAATATGGAATGTTGTGTTTGAGGATGAGCTACAAATTGTGGAACTGAGAGGCAGAACGCAGGTATTATTTGTTTATTGTGTTAACAATGGCATGTAAGATTTCTTTAGTTAAACTGTTCTCCTTGACTGGTTGCACATGTACCTTTTTGGCAAGTTTCAGTAGCTTCATGTCAAGTGTAGGCATGGGCGATGTAGTAACGTATTCTCTTTCCTGTTAAGGTAGGGGCCCATTATTTTGAAGAGGGAAATGTCCAGTTAGACGCTAAGCATGAATGCAAAGATTCAACTTTATTTCAGGTCAAGAGTATGATAATTTTTCTCTGAAATTTCTTCATTATTTGTTTGGTGTATTTATTACAGTATTCAAATCTTCTTGTGGTATAGAAACTGTGTTTTGTTCAGGAAATGGCGTTAAGTTTCCTTTCTTTAGTTTCTGAAACGTGTTTTCTTTTTAATTTGTCTTTTGCATTTTGTAAGCTTATGAGCAAATTGTATAGATATGTATGACTTGAGTAGCTTTCTTTGACACTTACAAGTAAGGCCATCTTGATAATTCAGAACTTGTGACTCTCGCTCTCCTCTCTCTCTCTCTCTCCCTCCCTCCCTCCCCCCCCCCCCCCGGCCCCCCTTTTCTTCCCCCTCTTTCCCCTCTCTCATTACGAGTAATCTGTTATGTAAAAGATTTGAATCCAGTTCAATTCATATCTTGAATCATTGTACTAGATAAAGCTATCCATTCTTTAACGGGCATAAATGCTTATTCTGCCTTTTGATGAGTTGCGATTTTGTCTACCAGAGGAAGACTTGTGGAGTATGAACAGGCAGTGTAATGGGACACACTTTTGGGTCGATTTTTGTGTCTTATTCTTTTGTGAGGTTAAGGGGGAGAGAGAGCATTGGAAGACAGGAATTTGAAAGTTATGAAAGATATTTGTTGCTGATAACTGACTATAATTTGAAACTCTTATCTGAAATATATGTTACCACTTTTCAGTCACCTGATGATTGTGCTGTTTCTTTGATGAATATTATACGCCATCATGAGACGGAGTATCTAAATTCTCTTCAGGTGTGATACTTCTCCAATTCTATACTCCTATATGCTTTCATGGTTTTAGCAGTTTATCACTGACAATGCTCATTGGCAGACATCCTATTCGAATCTGCCTGACACCACTTTCAAGGTACATCTTGGTTTTCAATTGGTTGGTCTTGTATCACTTTCATGAGTTGAAGTTGCTGATGAACATGCTCTATCTGTATGCCTATTGTGTCTCTTTGGTTCCACATTGAGTAATGTGATGACTTCTAACATCATGTACCTTTCTACAGTTGCGAGCCGCAAGTCCTGTACTGCTAATTGTTGTGCCCATCATATGTTGCATCTCTATGTTTCATGAGTGGTCTGTTGTGATGCTTTTTTGAAATGGCTTATTTGTAGTAATTCTATTAGCAAAAGTGAGAATTATAGATTGTACATGTCAGCCTATGTATTTGTTCTCAACATTTCAATTGTTCCTTTCCTGATGCAGGACCTTCGGAGAAAGCTTCCAGTTACTCGGACACTATTCCCATGGCACAACACAATGCAGTTCAGCTTGACAAGAGATATATCAAAAGAGCTTGGCATTGGAAAATAGAATGCGACAGTTACTACCCCGTATTTTGAGATTTCATTTAGCAGTGCTCTGTGCTGCATATGTAAATCCAAAAAATTCAGAGTTTACTGTTACAATATTCTTTAATCCTTTTTACAACCTTTTCGCCTGGAAGTCTGAGATTGCTGCGAGGATTCCCGAGAAGAGGAGAGTAGGGGGTGGAGGGCCATGGAAATGGCATCTGAATCTTTAATACGATTGGCCTATTCATTAGTTTGTTATGGAGTTGTTATTCCTCCTTTTACGTGTTTGGGTGAAGAGTTGCATGGCTGGTGACCTGTCTTTATGTATTTGTTCCTCTCAAATTGAAATTTTTTGTCAGATGGTGCTTGTAAATTTTCTGTCCATTTGTGATCACGCATAATCTCAAGTGATGATGGGCGTTTGGCTGGCCCAAGCTTGTGTTGTATTTGCTATTTGTTTTTTTCAGCAATTGTTCTTTCTATATGAACGTGTGTGGCACTTTGTTCTCCTCTTTCTGGATAATCACTATATCAAATACACGCATTTTTCCAGCACAATACTCCGTTGGGTTTTTGTCCCCCCCACTTATATTATCCGAGGCGTGATCCTATTTCGTTTTGTATTATGTTTTATCTCCTCCAATTACGACAGTTTACCACATTTTTTCCAATAAACGGCTGATTTTTTTCCCTCTCTTTTCCAACCAATACTGTTGTGTATTATTTCCTTCCGTCATTTTTACGATAGTTATGATTATGTATTTTTCCCAATGATATTTGGTCATAGTAAAGATTCCATTATTTTTCTTCGGAACAGGAAAAAAAGAAATTGTCAATGTTGCCTAGTAGTACGATGCCATTTTTTCTTTCTTATGAAGTATGAAGTGTTTTTTTTTTTTTTATTTGACAATAAGTATGAAGTGTTCTTGTATTCTTGAAATATGATGGAGTTTAGCTACAGTTACTTAACATTTCCAAACATAAAAACTCAGAAGAGTAATAGCCTAATGAGTTGGCTTAACGGAAAGCCTCAAGGTAGCCCAAAAGAGTTCCGTTACCGGGAATCGAACCCGGGTCTCCTGGGTGAAAGCCAGACATCCTAACCGCTGGACGATAACGGATTGCTGGCGATTGTTGCGTTTATTTAAATTTTGATTCAAGAAGTGGGATTTTTGTATACTCGAGAGCAAGAGGTTTTAAAATCCCATCTCTGCTCAAATCACATCGATCACTGATGACGGTAATTATTAATGAGTTTAATAGCCTTATCAAATATTGGAAATATGATTTTTGCAATCTTATCATGATGTTCTTTCAATTTTTCAACAACTCAATAGCATTAAAAATAATTTTAAAAAAACTAGGAAATGAGTAAACATAAAATCTCTATTCAATAAGACCTAACGAAATATTTTATACAAATTATCCAGCTAAACTAATTAGTTTCAATAATTCTATTATGAACTTTCTGTCCTTTTCTTTTGTTAATTCTTTTTACCTTTGCCAAATAAAAGTCATCGACCACCTCTTACTTTTTATAGGGGACGACCCATAGAGGAGGACAATATGAAGTACATAATTAAGACCCTTAAGGTCTCCCTTGCTTCTCTCCTTTGTTGCAGGTCTTGTAGTAGTTAGGGGGTTTTTGAGGAGGGAAAAATTTAAGTAATTTCGAAAAGTCATACCATCAAATTGTGTATGACAAACAGTTTAGGATTTCACCTAACACATTATTAAAAGCATCACCCCACTTGTGTGAGACAACAAAAATATGTAATACAACATTGATTGATAAAAAGTAAAAATAAAAAAAATTAAGACTTTCCTAAGATTTTAGATGATAATAAAGGACAGGAAGTTCACTACGAATTCGCACTATCATTAATATCTAAAGCAATTTTAGCTAAAATACGAATTAAAAAATTGTCAAGGGTGCACAGTGGAGCACAAAACACAGATTAACATAATTTTAAATAAGACTTTAAAAAAATCCAGATAATTGTTCATTAAAAATGATAGATGCCTTGTTGTTGCTAAATGAAATTTCCCCCACAAAACAACTTGAGCTGCTTATACCTGCTTAGTTTTCATCGTTGCATGTCAAAATAAGTATTTTTATGTTGTATAAAACTTCAATTCCAGTCCTATTCCCAACTCCAAATTTTATGTTGCGTGGCATAACTATACTATACACAAGTCATAGAAACACATAACTAATCTCATTCGTCCAATGATCATACGGCTTTCATTATGATGTTATAATATTGCACCCTAAGCTCACTTGCCGAAAACACAAACTAGCCGATATGGAAAAATATTAAAAGGAGGGGATGCTGATAAAAAAAGCAAAAGATAGAGGGGTTAGCTTTGTAAATAACTAAGCCTTAATAAAACCCTACTCTAGTCTTAATTAAACCTCCTCATTTCTTTTGGGCGCCCAAATTGACTCAAGTGATTTCTTCAATTTTTTTGTTCTATCTTCTGTCCTTTTTTTTTTTTTTTTTTTGGTGGAATCAAATTTATTTCTTGAAATTTGTTTATTTTACGCCTCATAGATAAGCGCAAACTTTGAGTAAATGTGTACAGCGTAATATAATTTTTTTTAATTATTTTTCAACGCAAATTTTGAGAGACATCAATGAAAAACGGAAGTTCGACTTTGCTTTTGATTGTTGTGTTTGATTTTGTTTATCTTATTTGGTTACTCTTTTTTTTTTTTTTTTTGGGCAGGTGAATTGGTTCTGCTTTTTCTGGGTTTTTTCCATCGGAAAAGATGGTAGGTTTTTTGGGCATTAGTATTAGGGTTAGTGTCGGACAACGACGTCGCTTTGAATGCTTTTTTTTTTTTTTTTGGAAAGTTCGCTTTGAATGCTTTGGTTATCGTTTTTTATGAAATGGGTTTTTGTTAAGGAATAAGGAGTTGTATTTTTTTTTTTTTTTGGCTGACTTATTTATTTATTTTTTAAATTATGATTTCAGCTGCCACTTTCTTTGCTGAAGACTGCTCAAGGGCATCCCATGGTAAGATTTTGTTACACATTTCCTCTTGTTTTGTTGTTTATAATTGTATGTTGATATATTGATTTGTACACACAGTTGTAATGTCCGTGCGTACAAGTAGTTGTAAGTAAATGTTAATGTATAGAGCTCACGCATGAAATGTTTGTCTCACCGCTTTTTGATGTTTCTTGATTTATGATAGACTAGAAATTTCCAAAATTAAGGTTGTTTAGTCGGTCATGATACATAGAATTGTTTTTATACGATGTTGTTGTGAGTTTAGGTTTGTACATAAAAGAAAAAAATAATAGAAATAATCGAAGAAGGGGAGAAAGAATTAAAAAGCCATTGGTTTTGCTGCATTATGTGCTGACTGGTCTTAAGACTCAGTTCCAGAAGGTAATATATCTCGGTACTTTTTATACGTAAAAAAACTTTGGTAGCTTGGGATATCTAATGCTGTTTGTGGTAAGATGAAAAAAGTTTAGATAGTTTACATTGTTCATGTTGATATTATTTTCCTATTTCTGTCTAAAAATTTTATCTTATTACAGTTGGTGGAGCTCAAAAATGGGGAAACTTATAATGGACATCTTGTGAATTGTGATACTTGGATGAATATCCATCTTCGTGAAGTCATCTGTACCTCAAAGGTATACTCTGTTAATGTTGCATTTTTCATTTCTGTGTTTGTTATGCACTTTGTACTTCATGAATTACAGGCGCAGCTAACTGAAAAGTAAATGCAGGATGGAGACAGGTTTTGGAGGATGCCAGAATGCTACATTCGTGGTAATACAATTAAGTATCTTCGAGTTCCAGATGAGGTATGCTTGCTTCAATTAAGTATCTTTTGGTCTGCGATACATGTATATGCTATTAAGTCTTGGAACGTCAAATGTTGTAGGTTTATGATCATGAGAGCCTGGATTTGACTTTTTAAGTTTTAATTTGTAAAAGTGGGAGCTAGCCATATATGGTTGCTTTAGTCAAAAACTTGAAACCTTTTGGACATGGGTACTTTGGATGTGGCGTAAAAAATATTATTATCAGTATTTAAATTCCAATACTAGATGAAAGTTTATATAATATACACACGATACCTTGTTATATCAATCTTTTTATCACTTTTTTTGCATTGGTATTTCATTCACCAAAATACTAAATTCCTCTAAGATGCCTAAGAATAATACTCAGGTTGTAAAGTAGTTGTTGACAAGGATTAGTAAGGTCCTAGAACCTCATGCCAAGTCAAAATACCCAACTGTTGTTGACCAGATCCAACACATATCCTGTACCAGCAACCATGTCATCTCCTGCAGATTCGGATACTTTGGGAGTTAAATGAAGATTCCTGGGTTGACAAAAAAGAAGCAATGGTTTTATCTTTTCTCATAAATTTGAAGCCTGTTGAAGCATATTGGTGAGGGGCCTATCATTGAAATTTTCATTATCCAATAACTTAATGACTAAGATAATTCTACCTTTGTTACTAAGTTTTATTTAAATAAAATCATATTCATGGAAAGAATATGAATTCAAAGAGAGAAAAAAAAAATCAATTCAGTATTCATGAGTCTGATATTAATTTTATTTTCATAATTAGTTTAATTTCAATGAGAAATCTGACCGCATTTTTTAATTGAAATGAACATCATCCATGATGCATGCATGACCTTTCTACCTAAAGCTTTCTAACAGGTATAAAGTTTCTTGAAACATGATCAATTGGCTAACTTGTTTAGGAATGCTTTATCTACTCAGGTTCGGCTTTTGCATGTTAGTTCATTCATTAAATAACTTTGAGTGAAGTTTTCTGCTGTTTCTTAAGCTCTTCAGTTTATGTCAATGCGGTATTCTATTAACCTAACTTCATCCTACTACAAGCCTAAAAGTAGTGGATTTATTTTTGGAAAGCAGATGTAGGGATTGGGATCAGTACTCTATCTATCTATCTACCTACCTACCTACCTACCGACCTACTTATCTCTCTCTGGAGTGATGCAACTTAGCCAAATCAGACATTGATGTGCTCCTTATGGTGTTTCTTATAAATCTCTTACCAACTGTGTTTGGAGGCATTACTTTATTCTGCTTCCATGCAGTTGTTTAAGCTTTATTTTAGGCACCTAAGGTAGAAGTGCATCTATCTGGTGACAAAAGTATAGAGATGGGTTGCTTGCTGACCAGAGCCTCTTCCGTGTTACATAATTCCAGCCTCTTCCCCATTCTCTGCGACCTGTCATTTGAATAGAATGCATGACGAACCGATGATCAATTAAGCTTACAAATCATTGGTTAAAAAGATTTGGAGTATACCTGGATTAAATCTTCGATTATTTAAAGCCAAGATGTTATTCTACATGTTTTGGTTACTTCTTTTCGTGTTACTGCTTCACAATTATTGTCGTTATTGTAAAAGATCCCCATATATGAAACCCCTGATGGAGCATGATCTCTCTTTCCCTTAATCTGCTATAGGGGCATGAAAGATCCAAAGATTATTGAAAGAATCAGAATCAGATGAAACCATATTTTGTTTGCTTTTTATGAATTTTGATACGATCCTTGGTATGTTTTTTGGTCTCTTGGGAGTTGGTGACATGTCATCCGTGCTTTGTTTAAAGAGTGGATCTCCTTTAGAACTATTATTACCATAGTAACTAGGAAGTCAAGATAATGCACTATAGGACGAGTCATGGTGGATTGTTGAGTTGGCTCATATTTGGCTTAAATGATCTGAACCACTTTTTTATTTTTGGCATCAATAATTATTTTGTCTGCCCCATTTTTTCCATTGTCTTTGGAGAAATGCGACTTTTATCAACAGTAGCTGCAGGCTGAAGAAATTTGCTTTGCTTTCCACTCCCTCTCTTCTTGATGGGTGATTTGGAATTTTCCACACGCATTACGCTTAAATACAAGTGACATGGTGTTTTGGCAAAATGCCAGAGCAAAGAAGACTAAGTGGAGGCTGAAGCATTAGTTCAAATCTTTGCTTCCCAACTAAAATGAGGGGTAAAAGGTGGATGAGGTGTACAAAGTTTGCCAATTATGATATGCGACAATAGTTTTGGCACAATTCAAAAGGATATCATGGCACTGGCAATGGAATACTTCTATCCCATTGATAGTGTCACAATTTCCCTTGTTGGAGTGAGCCAAAATTATTGTGGCTTGCCGAAATTGGCAGACGAATTTTCATTCTGTTTGATCTATTACCACTGTATCCGATAGGCAGACTAGAGATTTTAGTTTTTATTGTTGGGCCTATTATATTAATCTTCACATGTTTGCTAAGTAGAAAATGCTTGTAATTCAAACACCTGCGTTATAGGGTGGATGTCCAAACACACTGGACACTATGAAATAAAGCAAAGTTGGTGGGCTAACATCTAGTTTCTTCTAAAGATTCCTCAAAATAATATCAAAATGCTCACCAATGAGGGTGAAACTGGAATTCTCAGCAAACCTCAACACTTACTGTTGCTCTAATCTCCAGAAACGACTAACAAATTGGGATGGAGGTACTGAACAATAAGAATGTATAATTTTTATAGTATTACTACTAAATAACAGATTAAACCCATAGGGGAACTGAATGTATTGTTCTCATCCGGAATTTGCTTAAATCAAAGCTTTTTTTTTTTTTTTTTTCATGTCTGCTAAAATTACCAAAACTAAGCAGGTGTTTGAAGTGTAGGGAACTTTGATGTCACCTCTGTTTAGTGCTCAGAATTCATGATGTCAGTAATGTTATAGATGCATAACTTTGCTCTTCTTCTAGCATGCTCTAGACTTCCTTTTTCCATAGGGGAGCGGCATTTTAAATGGGTGTTTGTAATCCTACTAATTCGAATGTTAGCATCTTTGTGAAGTATTGTCTGCGAAACAGTTTACCCTTTATCAGTTTGCATAACCTGTTTGGTATGGAATGCGGCTATACAGTAATGACTGGGTTCCATTGGCATTACTTGCCTAATTTTCCTTTTTTATCCACATTATTTGGAATGGTGACATTTGTTAGCCTTTGTTTCATTATTGGATCATGCATATTTGCTTAATTCTTTGAAAACCGATGATAATTTCATCTTTTTGCAATTTGGTTTCCAGGTGATTGATAAAGTTCAGGAAGAAACAAAGAGCCGTTCAGGTATATTCTTGGAATTTGAAACTACTCATTAGAATCAAGATTTTCTTCTGTTTTAATTTTTTCTTCTCAATTTGTATTTCATTATATGCATTTCTGATTAAGCTATCAGCATAACTGTTTCGTTGCCTAGAGTCTGATTATTTAGGGTGGTCCTGAATGTTTGGCTATTTGGGCATTTACTTCTTCATAATTTGATCCCACAGAAGGATTGCTCCTTTGGATTTCTTCTCTGAATAGTCTGAAACTCACATTTAATTTTCTTCTAAATTTTACTGACTCGAAAGTGTTGTAGTAGGCAGAGGTTCCCTTTGATATAGAAACAAATTTGTCTAGTATTTAGTTTATCACTTCCAACATCACACTTGTTTTCTGCTCTATTTATTGATAATACATTAGAATGTGCAGTAGTACCAGAGGAATTAGTACATTAGATACAAATATGGTTTGTCAGAGTACAGGCAAACTAGTTGCAATTTGTGGCCTGTCCAAAGATATTCTGTGAAGTGTTTGAGAATGGAGTACATTACTGGGGTTGGGTTATTCCCACTTCATGGTAATGCTTGTGGCGAAATCATTTTACTGAGGGTAAATTGAGAAAAGGACAGTGAGAAGGAAAGAAAGCCATGGAAAAAAGCAGGATATATTAACTAGTTAACCAGTTATAGTTAAATATTTTACTCCATTAATGAAACTAAGCGGAACAAAGAACAAGAGAGGTACAACATGTTTGCTTCTTTTTAGGCAGTCATCTCTAGTTTCTAATCAATCATTCAAAAAAAAAAAAAAAAGGTTTTAAGAGCTTTCAGTATATGTGCTGATCGTTGTATTTGCCACAGTAAATTCTGATTTATTTTTAAGATGGCTAATGCCTTTGGTTTTGCGACTTTTATGTATTTTATCAGATAGAAAACCACCGGGTGTTGGGCGTGGAAGAGGAAGAGGTAGGGATGATGGTGCTGCTGGGAGACAGGGAAAAGGAATTGGCCGTGGCATGGATGATGGAGCTGCCAAAGGTGTAGGCCGGGGCAAGGGAGGACCAGCTGGCAGGTCGGCTGGCAGTAAAGGTATGAAGTTGCATGTGTCCCTAAAATTCTGTTCACTAAGGCAGGCAAGCAGAGGAGGGAAGATGTGTCTACCTATTTATAATGGCTTTTAAATAGTGCATTTCTCACCAAAATATGCATCATTTTCATATAATATATTCTTCTCCCTCCTACAATCACAAATACATTAGCTTTTACTCTGCTTCTGTTGTGTGATAAATGTTGTTTCAAAATCCATCGAGAGAATTAAAAATTTTTCAAGTTTTTCATGTCTTTATGAAGAATTCTTTTGATTAGTAAAACAAAACTAGATAATATGTCTTCGTTCTTGAACTTGCGTCTTAGCGATGCATATTGGCGATATGAAATCTCTAATTGTATGCTATTGTTGAGAGAGTGCAAAATTGAGTTTATTAAAATATTTCTTGATTGAATGTTGGTGGCAGGTGGTGGACGCGGACGCGGCTTGTAGTTCTATAGCTGAAAATGCGAGTTTCTTGGATCAAAGTTGCCGATTTTATATGGCGTGTTATACGTGTTAAGATACAGTTGGCTTGGATAAAAATTGTTGCTTCCTTGCTAAAAGGTGAGGCGTATGTAGGAAAATGGTTGCCTCCAATTGACAAGCAAGCTATCTACTTTCTAGTTCCGTTCCTTATTTTGTCGGAACTTTTTTTTTTTTTTGGGCGAACAAAATGTAATTATTATGCGATTGTTATACTTTCTTAGCTACTGGTTTTATTGTTTTTTATTTTTTTAAGAAAAAAAATTTACTTGTGAATTGTGCTAAAATGCGATGAACTGTATAAGAATTACATTGTGCGATTAGGTGGCACGATGAATAGTTGTGGCCGCATCACAACTCAGCCAGATCTGGCAAGACGTTTTGTTACTCAAATATGAGAACGCGAAAAATTTTGCAAGGACAGATGATCCAAAACAACATGGGAAATCATTGTTCAGCATCCATACGGATAACGTATCAAAATTCCAAGTTGTACGCTAAGTTTCTTTATTTGACTATTAAGTCGGGACAGATTCTCGGTTATCCATGTTAACGACAAAATTAGCAATCAGGTATGACAATTATCAACTTGTAATCTGTTCGAGACCAATGATTGTAATGGTCAGCAGTTGAGTTCGTAACGCTCACTTCATCTCGAACAGTTTAAAAGAGAAAAGTAAAAGAAATAACAAACAATTTAACGAAGTTAAATTACAATAAATAACTATGATATAAGAAAGAAAGAAAAAGAAAAAAAGATGAGGCATTTAGTCTCAGAATCTAGGAGAGGAGAAAACAAATTAAACTTTCTCAAATTGAAAGCAAAAAAAGGAAAATTTCTCTAGTGACACTACACTGTGTTTTGTACTTTATTTTGTTTGGCACAATAACTTTTAACCATACTGTAAATGTGGCTAAAATGAATTCAATAGGCAAGGACATTTAAATGGCATTTCTTTTATTAGGAAAACTTTCTTGTAAGTCCAGTTTATTTCAAGCAATGTGTATCCTTCCGCAGTGTATGTCAAATTTTTATACAAATGTTTTAAGAGCGACAAGCGCTACAGATATTAGGATAAGCAGTAACTGAAAAGATTTTTTATGGTGAAAAATGGTAGTACTTAGTCAATTCAATTCAAGCTACTAGAAAACAAAGTTGGCCAAACTGTTTCATGTTAGCCCCTCGTGGAGTGAAACACATCTTATGTTTTTCTTGCCCACCAGCATTGTCTGGCTTGTCCATATTTGAGTTTAGCATTGCATCCTTTCTTCTCTTCTGGTAGTACTAACAGTATAGAGCATATTTGAGCTTTGGAAAGTTGCTGCAAATGGCAGATGCCAAGGAAAACATCAGTCAACAGCAGCACCATGTCACCATAGAATCTCCTAAAGCACTGCAAAGTATGGATAAAGAAGTGGAAGGCGTTGAAGAGAAGCCTCAGAAGAAGACTAAGACTAAGCGGGTGGCTGCCCTGGATATTTTCAGAGGCCTCACTGTTGCGGTACATGCAATAAAACTCCTAAATAAGAAGATACTAATCAGTGTCCTTTCACTCTCTAATTTATCTTCTTGACTATTCATGGACTATTATTTCTTGTATACTAGAGGTAACCTGAAGTGTAATATACTATTGGTTAAAGTTACAGGAATCAGTAGAGTAGAGTTGTTATTTTCTGGCTTTTGAATACAGCCTCTTCCTACTATGAAATGTTTCTCTGAGTCAACTAGACATTTCAAATTTCAAGGAAAATTTGAAATCTAACCAGAAGTGCTTTTGTAACTTCAAAAGATTAGGCAAGATGCTCACAAAATTGAACAGGCATATTCAATTCAAAACGGAGGTAAATAATAGTACTTTGCTATTAGTATACAAAGCTTGTGAGTTGAAACAAACTCTTTGAGCAGCTGCTGAAAAAAGAAAATTTGGCTTTTTTGTTGTATTGCACATTAAAAAGTTGGGGTGTGAGCTGAAAAGTTCTTTTGGAAGGAGCATACATATAGTGGGGAGTGAAACAGAAAGACAAATAACCCAGTACCTCTATTGTGCACTACGACAAGATCTTTTGGTAATGAGCTTATGACAATCTAAGCCACAAAATAAAGATCTTAGCTCTGCCTTTGAAATGATTGCATTTTATCTGTGATTCCTATTGCACCCATCCAATAAAACCGTATAGGGTCAAACTTTCTTAATAATAGTTGATAGTTTCTGGAATGCAGTAGTAACTTCTAACAAATTAGCCAACTGTGGAACTTTTGTGAAGTCTGCAATGGAGTTTAATCTTTTATCTATCTTATGGCGGTAAAGAGTTTCTAAGATGCAAACTATTTGTGGATAGTTAATGGTACTGGTTGATGATGCTGGAGGAGAATGGCCTAGTGATTGGGCATGCACCATGGAATGGATGCAATCTTGCTGATTTTGTTATGCCATTTTTTCTATTCATAGTGGGAGTGGCAATTGCGCTTGCTCTCAAGGTTGGTTTTTCTTGTTTGGCACAGACTATACTTCGTTGAGACTAATTATTGCTTGTTTTCCTTATTTGATTCTTGTGTTTTGTGCATAGAGAATACCAAACAGGTTAATGGCTTTTAGAAAGGTGATTTGGAGAACTATTAAACTTCTCTTTTGGGGTCTTCTTTTACAAGGTTAGTTTTTCTCATTTATTTCACATTTCTAGAGCATGTCCTATTTTGTTGGTGAATCAGAACTGTAAAATGGAAATGGCATTTACCAAATAGCAGCACTTCAATATAGGTAGGTGGAACTAGAAGTCATTAATTGAGAGTCAACACCCAAGTTATTCTGGCAAAATGATTATATTGTTGTCTAACTTCTTTGCTTTCCATGATTAAATGGTGGACAAAAATACTGCCCTCCGCCTGGTAACTGGTTACGGTCATTTGTCATTTGGAGCCTAACTCCTTTTGTCTCCCAATTTCCAATCAGAAAAGTGAACTGAGTTTTGATACTGGAAAAGGGTGGTTGTTTAAAATCTTGTCTATGTGTTGGGAAAAAAATAGTTACTGTGGGATACTCATGTAAGCTGGATTATCCTAAAAAGCTTGTAAGAGGCTAATTCTAACTGGTGAATTTGCGTCCATACTTTCCTTGGTTTTAAGGTGATTTTTTCTAGTTTCCTAAAAGCATAGTGTTGATTGTTAATAGAATTTGCTTGATAATTCAAGTACATGTTATTGATAAACGGCCCAAGTTTTTTATTTTTTTTTCTTTTCATGTGTTGGACATATCTTTAAATCAATTACTTATAGTTGTTATATCACAATCCATATGGTTGCAGTACGTATTATTAATGCTTTAAAAGACCAATAATCTTGTACAGAAGTCAAAGCATGGGAGACAAAATGAAATGGTTTTGTAAAGGTAGAGACTAACGCTTAAAGTTTGACACCAAACTGACCTAGATAAATTTATATGTGAAGGTGGTTACTCCCACGCACCTGATAAACTTACTTATGGAGTTGATATGAAAAGAATAAGGTGGTGTGGCATTCTCCAGGTTATCCAAGTTATATTTCTTTTATTTTTTGAACATGATAACTCCTTTTCTATTTTTTAGCTTTCCTTTTCTTGTTTTAGCTTACTGTATTGTAAGCCAAGTTTACTTTTCCTTTTCTAGAGAATTGCGCTTGCTTATCTGGTAGTGGCCCTGTTAGAAATCTCAACAAGAAATGCTCAAACCAAGGGTATATCACGTCGATGGTTCTCTATATTCAAGATGTATACTTGGCACTGGTTGGTATTTCACTCTTCTTCTGATGTGGAAAAATCAATTATAGGGTGAATATTTTAATTATGTTACAATTTTCAGGTTGTTGGGAGCATGTGTTTTGATTGTTTACATGGCTGTATTGTATGGAATTTATGTTCCTGATTGGCAGTTCACCGTTCGAAATGAAGATAGCCAGCTCTTTGGCAAGATGTTAACAGTATGTTCTTTGCTTTTCACATATACAATGACTGACTTTGGTTTTCTAAGATAAAGTTGCCACAATTCACTAGTTTGTGCTTATAGATGTCATTGAAGTTGTATTTACCATTGCAAGAGATTCAGAAGCAGGGAAGTATGCTGTAATTATTTTCTGTTGGCCATTCATTCTAGTTCAGTCACCCCCCAAAAGAGACACTTCAAAGCCCTGAGTTGTCTACCATGTATTTCATATTCCCTATAACCAAAACATGTTAGAAGATGAATATGTTTTATCCAAGACTGTCTAAGTGAACTTACTTGTATCATGCAATTGTTGAATGTTTCAGTTTTCAACAAAATAGAATGTATTTCTTAAGCATTACTTGTGGTTTTTAGCTGGTATTTTTTACCTGCTTGATTCTTTTTCAGCTTAATTACTTTTCCGCTTGATTGGAAAATGTTCACATGCTTTTAGGATTTGTATATGTCTTTTAATTAGTTGATCTCAGGTAACCTGCAATGTGAGAGGAAAATTGGATCCTCCTTGTAATGCAGTGGGTTATATTGACAGAAAAGTACTTGGGATTAATCATATGTATGAAAAACCAGCTTGGAAGAGATCCAAGGTTTGTAGTTTTATTTTTGCTTGCTGACTTTTATAAACCGCTATCTACCAATGTTGGTTTTGCCTTGCACTACTTATAAATTTCTCACAGAAATTTTAAGTTCTGCAGGCCTGCACTTACAGTTCTCCTCATGAAGGACCTTTTCGCAGTGATGCTCCAGCATGGTGCGTTGCACCTTTTGAACCGGAAGGAATTCTGAGGTTTGTTGTGTATTATTAATTTTACAATATTTGATCAATGTGAGAAGTAGCACCATTTATAAATGAATTGTCACCTTTCTTAACCTAAAATGTTATATAGAGTTCCAATAGGAGGAAATGACTTGTGGTGTATCATATGCCACTGGAAAACGAATTCAAGAGAAGCACTGCATTCCTCTTGATATTGATTGGGATTAGATAATTCCCTAGGCAAAACATGATATTATTACAAGGAAACATGCAATTTCTGATAGAATACAAATTTTTTATCTGATGTCCATAATGGGAAAAAATAACTACTGTATTAAAACTTTTTGAAGTAATCCATTTCATTTGGGCAATTACAGTCACAATCTGTTGTAGCAACTGGCTTGGCTATAAACTAGATACACTAAATTAATTGCTCATTTCATAACCAGAATTATCAGAATGGTAGAACTACATGAAAATTAGTGTTCTCAACCCTTTTACTTGGTGGCAAATATAGACAGTTGTTGGGAACAGAATCATTAATAAGCATCAATCATGAGCCAGGGTCTAGCTGGGAGAGGTTTGATTGATAATTTCTCAATGTTCAGCCTCATTATTATAATCAGTCACATTAGCATGTACCAATTGCTAAATAACTAATTTTATAGCTAGGAGGGAACAGTTGTTGGTGAATGCACGTCTTTCTTCTTATTCTTTAATATTCTGAATAAATGTGTGGGAAATGTAAATATCTGTTTCCTGGATGCAGCTCAATTTCTGCCATTCTCTCTACTATCATTGGAGTTCATTTTGGACATATTCTTATACACATGAAGGTTTGGCCCATAAATATCTCATATTTAGGATAGTCATAATTCCTTGAATGTCACTGAAAGTTCATAATTTCTAAATTTCAGGATCATTCATCTAGACTTTGGCATTGGATTGTCATGGGTTCTGCTCTTCTGATTTTAGGCATTACTCTTCATTTTACACATGGTAAGCTTTATTGTTCTCCTTTTCTTTGTTTTAAACAAATGTAGCAGCAAAAGTTTTGCAAATCCCTTTCATTTCGTCCCATCTGTCTTTGATGCCAGATTGTGATTTCACATTCAATCAGGATGTGTAAACTAAAGCATGAGATATAGAGGATTGATTTCTTTTATCCAGTTATCTATTTATGTGGATTAGGTTCCTGACTGATTTTTTGGAATGCAGCTATTCCTTTAAATAAGCAACTGTATACTCTCAGCTATGTTTGTGTGACAGCGGGAGCAGCAGCTCTAGTGTTCTCCGCATTCTATGTTCTGGTATCCTTCTTGTACAGAAATCTACTAGTCCTGATAAATTCCGGTGATAATGGACCTGAAGTAACATCAATGATTTTTTTTCTTCTCACACTGGACACAAAATTTTATTTTTTTTCTCTATTTTTGACATTTAAATATGAATAACTTGCCATCAGCATTTAAAATGGCATACTTTATGTAGAACAAGATCTTTTGTATGATGAAACTTGTACCAAAAAACAGAAGGTTGGACATGTCTTGTTTTGAGTGAATACATTGATTTGACTCACCATCCAAACAAGTCTGATGTCCTATGAATACACAACAAGTGGATGTAGAACAAGAACTTGGATGAAAACTGCACGAATGATAAACATAAAGGTTGTCATAAGCCATCACTTAAGTCACAATTAAGTTTGGCAAGACCCATTAACATTTCAAGAAAGATAACCAATTTTTAAGTGAATTCATCTCGTCTTCTAGACAAAGCGAGGTTATCTTTAAATGCATTGGATAATTCAAAGAAAGAATTTTTCAAGTTTCGTTTTGATATCCAATCAAACAGAAAAACTGCTAACTTCAAGACTGACTTAAGCCATAAAATTCTATGGCCTTGTGACCTTCATATATAAATTTGAAGTCCTACTGGACACTGATTGATGGCTAAGATCTTGGGCATCTAAAGTGAGCTGCTATTAAGTTTTCAACTCACCATTGATCTAATTAATATTTTGTGCCAGGTTGATATTTGGAACTTGAGGTATCTGTTTCTGCCACTTGAATGGATTGGCATGAACGCTATGTTAGTTTATGTCATGGCAGCTGAAGGTATCTTTGCAGGATTTATCAATGGATGGTATTATGACAATCCCCATAACACACTGGTAATTCACTCATTTCATCTGTTATTTTCCAGTCTTAATCTGCTCTTCTTTGTTATAACTATAGCTTGTTAGAATCGATACTGCGATAAGAACTGCAGATTCTGATAGCTATTTTTCTCTCAGCATATGAGAAAAAGGGAAGGATTAGCAGAAATTCCTAAATCCCACTTAAAATCCTTATAAAAAAATTATCATTTTAAGTTTTTGTAACTGTGTTTTGCATTTCAGGTAATGAAGGGGCTGTACTGTTGGTTCCACATTTGAAATTTTTTTGTCTGAATTGAATTCAGCTGCCTTGTTCTTATACTTCTGTAATATTCGGTTGGTCCGGTAGAAATTATCAGGCTAAAATATGGTTTGAATTCATTTTTAACAAATCAAATGGACTTAAGATGTAGTGAGGGAACATTTAACAGGTGCATATGTTTTTATACATGCTTAGGCATCTGCATTTGGTATCCAAGGGAATCAAACATGAAAATCAAATCTGCAGTTGCCCTGAACATTTCGGCTACGTCATCTGCTCCTGGCTTTGACTAATTGCTCTAGGTTTCTTTTATATACTTGTAAATATATCTTCTCTGGCAAAGCTTGAATGTCAGCTTACTGGCTACGAAAATTCCCTATGCCCTTCCGTTTCCCCTTTCTTTTCTTTGGCGATCGATCATATGAAAAGTCATCCAATTCATTTTTTTTTTATTAATTTTTCTTCCTTCCTCTATACAATATTTCTGCATATCATTCATTGAAATGTGGTCTGCAATATCAAATGCTATAGCTTTCCTCCACTCAAGCTCAAGCTTCCTTGTTCCTCTCGAAAATGCATATGCGAAGTTTAAGTTGTCCCATTTGAACAGCCCTGTACTGTTCACTCAGTCAACCGGATGAACTTGTTAAATCGCAAATAAGACCGCAAATTATTTTCAAAATCCTCATGATTGTGGGTTAGTAGATCGAGTTTTCTAAGTGGGATGTCCTAGCATGAATGTGAAGACCCTACGAACATAATCAGACTAGATAGAAGCATTGTAACGTTGGCAATTCCTTTTTTTCCATTTAGTTCTTGTAAACCTTCCTCATATCACTTTATCAGTTGAGTAATTAAACCATTCTCTGCAGGTATACTGGATCCAGAAGCACATATTCATTAATGTTTGGCATTCAAATAGAGTAGGCATTCTACTTTATGTTATCTTTGCAGAGATATTGTTCTGGGGCATTGTTGCTGGCATTTTTCACCGGTTCGGCATCTATTGGAAGCTTTAGCTTCTTTGATTGGTGCAATCTAATTTGTTGCATTGTTATAGGGCCACAGATCAGCTTAAATGGAAGCTTCAACTACTTGTATAAGCTCTGTAGTTGCTAAAACATGGATTCCTGTTATATATAATGACTACTCTTTCCTTCATCTTGCATATACTGTACAGGCCCAGATGGTTGTTCTCAAACAGAAATAATTGCTTTTAAATTGAGTATGCATTTGCCTATTTGTAACTTTATATTGCACTAATCATGTTTGTGTTTTCTTCATATCGAAACCTTATTAGAAATGGAACAGATTGACAGTTTTTCGTGTTATCTTGTCTTCTTAATTGTGTCGATTGCATTTCACATTTGTGCTGAAAAATATTGTGAAGCCGCATTCTTTTGTTTTAGCAGCTTTAGGAAACATAAAAATTTATCATCTTTCCTTGCATTATTTCGGTTGCATTTTTTGCTGTACAGCTTTTCTAATGCATTTGCGAATGAAATTTTCAAGAAGCGTGTCAAAGCGCCACTTGTATATACTGAAACTATGATCCTTGCGCTGTTCTTACCTTGTTCAAATACATTGAAATTTTGTCTTTGATGAAAGGTAGGTCAAACAGTCCAGTTGCTGAGTCAAAAGATTTTAAAATATAGGCTGAGTTGATTCTGAAGGTCGTTCCAACGCCTGAGTTAATTTCTATGGTCACCTTCATGCTCAAGTCAGTTAACATACTTAAATAAGAGAGAGCAGTAAAAAGGATACATTGGAATATTACGTTAACAGAAATGTTCTCTCTTATGGAGTATTTATAAACAAATAATTCACTGACCCGACTGGTAAAATGACGTTCCTTATTGGCGGTACAAATCATATATCATCAATTTTCAAGAATAAAACAAAAAGAAAAAGTACCTTTATATGTAATGTGAAAATTAATGTCCCTACTGGTAAGTAGATTTAGCGAATACATATTAGTTTTTTCAAATTATGAAAAATACTTTTTTCTCTTTTCAATTCAAGAGATCTATGCCTTACTATAGGCTTGATAGCTGAACAACCGTCTCAAGATTATTCTGGTGATATCTTTATCAATTAAGTTAGGCGCAACTATCAATGAGGCTGAGTGGGATGGGAAGTCAGAACTCTGTCTTCCATAAAAAATCCAAATGGATGCATAATACACCAGTTAGATCCGATAGTAGTTTAGTTCCCATCAGTTCCTTAGGGGTTTAGTTGGACCCCTCCTCCTATATTGTAGGTTAGGAGTAGAATAGTATATTATTAAGTATTGACAAAAATAAAAAAATAAAAAATGTCCATGAGGCTGAACCCACTCAAGCTTCTCCGTGTAAGCCCAATTGATCGGTTGAAATCCTCTGGCTCCAAAATTCCCTCTATCCCCTGTCCCGAACTTATACAGTATTAATTTATGATTTTTTTGAAAATTCACAGACTTTGCAGGTTATCTTGGTAAATAGATATGCATAGTAATACATGTGATAGTCGTGTAAGTTAGGAACAGAGGTAACAGAAGAAATTTTGGGGACAGAGAATTTGAAGTCCCAATTGACAGTCATACGAAAGAGCCATCTTGGAGGTATTGATTAATCACTCATATTTCATTGTACTTCTATTCCTCTTTTTTTTTTTTTTTTTGGTAAGTTAGAGGTCTAAGCTAAAGTTATAAGATTATATAAATACTATGTCTATGAGTAACAATTTTTTTAAATTTGTCATCGAAATAGATTTAGGGTTCATTCTCAACTAATTCTGATTCTTGTAAAAGTTGATTTAAAAAAAATCAAAGTCCAAAAGCAAATTTTTAATTGCTTTTGGTTTTAATTTAAAAAAATCTAGAAGTTAGAGAAAAAGCAGTTAAGACTTGAGAACACCATAAAAATTAATTTTTCAAAATCAAAAGTTAAAAATTGGTATAAAAAACAGTTGAGAACATGCCTTAGCAACCTCAACCGACCTCAACTTCTTAAAGAGATGTGAGAGGAGAGTCATTCCATCTTACAAATCCAAAATTTCTTTTATCTACACAAAAATTTCCCTTCCATGCAAAATGACTCAGAGTTGCAAATTCAATCGGCTATGAGCCATTATTTCCACCTATCTGATAAACATATAAAAAGTTACTTGAATTCCAAACTCGAAAAAGCCCGTGCAAATAATTAGCTGGCCCATCTCCCTGGGCCTTCCCACTTTTGTAGCCTCACTGAACACAATCAGCCCAACACTCGC
The DNA here is from genome assembly GCA_024721245.1 of Mitragyna speciosa. Taxonomy (NCBI): domain Eukaryota; kingdom Viridiplantae; phylum Streptophyta; class Magnoliopsida; order Gentianales; family Rubiaceae; genus Mitragyna; species Mitragyna speciosa. Next base: position 26,187,280 of record CM045555.1, read on the forward strand.
TCCATTTTTTACTTGAAGAAGAAGTTGCCGGAGCGCACAAGCCTCTCTTTAAAGCAGATCGCTTTCATTTTCTCTCTCACACACAATCTCACCTACACAGACACACAGCGACGGAAATCATCGACGGAGAAAGTCAATTGACCGAAGCATAATACTATGGCGTCGGCGATGGTAGAAGACAGCAATTTCGAGGACGACCAGCTCCTCTCCATGTCCACCGACGATATTGTTAGGGCTTCTCGCCTTCTCGATAACGAGATTCGCATCCTCAAGGTTTTTATTTTACCTTATGTTTAATAATTATGTAATTTAACTTCGGAGTTTGTTAATTTGCTCGAGATTTTTTTTTTTTTTTGGGAAAAGAGTAGTGTATTTAATTTGTGATGGTAATTAGTGAAATTTGGTGAAATTAAGGATGAGTTGCAGAGGACGAATCTGGAGTTGGATTCCTTTAAGGATAAGATAAAGGAGAATCAAGAGAAAATTAAGCTCAACAAGCAACTTCCTTACTTGGTCGGCAACATAGTCGAGGTAATTTTTGGAATTATGGTTTCTCTTTTGACTGTTTCTTTTTTTTTTTTCTACTTTTTGTGCTTTGTATTGTTGAACTTTGTTGTGGTTTTGTGATGTTAAAAGCAAAAAGGAAAGAAATGAATTTTTATGGTTTTGTATCTATTGGAAATTTTGCTTGGGTTAATAAGCTAATTGGATGAGTTTTACTGTGGCATTCCAGTACTTGGACCCCGTCTTTTTTTTTTTTTTTTTTGCTTTTTTAGAATCTGTAAGGGGGAAAAAAAAAGAAAAGAAAAGAGAGAGTGGTTCATAATTTTGATATCCTTCCAGGAAAAAGGATTATAATTATATCAGAATCTCCCCTAAGCAAGAGAGAGAAGAGGGAGTAGAAAGAAGATAAAAACTTTTTACTTGATGAGTGTGTCTGAAATTCAGTAGTAGACAGAATCTGCTTGCTGAGATTTGGAAGTTCTGTTCTGTATACATTAGTGTTATTTCCCCTTCATTTTACTTGTAAGTTTTGTATGTTCATGGAACATGCTTACTTTCATGAACAACTCTTTAAGATCTTTTCCGATAGCTGATCTAGGTAGAGTCAATAATCAGCCTACACGCTTACTGGTGGTGAGTTTGATACGAAGGGCCTTTTGAGTGTAGACCCATTTGCTTTTATTTTTCCCCCCTTGTTTTTAGTCCCACTAACATTTTTGAATTTTAGTCTTGTTTATTATCTTTTCTTCTGGCCCTAAGTTCATTAGGTTTCATTTGACTTGGATGCAAAACAGAGGTTGTAAATAATGCTGGAAGCCTTGTGCCAAGGACCAATTTATAGACGTAAACAATTATTGCAAAAATTTCTTGATTTAGTACTCTGAATAATGCTTTTTGTTGAACCTTTTTTGTTTAAACTGCTTTGTTAGCCATCTTCCCTTGCCTTTCTTTGGGGAGCCTTAAACAGCTAATAATTGATCTAGGTGGAGCACAGACATTAGAAAATCTATATTTCATCATATACCTAGTTGTCCTAACTGGAGTTCATCACAAGTGTCTCATTTTGGAAGCGTGCTATTTGACACTTATAAATGGTGTTATTTGGTAGTTATAATGTTTAATTAGCTAATCTATTTTTTCATTTTTTAGATTTTGGAAATGAACCCAGAGGAGGAGGCTGAGGAAGATGGTGCAAACATTGACCTTGACTCACAAAGAAAGGGCAAATGCGTTGTCTTGAAAACTTCAACACGCCAGGTAAGTTGTCTTATAATAGAACAGTTTCATGGTTGTTTCTGTGTTTAAGCTTCTGGAAGGAAGTCCATGCATTTTTCCAATTTTCCTAAATGTTTTCTATATCTTGTTCTGTTGAATTTTGTAGACAATCTTCCTGCCTGTTGTTGGCCTTGTTGACCCTGACAAATTAAAGCCTGGTGATTTGGTTGGAGTAAATAAAGATAGTTACTTAATCTTGGATACTCTGCCATCTGAGTATGATTCTCGAGTCAAGGCTATGGAAGTAGATGAAAAACCAACTGAAGATTATAATGATATTGGTGGCCTGGAGAAACAGGTAAAATTTTTACTTTTTGGAATGCATTATGTTGCTGCATTCTAGGATCTATTTGTTTATCCTGCCATGCTTATGCACTTAACTTCATGGTCACAGATCCAAGAACTTGTTGAGGCCATTGTTTTGCCGATGACCCACAAAGAGCGGTTTCAGAAGTTGGGAATTCGTCCACCTAAAGGAGTGCTTTTGTATGGACCTCCTGGAACAGGGAAGACTTTAATGGCTCGTGCATGTGCTGCCCAAACAAATGCAACTTTCCTTAAGCTGGCTGGACCCCAACTCGTACAGGTATAGTATTGGTGGGATTTGCATTGGTGTTTGATGCCCATTATGCTAACACAAGGTGCTTATGATCCTCACAGATATCCAACATTGGGTTTTTTAGTGATAGTTGGTTTTGCTCTCATTTAAGTTTGCCTGCTGGAATTGGCTGTTGTTTCTTTTATAATTTTGTGTGCTGGAATTTCTGATGAAGCTTGATTCATAATAACACAAGGTGCTTATGATCCTCACAGATATCCAACATTGGGTTTTTTAGTGATAGTTGGTTTTGCTCTCATTTAAGTTTGCCTGCTGGAATTGGCTGTTCTTTCTTTTATAATTTTGTGTGCTGGAATTTCTGATGAAGCTTGATTCATAATTGCTGTCTGCTAATTGTTGTTTAGGTTCCTGTGATTGATATGGAGATGTTGTCTAGCAAAAAAAAGTCATTTTTTTTTTTGGGAATATTGAGAGGTTTGACGGGCTCTGGATTCTCGTTTGTGTGTTAATGAGAATCATTACGTGCCTCAGATTTATTTGCACATTTGACTTGCAAGAGCTAGTAGTGTTTTCACTATCAAATTAGAGGCAATTAATATGAAGTCTCATCTTCATAGTTTCAAAAATTTGGTAGTGTTTTCACTTATTGAAATCAAGAACATGACTGCTGCACATTGGCACGGCCCTTGTGGTAGAATTTATCTAACATTAAAATTTACCCCTTTGGAGGAAGTGTCCAGTATTTGTTAGGATTCTGCTAGTGGCTTCCACCTTCTTCTGCATACTCTTGTCAATCTCAGATCTATGTTTCTCAAAAAAGAGGTAGTTATTAGCTTACTTTTTTGAACTAAAAACATGTTGTAATGATGCTGTGATTTGGCATTCTTTATCAGTGTAGCCAGGAAATTGCATGTAATATAACAAAATTTGTTATGGTCCAGATGTTCATTGGAGATGGAGCAAAACTTGTCCGTGATGCTTTCCAACTTGCCAAAGAAAAATCTCCTTGTATAATCTTTATTGATGAGATTGATGCTATTGGTACAAAGCGATTTGATAGGTACCACAGCTCACCTGGCACAATATTTTATTTCATTCAGCCAGAGCTTTTTGTTTTTCTTTTATAGTTTATAGTTTAGAAGTGATGTGATTTATTGAAAAGGAATAAAAAGTAATTTCCTCATTGAATTATTATGCTTTCTATCATGCAGCGAAGTCAGCGGGGATAGGGAGGTCCAGCGAACAATGTTAGAACTGCTTAATCAGCTTGATGGTTTCAGCAGCGATGAACGGATAAAGGTCTTTCTTTTCATTTCTTTATTGTGGTTTGTTATGCATGTGATATATTTTGATTAATTTGAGGTAAATTTTGACTGATGAGGAAATGTTGTTAATTAGCACAGCATATGTGGTCCATTCTCATGATGATGAGAGTTGTACTTGTATCTCAACATTAATCCAATCATGGCTGAAAGACTTCCACAAAATTATTGTCTATTTGTCGCAGTTTTGTGCTTGTATAATTTGCTCAAGTTTCTTTTTAGTTTTCCTTAATTCTTTCTTAATACATCTCCAGGTGATAGCAGCAACAAATAGGGCTGACATCTTAGACCCTGCCTTGATGAGGTCAGGTCGACTTGATCGCAAAATTGAGTTTCCTCATCCTTCTGAAGAGGCCAGGGCTCGGATCTTGCAGGTACACTCCCTTAATAATATTCTTTTGTTCCTGGTTTTGCAGCACATACCAGTTTCAACTGTTTGTTTTTTGAGTTTTTATTTTTAGCAATCCTTTATGCTTTGATTCATTGGTATCACAGATCCACTCTAGAAAGATGAATGTTCACCCAGATGTCAACTTTGAGGAGCTGGCTCGTTCAACAGATGATTTCAATGGGGCACAACTTAAAGCTGTTTGTGTAGAAGCAGGCATGTTAGCACTCCGGCGTGATGCCACCGAGGTCTCTCTCTCTCTCTCTCACACACACACACATGCACAAATATATATCGTACATACATACAGGCGCGCGCGCACTAAAACACACACACACACACACATGAATTTATTGTAGTATTTATAACTTTATGGTTAAACTAGTATTATGGGAATTTGTAAAGGTCCATACACTGTTAGAAATCAAAACATTAGAATGCAATTCAAAATGGTCTTTTGGTTTTAAGTATTTTGGATTTGTATATTTTTGGCTGGAATATATATAAAAATGAATGATTAATAAGCTGAACATGAAAAATCAAAATGTTGCCTCAAAATCTGTTTGAATTGCTTTCATGTGAGAAGTTAATTCTTTTCTTTGCAGGTGAACCATGAAGATTTTAATGAAGGTATCATTCAAGTTCAAGCAAAGAAGAAAGCCAGCTTAAATTACTATGCCTAGATTTCATCTAGCCTGATTAGCACTGATATCAATTAAGTGGAAAGCACCTACGTAAACTCTGGTGCATGCAACTCTAGTTACTCAGTTCTGCTCCTTGTCTATGTGTCTTTGGAAAACAAATAGGAAGGAGTACTGGACAGAGGAAAGTCAAAGAAATCAGGAAAAGGTTTCGTGGGATAGAAATCATGTCATGTTGCCTTGACTCTAATTTGTATGTAGTTGTGTTTTTGAATACACAAAGAAGTGGAATATTGGCTTATGGATGTTAGTTCCTTCTCCTTGTGGTCGCTGGATTTTGAACTCAGCTTCTAAATTTTCTAATTAATGAAGCATTTGGGACTTACCTGTTGCTACGAATATACACATCTGGGTGTTTAAGCAACTAGCCTAATGGCTGTGCACTTAGATCTTGCGAAGGTGAAATCTGGCACCAGAAATTCAGGGGGTATAGTGTTCTAGAGTGTGGGATAAGATTTAAACCTCTGTGCCTGATAGCACTTCTGCTTTTATCTATAGGGGTTGAGGCGTACATGGATAGAATTTTCTATTCTGTTTATGATATTTCCATGGCCAATGGATGTTTTGGTAAGCAAGAACACCAATCAACTGTTGGTTATACAAGAGTGCGTCATTTTAATAAGTGGAATATGCCACTAGTAGACTTTCGTTTTCATGACCCCAATAACTGATGAGCCACTGAAGTGTGACAGAGGAGTGCCGCATTTTGGAGTGGAATATGCCACTGGTAGGTTTCCATTCTAATACTCTTTGCCATTGAGAAATGAAAACGCCTGGTTGCTACTAGTATTAAAAAAATGTAGAAGACAAAAAAGAGGATATCAAGCAGCAGTAATAAAATGGATTAAATCATCGTGACGCGGTAATACAAGGGATTGAATCATCATGAACCAGTAATAAAATGGATTGAATTGAATCATCCACAGAACAATGCAATTTGCAATAAAATAATATAGGAAATTGGGGTACAATTTTGAGTAGTAGTCGAAAGTGAAAAACTATCTTGATGCTACTTTAGAGGACTTCTAGATCAACTCAATATTTACAGTGCACACTGCCAGATTCTTAAAGCAGGAACAATTATCAGTCTCCCCTAAAAAAAGTGTTGACATTGTTTTGGATACGTTTTACGAGTCACTTTACAGTTATTACTCTGTCAGACTACAAGGTTCCTTGTGTAGAGCCTCATTTGATTCCGCAGTAACGATCTTTGTCTAGTTATAGATTTTTGCAATTGCTCCTTCCATTTTATTCAGAATGGATCCCCCAATGCAGCTAACCACCAAGGAGAACCCAGTACGCATACACCAATATATGAGCAGGCAAGAACATTATATGACGCTGCGTAGCGCTTTCTTTATGTTAATAACTTTGAGGCGATTGGCCATTTTCACGCATAAGCCATTATCATTCTCATTCATACTACAACAACATTGATGTCCGATATATCAAATGATACAAGATCTGATAAGGCATGGTACATATCCATTTCATGCAAATCCATGAACCAAAATCACAAGGCTTTAACATACTGAAGAGGTTGTTGGCCAGATCATTACGAACTTTGTATATTATTTGAAAATCCTGTGCCTATTATTTGAAAATCCTGTCCAAGCACATTATACGTATGAAACAAACTATTGCTATCACGATCCGGAACGGCAAGGAGTGTTGTACTGCCACATACCAACACACCTGAACTAGAACATAACATCGTAAACTAAAACCACACCAAACATCTTTGAATGTGGAACTTGTCGACCAAACTTCATTTTTTTAACACTTGACCTCCTTCAGTCCATATGCAAGGTAAAGAAAAGTTGGATCAGTGGCACCTTCCTTGTAATAGGCAAACACCATTGAACCATCATCATGCATGCTCTCACCAACGAAGCTGCAGAACAGAAAAGATTCATTCAATTTATGTTTTATCCAACCAGAATTTCATGAAATATCAACCAATTAATGACATTGCTGCTTTATCGGCTATGGGAGACAATCAGACAAGTCAATATCGAAAAGAAAAGCATCAATGCACTTACAATTGAAGGTCGCTGAGCTTCGAAAGAAGGTACTTAGTAGCTCCTTCAATGTGCTTTTTGAAGGCATCCTGCTTCTCAGGCTCCAACTTAGGCGTTATATTCTTGATATATTTCTTGATGTATGCAACAAACTGCTTCTTGTCGAAAGGAGGTTGCTCCTGCAAACAGGAAAGAGTGTCTTTATTCAGTACCAAGACAGGAAAACCAAAAGGCAAGTCAGAATTACTTATTTGCGGCAAATGTAAACCAACCTGAAGCCTGAAAGTATCAACAATATCAACAACCTTAACAGCTTGGTCATCAACACCTTCATCTTCTTCTCCACCTTCAGCAGAAGGATTGGCCCCAGTATTTACCTCGACTGCACCTTGAACAACCCACTAATTGATTCCAATAATTAAAATTTCCACTTGTCAATAAAATTACTAGAATATAAAACATAGCTCAACATCTCTCTTTTTATCTTGATACAGGACATTACTAGAAACTAGAAAATTGTTGTAACTAACAATGATGACAGCACCTACCTTCCCTTCTACTTCCCACAACATTCCATTTTCAATCTCCTTGTAGGGGAATGAGTCTGAAAGAAGTTCATCACCTGGAAATTAAACCAATACGTTATAACTGCAATCTAAAAGCAAAAAATAGAGACTTAAGAGCGTAACTAATCCCCCACGCAATTGACATCCAAAAAGAACTAGTATCCTTCTTATGGTTAGTGACAATTAGTAATTTGCCTTGCTACTTCGCAATCCCACTTAAATCAGAACTAACAGTAAAAATCAATAGTTTCCAGAATAGTATAATGTATGATATGCAATTGTGAGATGACTGCAGTCAGACCCAAACAATTATTCACTATACTTCCTTAGATATGCGATTAAAATCATCCAAGGACCAAAAGTGACTATATAACACACAATTCTAGATAGAGATTTACATATTTAACACCAACTAAAGATAAGCAATCAATAAAAAAATGAAGTTTCAATCTTTAGAAAAGAAGGAAAACAAATTGCAAGAATGCTAGGCTATAACACAAGGCTAAATTATTCTATCCTAAGCTATAGCACAAGATCTTTCTCAAACCCGGAATTTTAAGACAAAAATCCATGGTTATAACACGACACCAAAGTTAACAAACACAGAACTGGCATAGAATTAATCCAACATAAAAAAGACGAGAAGCACAAATTCATGAAAGAACATCTGAGATTAATAGGTTTGTACCCATGAAAGAATCTAAATTTTTTTGACATGTATGAACTTATATGGCATCCAATTAATCCAACATAAAAACGACGAGAAGCACATAATCACGAAAGAATATCTGAGATTAATAAGTCACGAAAGAATATCTGAGATTAATAAGTTTACATCCATGAAAGAGTATAAAGTTTTTTTTTTTTAATACGTAGTGAACTTCTACATACAAGACAATCAAGAAAAGCACAAACTATTACAAATTACCAAGAATCTAAGCCAACACCTCAGCCTAATTCTTCAAAGAAAAACATGAGAATTGTTACATAAAAAGCACCTTATTTTATACACCAAGATTTTCAGACAGGAAAAGCAGTAAAAAGAAAGTACCAGAAATAAGATCTTGGTAAACCAACATGATTGCAGACTTAAAGTTGAAGACCCTTCTAGTTTCTTTATCTTTCTGTACTAAATTTGCATGTCAGATTTTTTTCTGCAAGTACAGGAAAACCACAAGCAAAGTAGTCCTGTTGTGAAGTGCATAAAAAAGAGGCAACGAAAGAAAAGGTAGTCCTTAAAAAGCATCTGGGGCGGTGAGCTCTTATAGTGGGGAATATTACGGGCAGGGCTGTGTCATTGTGGGCATAGAAATTGGCTAAAATAGTAATATCATAATTGAGAAATTATTATTAGGAGTAAACTATTATAATTGGGTTTTTATGTTTGTTTAAGGAAACAATGACTCCATTGGATGTCATTTTTTGGAGATTTTTGGAAAATTTTTTTTGAAATTGTGTTTGACATGCAAAATTTTTTGTTCAAAAAAGTACAAAATTTTTTGGTTAAATTTTTTTCACTAAATTTTTCCACCAAATTTTCATTTGAAATTTTAAATGAATTTTAGAGATTTTTTGTAAATATTCACAAAATAAATATGTTTGTGTTCAAAATTTGTTTAGAAAAATTAAAAAAATCACGAGTAACAAAATGAGATCTATTTTTGGTATATTTTAAGCACGAGTAACAAAATGAGATCTATTTTTGGTATATTTTAAGCACGAGTAACAAAATGAGATCTATTTTTGGTATATTTTAAGGTCGGACGACAAAATGGACAACGAAGTGGGCGACGTAGCAGACGACGAAATGAACACCCATTTTTTAAGCAGACGAACGAAGTAGAAGTGGACGTCTGCTAAGACACAAAAAATATCTTAGCGGACGTTCCGCTTCTTTAAGCAGACAACGAAGTGGACGTCCGTTTCTTTAAATCACTATTATGTCACATAAAAAAAAATTTAAATTCAAACACTTTTTACACATTTCTAAAAAGTTAACAAAAGACTAATCTAAATAATTTGTCTAAATAATCTTAAAAAAATACTCTAAATAATCATATTCTAAACAGAGCCTAATATTTTTTTTAATCTCCAATTATAACAGTATATGTTTATAAAAAAAAAAAAAGGAAAAAGGAAGGTGGAAAAGAATTAGGAATTAGATTCTTCTGACTGAACTGATGAGTGATGGCCGACATGGGACTTGGATGGCAGCGTAGGCGGCCTTTCCTTGCCTGGGCACTGTTGTTTTCTTGACTGCAATAATTAAAGGCTACTGTTGCTGACTTCTGCTTACTATTCTGCACAAGTGGACAAGTGAGCTGCATATGATGAGGTACAGAGATGTAAATATCTGCCGCAGGATGCTGATTCGGATATGGATAATGGAATGGATTGCCATCTTTTCTTTTTTCTTCGAGTAACTCCTATGAAAAATTTTTGATCAAATTTCTCGATTATTATTACCATTTTTTTAAATGTCTTATCATCAAATTTCTAAAATAACCAAAAGAAAAAGGGTTGTTATCACCTTGAAGAAACCTCATGAGTTTAAGGATGAAAATAGTTAATCATGTCAGATTATTTAACTTGATTTACATGCTCGAAATTTTTTATATTTTTTGGAAAAGTATGAAAAAAAAAAAAAGGGTTTAGATCTAGTCAAAAGTTAAACTCTTGAAACTAATAGCGTTCTGGATTGATGAAGATTACGCAACTTGATTTACATGCTCGAAATTTTTAGTATTTTTGCTAAAACGTGAAAAATAATAGGGTTAAGATATAGTTAAAAGTTAAATTCTTGAAACTAATAGCATTTAAGACTGACGAAGATCATGCGACTTGATTTACATGCCAGAAATTTTTAATATTTTGCAAAAACGTGAAAAAAAAATAGGGTTAAGATATAGTCAAAAGTTAAATTCTTGAAACTAATAGCATCTAGGATTGATGAAGTTAAAATCTAAGTTACCTTGGGAGGTTAGAATTAGTTAAATTGGTGTATTAAACAACAGGATACAACAATTGTACTTAGTATTTTCTCTTGTTTTAGGACACGTTTATTAATATCGTTACCTTTTTAGTTCATTGCTTTCCTACAAAAGCGAGTGATTATAATATTTTATAATTTTTGTGAATATATTCATAGAATGAGAATTTTTGAAATGATTCTTTTTTTTTTTTTTCTGCCTAGTGCTTTCTAGCTTTCTTTCCGACACTGAGAAAGCATCCAAATCCTCAGAAAACTGAGAAAGATGTTATTTGTGAAATAATCAAAATCCAAATAATTAGAGTTTAAAAAGGCTGTCTTTCAGGGCTTAAAAAAAATAGGAATAAGCAAAAATTGCTTGAACTCTCCATAATCAACAAGAAGGTCAATCTTTTTTTTTTTTTTTTGAGCAATTTATACTTGAGCAGAAAATTAGTGTTGAGTAATTTTTGTTCCATTTATAGAGTTTAAAATAAAAAAATTTATGTAATAAATAAGAATAAAAACATTGCGTAATAAGTGAGAATAAACATTATGTTCGTTATTCATTATGAACTCTCATGGAACTTCATAATGTTGAGTATCTGCTTTCTGATTGGGCCTTGGACTGAACCATGAAATTCATCTGGGCTTCGACCCTTTTGGGCTGACTGGTAATTAAATGTTTTGTTAATACAAAATCATCAAATGCTTTGGTTTAAGTTGAAGTTTTTGTTTGATCATTTTGGTATTGCTTTTAGCTTAAGTTTACAGCTCGAGGTTTCTTTGACTCTACACTCTCCTTCATCTGACGTGCTTATCATGGGTTTTTTATCCAGCCCATTACCCCAGGCCCATTTTCTTGTCAATTTTGCTTCTTGATGTACGGCAATGATAACATAACAATTGGTGGGGAGAAATGTGGTACTCTCCAACCAAAGAATAGTCTTAGCGTAATTCATATTCTTCTACTTGCAATGAACATCAATTTTAACGTTAATTTGATATGAGTAATGTTGTAATTTTTTGTGCAAATGTGGCTTCATTTCTACCACCAAAAGCTTGTTTCAAAATAGTTGAAATAAGAGATGGTTCACAATTGAGCCTTTGATATCTGAACGAAAAAACAGTAGTAAATTAACTATTTATCTTGTATCTGTTGAAGTATAAATAATACTTTGTCTAAATATATCTTGATTTATGTCGTATGAAAACATGCTTTTGGACATTGATTAAATTTGAATTAAATTCTTACTACATTATGGGTAATACACTAACATAACAAAGATTTTTCCTCGAACAAATTGTACACCAAACAAACATGTTCTTTGACAAAATGTACAAAACAAAAATCCCAATTTAGCCAGCTAAATGTAACCAATGAAGACTATGAAGAACCATTATGGTCCCAAGCCATGGCTTTGAAGACTTCAACATATGGGTCCAAATTACAACCACAAGCCAGATGCAATGTACCTTTTTGTGCAGGAAAAGAATATGATAAGACGAGGATCATAAAGCAAACAAATTATGAAGTTTATAAGTGACAAAAGCAGACAATAATACTTTTTTACCCCCAAAAAGTAAACACACAGAATATTCGAAGATTGAAGATGCACAAATTCGCTGTCAAAGCGCATAATTGGATTAGAAGAAAAGAATTTCCAAGTCTGACGCAATAAGTTTTTAAGCTACATCAGCATATATGTTCAGTGAGAATTAAAAGTTGATCTTGATTTTGATTCTTAAAACCAAAGATATTTATTTGCATTCTTTAATATTTTTTAATAATGTGAATATATACCCAGCATTACGGGTGTAGGTTTCTCACTCAAGAAACAAACGGTAAGGCAAGCAACGTCTAGCACGTAACTAGACGTTAAGGTGTTATGGGAAATGCAATTACTATATAAGTATACAATATTTATATTCATTATAAATGCATAATAACTCACAAACGATGCACATGAACTAAATGTACATACATCGGTGTAGATCATGGTAATATGCATTTTTTAAGATGACAATGAGTATTATTATATTATATAAGATCTCATTTTAATGTAAAAATCGTGAAGTCTAATAAACTTTAAATCAGATAAACATTTGGAATAATCGGTTAAACCAACCTCAACCAACTTGGCCTGCAACTACTAGTTGTTAATGATGGATTTGTAAAAGGAAGAAGAATAAAAAAAGCTGGCAAGACGTTGGACCAAATGCAATTCCCATATTGCAAGGACGAAAACAAAATATCTTGACTACACCTAGTTTTCCACCCCAAACAAAATTTAATGAAAATTTAAAGCTGATAATATTCCAAAATTCAGGATATCTAATCACAAAATCGTGAAATGTTAACTAGTTTTTTGAAATTTAACAAAAGACAAATGAATAGAGTATTGAAATAGAGAGTTAATTATGTATAAAATTGAATCCAATGCAATAATCAAGATATTAATATATTTTTTGAATTAATAATAAGATAATTGACAGATCAAAAAATACAATTGATAAATAAATACCTCTTTTCGGTTTTTTCTTTCCACCTTCTACCGCTAAAAATCAAGAAAAAATGCATTTCATTAACAGACTACAATTTATATAGCATTTTTCTAAGGTAACATTCTAAGAGTATATAAAGCTGTCCCCTATATAAAATAAAAAGGCTCTCTTATAATTTTTGAAGTCTTAAATCATGAACATCTCCTTCTATTTATTTATTTATTTATTTTTTGGTAAAATGAAATATGAAATTCTATAGCAGTGTACAACAACATTCTACTATATACTTCCTCGAAATTAAGGCGAAGCTTGACCATGTAATACGTGTTTTGACAGTTTGAATTGATTTGGACAATTAATTTAATTAATGTGGGAAGTCAAATGTCGATAGCCTGGTGGCTCTGGACCATGCACTTGACTTGACTGGTTTCTAATCCGTGTTCTCTGGTTTAAAATCCGTGTTCTGGTGGCTCCCATATCGGGAGATTAGTGCGTGAGTGTGTAATACTTAAGGCGGACTCTTATATCGGGAGATTAGTGTGTGAGTGTGTAATACTTAAGGTATCTTAGTCCCTTCTTCCAGTCAGCAATTACCTGAATGGTGTGAGTTAGTAGGTCTTACCTTAAGTTCCCCTTCGCCTTTCCCTTACCATTTCAAAAAACAAAAATTGAATACAGGCTCCCACATCAGGAGATTAGTGCGTGAGTGTGTAATACTTAAGATATCTCAGCCCCTCCTCCAGTCAGCAATTACCTAAATGGTGTGGGTTAGTGGGTCTTACCTTAAGTTCCCCTTCCCCTTTCCCTTACCATTTCAAAAAACAAAAACTGAATGCAGGCTCCCACATCAGGAGATTAGTGCGTGAGTGTGTAATACTTAAGATATCTCAGCCCCTCCTCCAGTCAGTAATTACCTAAATGGTGTAGGTTAGTGAGTCTTACCTTAAGTTCCCCTTTTCCTTTCCCTTTCCCTTACCATTTCAAAAAAACAAAAACTGAATGTGGGCTCCCAGTCAACAATTATCTGGACGATGAGAGTTAATAGGTCTTACCTTAAGTTTCCTCCCCCTTTCCCTTACCGTTTAAAAAAAAAAATCCGTGTTCTGGTTATCTGTCAAAATTTATTAAAAGATCAGAACTTTTTTTTTTTATTTTATCAAAGATGTCTATATTGGCTGATGGTCCAAAATACATCGGATTATTAGAGGGGCAACTGCCGCAACACCACCTGTGAGATTTCGTGGACGCGCAGGGGAAGTTGTCTTCTGTAGAATACATTCGTTTTTGGTCAACTGTAAAGTTTGCAATTTTGTTATGAGTCATATTATGTTTGCTGTTGGACAACAAATCCCAGCTTAGTTGATAAGATTCTTTACTTAAATCTATAAGTCTCGAGTTCGAGTCATTAAAGGATAGGTGAAATCTCACTGTTGATCCTCTTTTAGTACAGAAAAAATACTCTTGACACGAAAGAATAAGTAAAAACCAACTAATGAGCTCAATTCTAGAATGTTTTCTATAATTGTAGCACTTTTTTTTTTTTATCTTTCATTCTCATTACAATGCATTTTATCTTACAGTTAGAGTGGAATTCTTAAATTTATGCTGGAGTGTGACTTCTATACTTTTATCATACATATTTTGAAGTGTAGCCTTTTTTTTTTTTTTTTTGAGTCATGAAGTGTAGACTTTAATATACTTATTTAACACTCTTTTATTTTTCTCTTCTCATTTACGTATTCGTTAGAGTCGAGGTTTGAATCCACGACCTTGACAGGGAACGCCTGGCCACTTATGGCACTCTAAGAATCACTGTAATTGTGCTCCATGATCTTCTGGAATATTAGGTTCTTGCATGTGGATTAAATGAACAAATTGATCCATATTGTGTCTGTAGCGAAGTTCAATACAAACTTCATGGTCTCAACTTCTTCCATTGATAAGTCACCTTCGTTATATTCAGACACTGCCCAAACCATTAGGATTTTACCATTGTGGGTCCTTGCCATTATACGGTAGCCAACCCTTCTGAAAGATTGCCATTATGCGTATGTTAAGCTTTGATATTTGAGGTTGGTAAAAATATTCAAGAAAGAATCAATTAATAAACAAATTTTGTAACTCAATCTTCTTTTTGTAAAATGTAACTTCTAAATTTTAATATCACGAATAAAATTTGATAATAATGGATTGAACTTTGAATGCCAAGCACGTTTGGATTTTCTTGATGATTTCAAATAAAATTTAAAGAATTAAATATATCTCAAGGCAATTATTTCGATCAAACTCTTACCAAGATCTTATCCCTGATTGCCCCCCAAAAAAATCTTATCCCCCATATAAAGAAAATACCAAGAGATCATTACATTAAATATTAGTGTAAACCTTGTTTTTTTGTTTTTTTTTTTTTGACAACTGGGGAAAGGGAAAGGGAAAGGGAAAACTACTTACTCAACCTCAATTAAAAAAAGGAATGAGGACCTTGTTATTTATTCATTTTAATGAAAAGGTTTACATTAAATATTAGTGTAAACCTTGTTATTTATTCATTTTTAAAGCAGTCCTTTGTTGTCTAAATTGACAACTTAGATTAAAATAATCAATGAAAGTCGGCTCATATGACCGACTAGTGACAGCATGGGCCATCCAATAAACCCGCTCCGTAGTGCCGATAGGTGTTCTTTTTTTCTTTGAGGAAATGTAAAACTAATAGCTGTATTTTGAAAACGAGTAGGGAGTCGAGCGATTTAGATTTCTACGGCTCTACTCTTGAGGTTGGAGATTCAAATTCTACCAACACTATTTCTCTTCTCTAATGTAATAATATAGGTTTTATTAAAAAAATACTTTGTGTCAATTTTTGATTAAATTACATTCATACACCCTAAATCTTAGGTTTTTTTTTTTTCCTTTGTTGTCTCGGGTTGACTTCCAATTGTATTACTCATCCATGCCTTTTAAATTGTCTTTAGAAGGTCCACTCTTCATTTTTCTTTTTTTGTTTTTTGGATTTAGCATTTTAATTTAAAACTCATGCTTCGTGAAATAATTAATCGAGAAGCGAGATTATAACCTACAGTTGGATTATTCAACTTGTCAAAACTTCAAAGGTAGTTTCTGAAATCATTCGTTATGATTATTATTTCACTTGGACGTAAGTATTAGAAATTTTCCCATCACGATACCATAATCGTAACAAGACTATAAAATCCCTCAAAATTAATTCTGGAAATAAATCAAACTTTTTGAACTCTATAGAAACTATCAAAATAGTAAATTTAAATCTTAACACAAAATATTAAAAATGTCTCAACTCAATTCAACTTGTTTACACTACAACACACAAATTCCTAGGAATGTTCACGAATCGAGTACTGAGTTCACGAGACAAAATTTCGACGAGAACACGGATTACTGATTCAATAAAAAAATTGAACTCTGAATAGATACATCTTTATAAGATAATCGAATAATTAATTATATAAAAAATCAATTTAGGTACATTGGGTCCCAAATAGGTTACTTTTAAGTTTAATTTTTTGAAAAATTAAACTTCTTTAAAATTTTCATTTCTCAACCTTAGTTCCGCTTTTATAAATAAATCATTCGTATAAATTTTATTTTTTCACAAAATAAACTCTCATTAATACTATACAATGATTAATTCAAGACTTTCAAGTATTTAATTATTTACAAAATAAGCTTTAAAACTATATAAATATATAAAATTAAATCTAAATTTTTGTTTATTCAATTTTGAATGATAAAAGTACGCTCTCAACATAAAATATACTTTAATTTTTTAATCAAAAATTTTAAAAAAGTTAATTTATATTAAATATGGATCGGTTGGGATAACTTGTAGTTTTCAAATTTGTAGATAATTAACCTAAACCGATTGGTTAAGTCAGGTATTTTTTTTTTTCTGAATTTGTTACGGATGGATTTTATCGAGTTTTTTAGTTTATCGGATTTTTTTTTTTAAACAACAGTACAAATTACAGTAGACTTTCCAGTTTGCCATCAGATATGGGTTTGGTCCCCCATCCCCTTTGTTTGCGTAAGGCTGTCATTACAAAAAAAATCACCAAATCCAACGGCCCCAAAAACAGGCGGTGAACAACTGACATCTACGAAACCTCCCCAACCAAAATTAGGATTATAGTGAAAAAAAAAAAGAGTGAACAGACAGGCCCCCCACCCCCCCCCCCCGCCCCCCCGCAAACACCCCACCCAGCCCTCACTTCAAAGAAAGAGGTTCACATTTTTCTCCACATCCTAAAACGCTCCTCATCCCTATCTATATCTGTATATAATTATCTACCCCTCTTACTATCATCAACTCTTCAATTCTCACTTGTACTTTGATTATTTTTTAAAAATTTGAGGAAAAAGAAGGAAAAATTGGAATTTTTTTTTGGTTTTTTGCGGGTTTGTGGGGAAAAAATTAAAGGGATTTCTGGAATTTGGTTAATTTGTTGAATTGATAAATTATTGGAGTTAATCGAGGTGAAATAATTACGGGTTTTTGTGGTGGTTGATTGATTGATTGATTGAGATGGGATTGGACGGTGCGGATCTTTTAGACGATGGCGATGCTGTAGGAGGAGGTGGAGGAGAGGAAAAAGCATCGGCTGCGGTGCCGTGTTCGATTTGTTTGGAGGCTGTGACTGATAATGGGGATAGATCTTGGGCTAAGCTTCAATGCGGTCATCAGTTTCACCTGGGTAAGTTTGATTTTATTTCATTTTCCTTGGTAATTGCTGAGATCTGAATCTGATTGTTGCTTTGGATAATTACAACCCTTCGGTTATTGTTTGTATTTTTTTACAATTTTAGCTAAATTATAGGTTGATTGTGTGTATACATGCATTTTGTTTATTCTGCAAATGTTAGATACCGTTTATTTCTAAGGAAATGTCAAATTAGGAAAGTAATACTGGCGAGGAAGGATTTGAATGACTTGGGTTCGTTGTCATTAAGTTCAAATTTGATGGATTTGGAGGTTTGAGTTGTAGGAGGATGAGTGTGCAGTTTGTAGTTAGCTGCATTGGTGTCTCTGGGAAATGAGAGGGAGAAAAGATGATGACTTGCGTATTTTTAGTGGATGTGCATTGGCATATGAGGAGAATTTTTAAGATATTGTATTGGTTTCTCTCTCAGTTTTGGGTATGTCAAAGTAAAAAGAGTAGATTTAGCCCAAATGTTTTCCTCGCTTCAGCATGACAATCATTGTATTAATAGGTGAAATTTGCCTGGGGTGATATATCTGCATAACCGTCATTGTATCAATAGGTGGAATTTGCCTGGGGTGATATATCTGCATAACCGTCATTGTATTGATAAGTGAAATTTGCCTGGGGTGATTTTATCTGCTTATTTTTTTCCCAAAAAAAAAAACTTGATTTAAGCTGTTTAAGACATGGTATTGGTATTATCTTATCCATAGAATCTATCAAAATGAGAAGGATGAGTGTTGGTCTTTTCTTTTTTCTTTTTTTTTGGCTTCTTTTGTTTATTATATTGATAGGGGAGGGCTACCTAGATTATTTATTTGTGTGACTGATGCATGCTTAGATTGTATAATGCGGTAGATGGTGGTATTCACTTCTGTAGTTTAATTTTATACTTCCATAATTCCATCCAGGACTTCCTGGCATTTAATTTTTTAGCATATAGTACATGGTCAAAAAACCTCATTGTGGTTAATAATTCACTGACCAATCATGATTTGGGTATGCCGAGACTATAGTAGTGAAATAAATACCTTAAAATTTTAGCATTCCTTATAATTCTCATCAGCACTGTATATCTGACTGTCCTCGTCCTGCATGAGTTGTTGGTTCTCAAATTGATACTTCCTCCTCTTTTTTCTAATGAAATCTTAGAGTATTCTTATTTTGTTGTTCAAATTTTTTTAGCAACATGCTGAGTTTGGCCAAGCCCTGTTTCTGACACTTTTGCCTTATGCTTTATGGACTCTGATTTTCTATTGAGGACTTTCTTCATGAAGCCAGTTCATCTGGAAAGATTGGCTTCCACTATAACAATTTCTTTCTCCTGAAAATCGCTAGGAGTCAAGTGTAAATTGTAATTCTGATTCCCTGTTACATGAATATTGACAGTTTGTTATTCAGGATAGCGGGTTTTTTTGTTCATTTATTTGAGAATGTTTATTACAATTGTGGAATGGAATCTGGTTCAAATATTATCAAAGGACTGTATAATTTTGCTGACTAATATTAAATTCTAGCTACCTATGACTTGGGTTTTTATAAGGGAAGATTTGCTATGAATTTTTTGAATTACAATGTTGAAGGTGGGAACTGGTATTGACTGATGTCCTCATTGAGGCTTTTTGGTGGCTTGATGTTAAGGGATGAAGATTAGTGAGATTCTCCTTTGCAGCAAACCCGTTTGCATTAGTAGTTGATTTGATGACTTCAGGAATTGATGTGGTTTCGTCTGCAACACCTTGAAGTTATGTGAACAAGTGGGAACTGGTGGCTGTTCAGAGTCTTATTGATCTATTGTTGAATGGCCATCGACGGAGTAGGATGAAAAGTGTTGCAAAAGAAATTTTTTAGTCATGTTTTATTTCCTGATTGCTGAGCTGAGGAAGCATGTTTTTCTAAACTTTTTTTCTGGGCTCTTGAAGCTCTTGAGTGCAGACTCCTAACATTTTAGAACACTTGCTAGGGAGGCTGGTACTCTATGTGATAGAACAACAATACAAGGATTAATAGTGAAGAAGCAGGGTAGATTGTAGAAATTGACCTACTGCTATTTTGCTGGCAAACTCTGAGAACCTCTAGGGATTACTGGATATCAATATTAAAGCCGAGATTGTGCTTTGTTCTATAAGCTTGTTACTGGGTAACTGCTGCATCATTTTGGTACCAAGTTAAGGCTGAAAGAGCTTGGCATGCTGCCACTTTCTGCATTATGTGGTGTATTTTGAAGGAGGGTGATAGGTGGGCTTCTGATTGCCCCCTTTTAGAGCAATAATAGTTTTCACCTGCATGGTGCTGTTAAATATCTAGTCTTCTACAGTTTTAAAACACACAAATTAGAAATACATTGAAAATGGGAGGGTGGGGTAGATAACATGTAAACCCCTTCTTATGTTGGTATGTGCTTTCTGCTGAAAAACTACCTAAATTTTAAAAGATGAAGAATATTTTTAGTGGGGGAACTCACTAGCTCATTATGGCCTTGACTAGTGGTTTTTTCAGTCATCTGTTGTTGTTGAGGATGATTGTGGAATAGAATGGTCTCTGATAATCTGTATTCATTTTAATGGAACATATTAATTATACTGGACACTTGTTAATATAATTAGTGAAATAATATCTTTAACATCTTTCTGAGGGAGCCATAATTTCCCATGCTCAAAGATACTTCACTGCGATTTGCTGATAACGGATTATTACCATTTCTTCTACTAAAATATTTCCTGATCTCGTACAGATTGCATTGGTTCTGCATTTAATGTTAAGGGAGCAATGCAGTGTCCCAACTGTCGGAAGATTGAGAAAGGTCAATGGCTATATGCAACTGGCTGCCGACAGCTACCTGAGTTTAGCATGGATGATTGGGCCCAGGATGAAGATCTTTATGATCTTAGCTATGCTGAAATGGTATTATCTTTGTGATACTCTACTGTTACTCAGATATTTTATGTTTTGACTACTGCAGTTTTCTCAGAATTTTGTATAAATAAAAAGCGTGTAACTGGACAAGTTGCACATATAAATAGCTCTAAGAAACTCTTGTTTTGGTTGCTGGTTTCTATATGTTATCCTCAAGATGGGGGGTAAGAGTCATATTACGCAGAACTTAAGTTGGCCATCAGTTGTCCTGGCGATATTTTCGAGCAAGAGTCTGCATTTGATGTTTTTGCTAAACTAGATGCAGTTTGTTCCCTAGCAGCTACATTAAGAAATACACCGCATACCATGGACGCTTTCTATGATCTTTTCTTGTTTCTCTTTCCCTTGCATGTTCACTGGCTCTGTCCAAGATTCAAGGTTCATATGATGGGTAAATTACAGTTATATGGGGAGTTCTTTGGACCTGTGACTTGAAGGAAAATGCACCAAGTTGAATTATATATAAACAAGAATGTGAACTATTCATGGAAGCCATTCTCTGCACAGAGGGTATGATATTTCTGTAAAGGTGAAGGATGTTGTTAAAATAGGTTGCATGGAGGATTGCTGTAGATTTTTGTGATTGATAAATCACAAAATTGATAAACACATCTCAGAATGTGGACTGACGTATACAAATAAATCTGATAATGTGTTTATTGTGACTTTTATGAGAATCCAATTTAGATAATGTCTATTTTAGAGATGCAGCCAAAAGAAGTTCAAGCAAGACTAAAAGTAATGAAAGATACTAGAAGTTGCTCTGTTTTCACAGCAGATTATTCCGATAAACCTTCTCCAATTCAGGTTTACCATATTGTCTTTTGAATTGTTGAAAGTTAGCTAATTAGTTTAGGCATATATTGAGACTATAACATTTTTTTCCTCTTCCCCACAAGATATTCAGTTGACTGTGATCTGTGTTCGAATTGTCTATATCTTATGATCTTTCAGAGTTGATTGCTTTTGTTCTTGCTCAAGTGGGACGTGTTACTTTTTTATGCGAAAATCTAGAATGTAATTCAAATCTCTAGGAATTATGTTTCCATCTTTTCTTCCCCCCCAACCCCCACCCAAAAAAAAAAAAAATTCAAAATTTTTATGATAGCTCAAATTTCTTAACTTTTGTGATTTTTGTAGTCTTTTGGAGTTCATTGGTGTCCATTCAGTGGATTGACTCGGCTACCTTCTTTTGAGTAAGTACAATAAACTTTCCAAGTACATCTGATTTCAGGCTCCGGTTTGAGTCTTATTAGCATTATATTACCCTCTTGTTTTGAACTTTTGAATGCTATTCCTCCTCCCCCATGTTTCCTTTTAGAATTCTTTATCTTGCATAGGATTTTGTCTTCTGCTGTTGAACATCAAATGCAGGAATTGTTATGTAGTTAATAGTTGTAGCTGAGAAAAAAATATTGGTTGTTATCTGTTGACAAACGCATCCTTTTTTCGCATTTTTTCCCCTTAGACTCTTCTAATAGAGAGGTACTTAAGTAATGTTGGGTTTTTTTCCCTTATGTAGAGTCTTCTAATAGAGAGGTAGTTAAATGAGAAAAGAATAATAATAATAAAAAAAAAAAGTACCAAGGAACAATGACAATTGAGGTTAATTGGAACAGCAGTGCAAATTGTCCAACTTAATATTGTTACACTATGGAATACTTTCCACTGTCAATTAAAGAAAGAAAACACTGAAGGCCCTTTTAGTTTCTATTTTTGTGGATCTAAAATACCAGTTCACGAGTTATTTTTGGCTGTGAGATTTGAGAATCTGGTTGTGGAATCACTGACTGTAGCTGCATTTTGCTCTAAAGAATTATCCTATATTTTCCTGCTAAAGTGTGTTTCATTGTCTATAGAATATTAAGCATCACTACAAATAACAGGGTAAGTTTTAGTTTAGCAAGAATGGTCTATATTGGTTATTGTCCTTACCTAACTCTGAATGCTATCATAGTGTGCTTCTTTAATAAAAATTATTTGTTGACTGTCTTCTTGTTATTTTTGGAGTGAAATTTCTCCTGCAAAATGTTGGAAGGCACAAAATATTGACGATTGTTCATTGGTTTGATTTCACTGGGATCTTGGTTAAGATGTGATATATTGGCTACATGACCTGATTTTAGAATTTCGTTGATATTTTGGTTAAGACATGATGAAATGGCTTTGATGACCTGATTTTAGAATTTACTCAATGTCCATTGCCTGTGTATGATTGCCTTTGAGTGGATTTGTAGCTAAAAGAAATATAGTTCTAAATTCATTTCAGCAAAGGAATCTACTGGCTGAAACTGTTTATGTTGATGGGGAAAGAGATCTAGGAGGTCTGATGTTTGCCTGATACAGCAGCGAAGAATGATGCATTCTAGGCCTGCAAAACTTCAATGATTGCCTTACTGGATTTAAACATGAAATTCCCAGTTATTGTTTTCCATAGAGGTTAAGATCGAATAAGTGAGATGGAAGATTATTCACCTTATCATAGTTTTAAGGTCTGGAAGTGTATGAATCTTTAATTCATGATCTACAAAGGATATATGTTTTAGAGTTATTGAGCATTTGAATTTTTGAATGGCATGAAAATGTGGAGGATGGCTATTTAAAGTAATGGACTGGCCTAGTGGACTCTTGATTTCTTGCTTTGATGTTTTTCAATGGAAATTTTGGTTTTAAAACTTGGTGGTAAGAGGTTGACCATTCTCAACATTTGAATGTGGTCCATTGTCTATTCTTCTCTTTACCTGTCCCCAACACCATTAAGTTGCCATTGTGCAAACAAAAGCCAATATGGGTGCCGCATGCTTTTTTACTACCTGTTATCTCTTGGATTTGTGATGGTAAACACTTCTGTTCATTAAGTTCTAGCGAAATATTTTTTTGGTTACTTAAGGGCCAAAGTTGGCACTGTAATGAGGTTGTGCTGCTGTTGTATGGTCCAAGTATACGGCCTGTATACTTGGGTGAGGGAAAGTGACTAAAATTAGCTTTCTATTACCCGGCAGTGGCTGGATTATCATGCGCTGGTTTCCAGTTTTTGGTTTAGTAGAGAACCTTTTCTTCATCTTTGCAATCCTTGCCGTGGTTTCATATTGTCAGAATAATTGTACTTTTAGTCTTAAAACGGCAACTGTTGGTGGTTAACTCCAGTTAGTTCTTTGCTGATGTTTTTGGGGTTCTTATTTTTTTTCTCTGCTATGGATGTTACTGGTTTAATATATCGTATTGCTTGTTTGACCTTTTACTTTCATCTTTCTTTCATCTTTATAGTTGTTTGACATTTCTTTTTGCACTTTGCAGTGAAGGTGAATATTCATCAACTGCACGTAAGATTCTCACTTTCTAGCATAAGTTGTAAGCTTTTATCATGCTTTGTCATTGATAGGAGAATTCCTTTTTTTGTAGATCATGAACTTATTGGACAACATGCTATCTTCGCCGAACATACAGCTATATCATCTGCTAGTCATCCATGCCCGTACATTGCGTACTTCGGACCAATCCACCCTTCATCATCAAATTCTAGTGCTACCGTTTCTGATGGTTCTAATTTTAATAATCATTGGAATGGGGCATCTGTCCCAAATGAGATGCCTACTTCTTATGCTTTCCCAGGCGTGGATGTTCATTATCACAGTTGGGATCACCATTCCTCTCCATTCCCTACCACAAGCAGCCGCGTTGGTAGTGCAGATCAACCCCCAATGCAATCAGTGGCTCAAAGAACACCTAGAACTAATTCTGATATTCCAAGATCAGGATCCTTTGTGCATCCTTTCATTGTCGGTCACAGGTTGGTATTTTTTTTCATTGATAAGAAGTCACTTAGGCATAACTTGGTCTTAAGACCTCGTTTAAGACATTTCATGTAGAATAAACAGTCTGTAATCAGACGAAAGACCTGTGTCTTGAATGTACTGAATTAATGTATGGGATCGCGTTCTATAATTTTGGAAAAAACGAATTTTTGGACATTTTATACTGAACAAGCCGAGTTGATCTTCCATGAGGGAGGTATTCAAGGGGGTGATTAGTGGCTGAAAAGGCATTAACATCTTGTCCTGTATGATTGTTTGTTTCTCTTTTTTAACGGTATTGTAATCAATCTTGTGTTACAGTTCTGCTGCCAGAGCTGGAAGCTCAGTTGCCTCATCAATGATTTCACCTTACCCTGGCAGTGTAGCTCGGGCCCGTGACCGTGTTCAAGCTCTTCAGGCATATTTTCAGCAACCCAGCAATTCACCATCACTGCGCACTCCTGTCATGTCTGGATCGCGAAGATCAAGCAGTCATAGAAGTGTGGCTCAAGTTGGGGCAGTCCCTTCATCGTCTGACCAGACGGGGGGCTTTTATTTCTTCCCTTCAAGTTCATCTGGAAGAACCTATCAAGAAGCTGAAAATCCTTTGCCCAATCGCTTCCATGCTTGGGACCGAGAACATTTGCCTTCCTTTCCCATGAGTCAAATTGACAGAGACTCGAGCTGGGGGCCGTTCCATCAAGCAGCTGGTGGGTCTGATGCTAGTCTGAGAACTACCAGCTTTCGTCAAAGGCATGGATCTGAGAGGATGCCATCGCAAAATCGGTCATAGACTGCTTATTGTGTTATGATGAAACCTATGATAACTATGACTGAAACACATTATATATGTTTGAGAAACAATCAACAATATTTGGTCTGCCAAGATTGGCAGACTAAAAACTGTTGCGTGGCCCTTAAATGATCCAGTTTGGTGGCCAAGTGATTGTGTGATGGATTTCGGCTTCAGAATGTCTTTGCCTGGGGGATATAGAATAAGATCCACTGTTCAATGGCAAAGTTGTAAAACATTTCCAGCAATTGGCCTTGAATTGTTAGACAATGAGCAACTCGAATGGTATGCTGGAAATTCTCCTAATAATGCACTCATCGCCTGTTCATATTTTGTCGTAGTCAAT
The DNA here is from genome assembly GCA_024721245.1 of Mitragyna speciosa. Lineage (NCBI taxonomy): Eukaryota > Viridiplantae > Streptophyta > Magnoliopsida > Gentianales > Rubiaceae > Mitragyna > Mitragyna speciosa. The sequence goes on from CM045555.1 coordinate 26,212,674, forward strand.
TATGTTGGAGAAGCTCAAGTTTGCAATTGCTTTACTGATTCGGCTGGCAAATGGCCATTTTGATTTGGCAAGGACGTGTTATTGCTGTCCGCTATACAGAGTGTGGTATTAGTTCTGAGTTGTGCGCTATAGAAGATGACCTTCCAAGAGATGGTCTTCTTAGCCGCTGGCCTTTGTCTAATTTGAAATTTCTTTCTTTTTTCTTTGCTTTCTGATCGTACCCTATTGCTGCTAGAACGTTTTAGGTAAGATATTTTTTCCCTTTTCAAAGTTGGAAAACAAGAGAGAGGGAGAGAGAGCAAGAGGCCGGAAGATTATCCCGGCGGTAGAACTGGATTTGGACTGTTGTTTTCGTCTGTCATCAAAACAAGGAAAGATGAGAACATTAGGGCCTATTTTCGTTAGCTCAAAATTAGGTGCTCTGGCTTTTTTAAAGCTGTTTTAAGGTGTTTAAAGTTAAAGTCTCCCCTACCGCAGGTCAAGGGATTAAATCTCCCTCAGCAGTTAGGAATTTGGATTTAGAAGAAGAGGGGTAAGTAGTATTCAAGAAACCGCACTCCCAACTATGTGTGGTGAACAATCTCAGACTTCAGTTAGCATACTATTGAGAGCTTCACCTACTTGTGTAAGGCAAAATACATTTGTAATACAATTGTGATAGAAAATTATGCATCTAATTCTTTAAACAGCTTTTCAAAAATTCAAAGCAGGAAAAAAATAAATAAATAAAAGCAGAAGCCAAATGGAACGTGCCAGAATGAATAAGATCTTTAACGGAGTCTCCCTCCGATGGTCGAACACATTGAACACAGGATGCAGTTTAGTTAGTGTTCCTTTCTATAAGCCATTACCGACTAACAAACACGTTAATATCGCAAATTATTCGCACCAAAAGCCAGGGGGGTTGATGCCCAAGTAGCTAATGAGGACCGACTCCAAATTCGCTCGCATACGCTGGTTCAACTCTAGCTCGGCCTCCTAATTCGCCCACATAGCTAATGTCCATTCAGCCAAATAATAGCTATAGTCATGTCTAGTAACCTGAGTTAAGAGTTAAGTCTTTTCTTATGTATTGTAGTTCCTTCTCTTTATTGTTTTAAATGTAGTTGTAAAGGCCTTTTGAGGGGCTTAGTAGAGTTCTTCCCTCAGCCTTTAATTCCTTGGCTTGTACAACGTACATATCTCAATTTCAGAGTTGCCCTCAGCGCAACCTTTCTTATCGGAGAACCGTCTCACAAGCCTATCCACAAAAGTTCTATAGTAAATTCATCAATCTCTTCACTAACTGAATCTTTAAATGTCATTTTAGACATGTCTAAAAAGGAAAACTACTCTCCCAGCAAATTATTGGTCCAAATGGAAAGCAAAATCGTCAAGTATGATGATGATTTGAGAATACAATATGCATCAGACAACGGAGCACTCTATTCAACTCACCGTCTATATCATGCCAGGCTTATAGTGCTTAATTCCACATCACTTTCAAGCAAAATTATTAATCAAGTGTTCACTGTTTAGGACAAACCCCTGCTGAAATTTGCAAACACAACCTGAAACCATCACCATAAGAAGCCAGCGGTCAAAGTTCTATTGCAATTGATCTATAATGTGGAAGTATACTTTGATGCTCCAGGTCATGCCAATATTAAGGGCAGCAGCTAACGGCTCCTCATGTCAATTCTTTGGAAGGAAAAACGTCACAGTATTGTACTTTAAACAAAAAAGAAAGGAGACATGACAACTTTTAAGTCCCAAAAAACAAGAAACTGTCCTGATTCTGCTGCGCAGAGCCCTTTATCTTCATCAACAGCTTGTGAAACCCAATAAACCAGTTTCAATCAGATCTCACCTGTCATCACAGACAGTAAACTAATAGCGAGGCAGTTCTTTAAGTTCAAACAATTTTAATATGAAATCAAGGAGAAAGCATACAGAAGGAGATCGTGACCGAGATGTGCTCCTGCTCCTGCTCAGACTCCGTGCTGGGCTTCTGCTCACATCTTTGCGGCGCTGGGTGTGTGCGCGAAAGATTACAACCACGGATGCAACAATAATTTTGTTTCCTTTCAACGAAAAATAAAATGGACAAAGTCTCAGAAAATTTCACTTACAGATGATTCTGGGCTCCTAAATCTTGTTGGAGATCTGCAAAAATTTCGAAAAACAAACCAAATTCAATATCCAGAACAGTCCTATAAGATCTCTGATCCAAATTCATCCATGCTACTTCCATGTCGACAATGAAACCGAGAGAACAACATGTACCAGCAATCTCTAGCACCACTTAACAGAAAAACTGTTAGACCCATTCCAAAATAATATCACGTTCACTGTCGTGCACCTTGCAAATCTGCTCTTCAATTAAAAAAGGACCAAATAAAAAGACAACCAATCTGGAAGCACTATGACACTCGACTCTAGGCGAACTGTACCACAATTTCCTCATACTTGACCAACAGCAACGATTAGAGCCCATACCCACCACATAAAAACATTACTGTCATAATTACATCCAGCAGCATTGTCAACCTGTGGTCAGGTTACCAAGTACCATTTTCATATTATCTTGCTTTATTTTTTGCAAAATCCTCTTAGGAAAGAATCCATTGTCCTCTCACTTGTTAAGCGTAGCACCATGGGCATCACGTGCCAGCAGTTAATACAGTAAATCAAAATTTACCATCCAGGTTATGCCGGAGGGGTGCTCATCAACTAAACAGCATGCAGCCACAGGCCCACAACCAAATGAGTTGCATGAATTTGAGCACCATACATCCTCAAGTCCCTAACATGCAATCCCCAGATCGCCGCATAAATCCAGATCTAGAAAACAAAAAAGCCAATCTTCATAATGGTATCATTAACCACAAAGGTGGCAAGTCCTCTCTCAATTGACCCCTATCCCCTCTAAGAATAAAACAAATGGTGTAACAAGAGAACAGAATATGCAACCAAAATTTCTCTCATAAAGTTTAGTCAACCATGATAGTTTATAAAATGAATTGTTTCCCTTTTTCCGAATATTGTCAAAAAAAGTAAGATGCTTTCTAAACTGACTTTGCAAATGTCTACTCTGTAAAAACAAATTTTCTTCCAAATATTCATGCCTTTTGAACAGACTTTCACGTCTACTCTGCAGATTTCTCTCTGACCGCAAAGTCAAAAGGGATAATCTTAGGAATTCCTAATTTTTCCACTTCAAAAACCGAGGCTTTAACAGACTGGAGAAATGGAACAATGCCTTGGTGGTATAGGAAAGGAAACCATCGATTGGTAGGTATATGATATAAAGACAGAATATCAAATATATATAACATATATCATCTTTGGTGTTCTCCCGCAGCAGACACGAGCCAAGTATCATCAGATGCGAAAAACTGGCCAAAAGATTAACTAAAGAGGAATTTTTATATTTCACAAGTAGAGAACTGGAGGAAAGGAATTATTGTAAAAGGGAACAAGGATTTTCAATGATAAGCCCAAAAATTAAAATCCATCTGATACAAGCTTTCAGTAGATTCACAATCCTACTTAAAGGATTACATCAACAATAGGTAAACAAATAAATTGTTTGTCCAAAAGTTCAGATGAAGAGAAGTGGAGAGCAAATCACCCAAAAAAAGGGGCAACATCAAAATTTAGCGGGTAACTAAGTGAAGATGGAAAAAGGTCCTCAATTAAAAGAGCATGGCAGAAGATACAAAATAAAGAAAAACACCCAATACGTGACCTGGACCCAATTAGCAATCACTTGAAAAGCCACGTTACATGAAAAACACCCAATATGTGACCTGGACCCAATTAGCAATCACTTGAAAAGCCACATTACATGAGACAGAGGCACTACTTTCTAACAAAAATCACAACTATCTCTTTGGTTTAAAAAACAAGATAATCCACAAAGGTAGCTTCATCATATGGAATACATCATATTTTGCTTACAGTACCTCATCTTTTCTTCTTAAATGTATTACAATACATGAAGAATAACATCTCAGAAACTAATTCTAACCAAAAACAAAAAAGGGACCCCAGGCATTTCCAGATAAAAGGAGATATAGCAAGAAAGAAAGGTATTCATGACAATATCATCAAAAACTCTGTTACTCGTTAATAAGACTAAAAGTTGCATATTTAAGCTCAAAAATCAATAAAAAGTAATACACTGAACATCTTTGAACTTGGATGCTTGAAATGTAAAGAATATTGATGAACCAAGGAATGCAAAGAAATAGTCTACCTTGAAACAGAACGAGGTGAGTCAGAACGAGCCAGTGAAGAAACGGACCTTGAACGAGATCTAGATGGAGAACGTCGAGAGTACTTGGCCCTCGGAGAAGTGCTGTATAAAATCAAAATTATGTTAAAAGGCAAAATCATTAAGAGCAACATTAGAAAGCTAAATAAACCAACAGAATCTCAGCAACCTCCTGCTCCTGCTCCGGCCGCGGCTGCTATAGACGGGACTCCTGCTCCTTGAATAGCCAGGACTCACACTAGGGCTTCTGGAGTAGCTTCGTCGCCTATCGTACTCTTCCACCTGCAGGGTTGCAGATGAGAACAATTAAATGACTGCGTAAGAATACCAACCCAGCATACACTGCTTGCATCATTACATACCCTTATATAAGCACGAGAATACTGATTACGAAACAGAGAATCATCCAGCTTCCTTATCTGCAATCAAGTAAGCAACGTGCAAAAAGCAAGCTATTTCAAGAAAAAGAAGGTCATTTGGAGAAATCCATGAATTATTTACTCTCATAATAAAAATCATTGACAAGAATACCACACACAACCTTAAAGCAGAGACTCAAGATCAATAATGTTCACAAGAAAATAAAATAATAGAATGTAGCTCTCAGGAGCTCAACTTACAGCATACTTCATATCATCATAGTTTGTGTAGTCAACAATTCCTCTCATACCTACATAGAAGAAAGTAGTTAACACCATAAAAACAGTCACAAGTATCATACTATATGCATTAATAAAAAAATAAAAAAATAAAAACTTTAACAGATACTAAGCTGAAGAATCAACCAGAAAGGTTCGACCAACTCAGGAACAAGACAATTTCAAAAAAACTAAATGCTGTGAAGTTTAGTTAACTCAAAATAAGACAATTGTAATAAACTTATTGCTAGCAAAATACTGAAGTACAAGAGTAAATAAAAGACAAATGAGGTAGCGTCATTAGCCTCAAACCATGAGCGAGCAGCATGTTCCCCCAAAAATCCTGTCAGATATATCATCCAATCCATACAATTGCACCAAATTATATCATAAATAATCATGGTCCTTATTATAATTCTGAAGGTCTCCCCTTGTCCAGGAACTCTGGAGTGACACTATAACTTTAAAAAACGAAAGGAAAAAAAAAATAAAAAACAATTTGCCTAGCAGACACAACTGCTGAGCATAACCAGAGCAACCCACAAAAAGGTTACTTGATGCAGTCAACAAAGAGCTTAAGGACAAACAAATTTAATGTATTCCATATTTTTCTTGAGAGTCGTTATTTTAAAGTTTGGGTATTAGGAGTATTTTAGTCTTTTACATGTTTCACAGGAATTTTTTTCCAGCAACTGTGTCTTTTATTTTATTTAGTTATTCAATGATGTTAGGTAACTAATTAGAGTCAGAGTTATTATAAGAACATTCTATCAGTGTTTTGTTTTCTTAGGAAATAGGAATTCTACTTATAATAGATTTCTTTCTTTTAGGTAAGTTATAAGTTTATATACCTTTGTTATTAGTCTATTCTAGATAGTGAGAGTTTGATTAATAATTTTAGTTTGTTAATTTTGTTCTTCAGATTCCCCTAATTCCCTCTTTCTTCTTCTTTCCTTTCACCCTCGTTGCTGTTCGCGCTACAATACCCACGAAACTGTGTCATATTCTTCTATTCTTCCGCTTGCATCCGTAGGCAAAAATAATTCAATTTTGTCCTATATCAGTTTGGAATTAGAGCCCAAACTTCCCCCCTCTTGATTAGCCATATTTTCTTCATCATCCATAATTGTAATTACCAGCGCAGAATTACCTTCAAGATTTGAGATTTTATCAAAAGACCATGAGACTACCCAAAAAGATGTTGCTGTCTTAAAGGAAGATGTTGTGTTCTTAAAGGATGAAGTGCAAGATATTAATAGAAGATTGGAAGCCTTGCAATCCTCTATTGATCCCTTAGTCGACATGCCTAGTAGGCTTGACCGAATTGAAGCCTTATTATTGGGAAAACAGCCAACTGGAGCAAGATTGGTTGATGAATTTCTTGAGTTTTCTGATGGTAACACTGAAGTTGCTATTCAAAATTTTGAGGCACCTCAAATGGTTGTGAATGAAAATTCTTTAGTGAAAAAAGTTCCAAAAATAACATTTATGGAAGCCAATGTTGTGGCCAAGAAAGTCAAGCAGATAACGCTAGGTGCATCTATTGCAACCGATCATAAGGAAGAGGTCATGAAAGAGTTAAAGGTTGAACCAATTCAGGATTGCAACCACGGAAAATTTTCTAACATTTCAACCATTGACTTTGTCTTTGGGGAGACAAACATTGTTCAGACTACGAAGAATCAAGTTTCTTTGTTACTACGTATAGCAGAATGACAGAAAATTTCCTGTGATGGAGCCTATGCATCTATCTCATGGATGAGGTTTTTGATCTTTGGGATTTTTATTCTCCACTATTTCAAAACTCGAGGTCCAGTTTTTTCCAACTGGGGGAGAATGATGCAGTCAACAAAGAGCTTAAGGACAAAGAAATTTAATGTTTTCCATATTTGTCTTGAGAGTCGTTATTTTGAACTTTGGATATTAGGAGTATTTTAGTCTTTTACATGTTCACAGGAATTTTTTTCCAGCAACTTTGTTTTTTATTTTATTTAGTTATTCAATGATGTTAGGTAACTAATTAGAGTCAAAGTTATTATAGGAATATTCTATCAGTGTTTTGTTTTCTTAGTAAATAGGAATTCTATTTATAATAGATTTCTTTCTTTTAGGTAAGTCATAAGTTTATAAATACCTTTGTTATTAGTCTATTCTAGGTAGTGAGAGTTGAATTAATAAAGTTTCAGTTTATTTGTTTTAGTTTGTTAATTTTGTTTCTTCAGATTCCCCTAATTTCCTCTTTCTTCTTGCTTCCTTTCACCCTCGTTACTGTTCACGCTACAGTACGTGCTACTGTTCACCCACGAAACAGTGTCATATTCTTCTATTCTTCCACTTGCATTCGTAGGCAAGAATAATTCAATCTTGTCCTACATCATAACTTTAAGGACACAAGTTCACTCTCAATTTTACTGCTAGCTAAATACAATAAATAATATCACAAATTCAAATCCAGCTTACACAAATACAAATGGAATCACAGGATGGACAGACCTAGAAAAAAAAAAGATTAGACTTCAAAAATTTGGATATTGACCTCTTTAAATTTTGAAACCTTTTAACAACTAAAATTTAAAGTTTGCCCAACAAAACTCAGAAATTTCAAATTACATTCTTGTTTTGTTCTCCAACACGAATTGTAAGTTCTGAGTTCGCCTCAGATCCATAACGCAAACTCACCATCTCTGATAAGCATAATTTGTTACAAATGAAAATATGCACACATCTTTCTTGGTAATGCTAATCTATTTCAAGAATGATGCATCAACAAAGTCAAACCTCTTCATCTGCTACGGTATTAAGCAGACGTTAGACAAAATATATGAACGATATCTCTTTACAAAACATTAAACCGAGGAAGTTGAAATGCTGCTTAGCAATAACAGGAGCTCAAAAATAGAACTAAAAGGACACAGAAGATTGACAGAACTTGCAAGAGAAACCAGGCCTAGCCATTACTTTTTTTTACACAAATTGCCATGCATAGATGGACCAAGGTGGGATTTAATATGAACCAAAAAAAAATAGAATATTACAGCTTCACATTCAAAGGCATTAGACAACTCACCATCACGATCACGGAAAACTTGAGAGAAACAGACATCACCAGCCCGACGCATGTGATCCTGGCATAACCAATAAATTGCCATGTTCTCATGAAAGTGAAGGCAACAATCTCTCCTTCAACCCACGTGATTTCCCAATTCAAACCAAAAAAAAAAAAAAAAACACGCACGGGGGTCTGGGGCAGTGGCTAATCCTCCCCTCAAAAGCAGGGGGGAAGAAGTTACAGTAAAAAGTAAAAAAGAAAAAGGAGGAACCCCTACTAACAGCAAATAGGTAGAATACTGACCTTCAAGTCCTGCCATGAAGCAGAAGAAGGTAGCCCTGTGACCAAAACTGCAGAAGTTTGAAATATTAAGTTTATTAACTCACCTTAGCATAATCTAGAGTCTAACAAGTACACATAACACTTCTTACCCCGATAGTCAGAGCGCCTAGATACTCCGCCACGACTCCCTCCACTACTGTAACTGCTATAGCGATCATATGATGATGATCCTCGGCCACCATGAGCAAGTTCGACCTGCAACAATATAGACAAAAGCAACATGATCACGATAATTGATCCACCTCAATTATTTTAAATCAAAATAAGGATGTGAAACTAACACGTAATCGATTGCCATCAAATTCATAGCCATCTCGACCGCGAATGGCATCATCAGCATCACGAGGATCTTCAAACTGAGACATAAAAGAATTGATAATACATAATTAGATAATGAAATGCAAAAATTAAAAAGGAGAACTACTGATGAGTAGGTTTTGGGAGAAAAGACCTGCACAGAAAAAAATTAAAATTGTCTTTCCAATTTGCATATGCCAATAATCCAATGGCATAATCGACATCTAATGATCTGTGAGATACTCTTTAAGGGTTAATAACAAACACACCTCAACAAATGCATAGCCAGGTGGTCTTGGAGGAATTTTCAAATCTATATCCACAATAGGCCCATACTGCAACAAATCAAAAGAAGAGAGCATATTAACAATTAGCAAGGCCTGACTCATGCACTTGTATACCAACTGAAACCCTATAAAACAAGCTATAAGGATATAATACTATAAATGCATTGGTTCAATCTTAGAAAATTGTACATCTCAGAAATTCCTGGCAACAAATGCATCAATATGTTACATCTCAATATTAGAAGCATCCATGAGAAAAATAGCACTCAGAAATAGATTTATTTTCTATTCCTGCATCTTATAACAAAGCATAATATTAGTCATTTGATGTCATTCAATTATGCCAAATTTTCCAGCTTCAAAACTCAGTTGTACACTAGTCTAATTCTGCATAAGTTGTTAATCCCATGGATGACAAGAAAAGGACCGTTCAATCTCAATAAAATCTCAGCTAATGCCAGTTCCCATTTCCCCTAGGCAGAGTGGATTTATATCCAGATATAAAAATTTTTGGGAAGCACCAAAATGCAGGCTAAATTACCCCCCCCCCCCCCCAAAAAAAAAAAGGCAGAAAAAGACTGATAACTCCACAAATTGGAAAATTAATACCAAAATTCAACACATGTATGGACATTTATGAAAGTACAACTATATATTCATCTCGAAATATTTATAACAGGTAATGACGCACTAGTTACAAGCAATCTAGCAAAGCTGTTAAAAAGCGAACCTTATAAAACAAGTCTTCCACTTCGCTCTCACGGATATCTCCAGGGAGATTGCCCACATAAATGGTTCTGCTTGAGCGACCCATTCTTCCTGTGATCATTGAAAATCCGAATCATTAAGGCAGAAACAATAGTTTAATCAAGTAACTAGAATGCCCCATTTAGACATAAATTCCAATAAAATTTAAAAAAAAAATCGACAAAACCAGCAATCTGAAATTGGGCAATGGGCTATAAATTTACAATATATAGTATTTGAAAGAATTTAATGAAATTGATATTTTAAGATAAAGAGTGTCTACTAAAAAAATCAATAACGAAAAAACACAATATTCCTAAATAGAAAAAAAAAACCCCAAAAAAAAATCCAATTTTCAATATCAACATAATCCACTGAACCTGATAATTCATGCAAATGATATAATCTCCCTAATTAGCTAAAAAAATCTACAAAATTATCTTTTTTATCTTTTTTGGAAACTAGGGTTTGGAAAAGCAAAAAAAAAACGCCAAACTCCATTTTTTCACTCGAATCACTACGCCATTTTTCCCCCGAATCACTACTTCTCCATCATGTCAATCAAGAAAACCCTAAACCCCAAATTCTTGATTTTTTTCCCGTTTTATGCAGAAAAACAATAATAAGATTCATCAAACAGATTCTATAAAACAAACATTAAACCGTCGAGCAAAATCGTTCGAAATCGATTAAAGAATTAGAAAAAAGAAAATTTCTTTCACTTCTTAAATTCCGTATTACAGTGGTGTTAAATTGCAAATATTTTGTAGATAATAAATAAGTTTTCTAACATAAATGTTTATTAAATTCAATAATTGAATTTAATAATATTAAAGAATTACTCACCAGATAAAGAATTGGACGGACGAGAGTTTCTGGCTTGCAAGAGAGAACAGAGAACCCCTCTGTGTGTGTGTGTGAGAGAGAGAGAGAGAGAGAGAGAGGGGTTTATCATATCAATAGAGAGAGAATTAAAAAAGAGTTGGATCTGGGGAATCTGACACGCGTACTGGAGGAAATCTAGAAGCCTCGGCTAAAAAGGCCTTCTGACTGTACTCGGCACCGTTGTTCCCTGCCTAACCAAAGAAAAGCAAGTAACCTCTACCAGGGTTGTTTACTAATAGTTGTGGTGACGCGTACAAAATTGAAGGATTTGTTTGTTTGTTATTGTTTTGTAGAAATATATTTTTTAAAAATTATATGTATATATATTTTTAATTATTTTTTATCTCTCATATATATTATATATATCAAGGAAAATATTTAAAACAATTACAGTAATATTTTTGAAAAAACGCCCCAAAAAACCCTAATAAAACACAGCCAAAATTGTTACTAATACAGCATTAGAGGCGATGTTTTGAGATTTAACCTTAATAAAAATTAAAGTTGTCAATGGAAATTTATTTTTATGAAAATTTATTTTATTTTGATGATGAATTCATATAGGATTTTACGAAAACAGAATAGATAACGGTGGTTATTTGATAATTATTAAATATATTTTTTTATAAAAATTAAAAAGGAATGGGGGAGTGCTTTTCGTTATATATAGTAAGATGATTTTTTTTTTAACAAATTCAAAAAACTATGAATATTTGATTAGTATTTATAAAATATCAAAATGGACATTCATACTTGACTTAAGTGATTAACACCAGATTTCTAATCTTGATTTCAATATCCATATCTAAATAAAATAAAATAAAAAAAGAGTTATCCATATCTATTGACTACTTTGGGCGACGTACTAAAGTAAATATTGGAAAACTCAATTTTAATGACAACAAAAAGTCGAACTTTTCAGGCTTGATCATAATAGAAATTCTGAGTGTAGGGTGGCAACCAATGCAGACAAACTTCATTTGATGAAGTTAAGCTTCTTAACCTTGATTTCAATAGAAATTATTAATACGGTGGCAAATAATTGAAATCGAAATTCCTGATCTCGATTCCAACTAGAATTTAAAAAAAAAAAAAAAGAGAATGACGCAAGAATTCTTCACAATATCAAAACTTAATTTTCTCTAATCTCAATTGAAGTCGGACTGGAAAAAATTTTCTCAATCTCGATTTCCATATTTCAGGAATCCCAATTAAGACATAAATATAAAAAAATATATAATAATTAATGAATAACCCAACATAAAAGATTATTAACTCAAACACTATATTTCCGATTTTTTAAACAGATTTCGAATTTTGTTTTAGCAATATGAGTTTAAAATAGCTCAAATATAAATGGCAATATCTACTATTATTGTTTGTGCTCGTCAAGTAAAGCTTGAGTTAAGTTTAAAAAGTTTACAAACATAAAAATTTGTTCAGAAAGAATTTAATAAAATATAATGTATATGCCTTTCAATCACGGTATTCAAAGGTTCATCAACAATTTGTCCCATTACTTCACTCCAACTATTGAGAAATTAATTGGCTGTTATGAGGTCCCGAATTCAACTGTTAAGCACTCTCCTTGAAGCATAATAACGTTTGGTTCCGTCTGAATAATTATTTTTCGGGATATTTTTTAAAAAATAATACTGTATCAATTTTAAATATTATTTTTGATAGATGTGTTTATAAAATTAAAAATTAATTAAAAATATATTTAAAATTTTTAAAAAATAAAACCAAACAAATAGAGCTGTAGTCTTTGACTCCTAAGCACTCTTCAAACGGCATCGTTGTGGATTGGAGTCCCTCCCATACACACAAAAATTATAGTTCTAATAGCGTGTTTCTAATGTATGTTTGGCAAATTAACAAATACTGTAGCTTTGTTTGGATTTTGTTTTTTAAAATATTATTAAAATAACGTTATTATAACATTTGAGATTTGATGCAGGAGGGATAAAGTGGTAGTTCGAAATATGAAAACATGATTAAAAATATGTATTTGGAGAATAGTCTAAATAGTTTTCTAAAAATAGCTTTGTTCACGTGTTTGCATAGTTTGATTAATTCATTTTTTTCAATTTCGTGCATAAGTATCTAAGATTGATTAACCGCATTATCAATTTGGTTCAAATGTTTACTCGTGATGTACAAAATTTGTAACATAATTTAAATTATATTAAGCTTTTTGATAATTCGAGAATCTAACTGAATTTTGCTTAATATCAAACTTTTTTTTTTCAAACATTAATATCAAACTTACGATCACTTTAATATTGTCAAACTCTCCACAGAAGGTAATAATACTAACAAAATAAAAAAGATGATAAAGAATGTGATTATATAATGCAATTACCCTTTATTTCATATAATCATAAACAAAAATCTAAATTAGCTTATTATAAATAAAAGTATGCTTTAGAATGAATATAGAATCAATTAATACCAAGCTATGCTTAAAATGTCCATTTGAAATAAATAAAAATAACTACACATGGCATAGATCAACTATTCATAGTTTTAAGGAAGTATAAGCTTAAACAAAAAACTGTTTGTTTAGTTACCTTAACTTTTTGATTTGACTCGAATGTATTCGGTTTAGATATGTTTTCCACGGATTTTTTTACCACATTTACGAGTATTAAAACTTGTTTTTGTTTGATTATAAAACAAAGCAATTGCAGTTGAGATCTTATTTCAAACCTTCAAGTTCGATCGAGTTATTATATTATTATTATTAAATCCTTCTCTGTTAAAAATCTTGTCAAGTCAGATGTCACACTAAGACATTTAGGGCTTGTTCTTAATAAATTTTTTAACCAGCTTTTAGATTATAAATTAACAATAATATGTATTAATAGCGTTCTTAATTAAATCTCAAATTAGATTTTAAATTTTTTGTACAACTAATTTGACATTATTTAGTTGTACAAAAAATCTAAAATTTAATTTGAGATTTCATTGAGAACACTATAAATACATATTATTGTTAATCTATAATCTAAAAGTTAGTTAAAAAATCTATTGAAAATAGGCCCCTAATTTGGTAATATGGTCAATAAGGGTTGGTTTAACTTGTAAGCTTTGATTTCTTTGTCAAAGGAAAGTTCGGGTTCTAGTCTTCCTATTAACAATATTTTTATTGGTAGGCAATTGATATGAATCACTGAAGTCTCAAAACGTGCTAATGACATATTCTGAGAAGAACCACGATAAAAATGGGCCAGTCATATATCATATTTTATTTGTAGGTGATTAATACTCGCTAAAAATGCACCAATGACATATTATGGTAAAAATTACAGTAGAATGCGTTAGTGATATATTTGTTTCTAATGCTTAGTTTGGGAGTTGGAGTAGAAAAAAAAGAGAGAAAAGAAAAGAAAAGAAGGGAAGAAAACTATCATTTTCTTTCTCTTTCCCTTTCCTTCCAATTGGGAGGAAAATTTTTGAATCAAAACAAGTTAACTTTTCCTTCCGTTTTTTTTTTCGTTTCTTTTCCTTTACTTCCTCCCGAACAAAAGAGCATAGTTGAGTAAGTTTTTTCTTTCTTACTCTCAAAAAAAAAAAAACTTAAAATTCTTTTTTTTTCCCTCCATTTACTTCCTCCCAAAACATAGTGTAAGTCGGTGAAAACGCCATAACGATTTGTCTTAAAGCCCTTGAAGATGTTGGGATGCCTCAATGACTTATGACTTGAAGAGAATGGGTAACAATATTAGCACCAAGTAATAAAATATTAGTACTCAATAATTTTTTTTTTAATCATTGACTAATAGTCGCCAAAAAGAATGGGTATTTTGGACCATGAAGAATAGCACAAAAAGAAAATGGAAATCGAGATTGCAGAGTTAAAATACAAAACGAGAAACAATTCTGCAAAAAAGCACGCTGCCATTTGTACGAGGTTGCCAAGTCCACCTTGGTCTTCTCTTTCCTCGACCAACGATGCCAATAAATACACGTGACAATAAAACTAAAAATAAAATATCATCGTGTTTTGAAGTTCTCCCTCCTCTTCTGGAACTATAAAAACAGAGGAATATCCAGCAACAAAGATTCTCAAATTTAACTGCTCCTTCCAACTCTGTATCCTCCCCGGTTCAATTCTTTCTGTCTCCAAGATTTTCCCATCTTCTTTTTTCTTCAAGAAAAGGGCAAAAAAAGAAAGGAAAAATAAAGAAAAATGGCTGCTGCTGCTGATCCTAAAACTACCACCAAGTCCTTTTTTGACTCTGTCAGAGAATGGGTTGTTGAGCACAAGCTTCGTACTGTTGGTAACAACCTTTTTCTTTTGGCTTTTTTTTTCTTTTCTTGGGGTTTTTTTTAATTAATTGTAAGTTCTGCTTTGAATGGTGAAAAAGGATGTTTGTGGTTGAGCGGAATTGTGGGATCCATTGCTTACAATTGGTCTCAACCAGCCATGAAAACCAGCGTCAAGATCATTCACGCTAGGTACCAATAAATCCCTCTTCATCTTTTATTTTCTTCTTGATGATCTAGTTGGTTTTTATTTGGTTTGCTAGTTTTTTTTTTCACATTTTATTTAAAGATTTTCTGTTTTGACTACTTTGGCATTAGGCAACTTGATTGTGATTGTACAATTATTCTCAGATGAGATCGAAAAGGATTATTGAATTTATTGAGGGACGATTTGAGAGGATGCCAGCTTTTTTTTTTTTTTTAAATGAATCATCTTGTGGATTCATTTCAACAGAATTTGATGGTGGTTGAATGTAGTCTGGAACTTTTTTTCCCCACTGCATGATAGTTGGTGATTCTGAGCTATTAACTAATCCAATGTCTGAATTGTGTTGTATGCTTAAAGAACTTAGGGTGTGCAAGAGGTTTGGATTTATGAACCCGGAATTTATCGTATGGGAGTTATTGTAGATGGTCTGCCTATTACAAGTTGTTGATTGTCCTGAGGATTTCAAGTGACATTTAAAAACTTGGGGTTTATTACTATAAGCAATTAGGATTAATGTGTGGGCGATTTTTTTCAATTGAAGGGAAGAAAGAAAAACAGTTCTTGGATGCGAACAATTTTGTACAATTTTAGGGAAATGTATATGCCTGAATGAGAGGAAAAAAGTATGTCTCTAGCTATTGGCAATTGGCTCGTCTTAGTCAATTGCAATCACATTATACCTCAAAACGCAGAAAGATCTCCTCTTTTACATCAGTGAACATCTTAGTGGCTTATTGTGGAATGTTTTCATCCGTGAACACCAGCCAACTAGAAAGATCTCCTCTTTTACATCAGTGATCTAGAAATAGTTCATATAAGCTGTGTTCTTGTATCCTTGTGATGATATAGAGCATTTGAAATGAAATTTTCTGTCAGCTGAATATGTGTGAAAGTAACACATAAGAATTATTGAAGTTGGGTTATTTCTTGTGGATTCTATGAAAAATTTAGAGAAAATATAAGCTAAGCTAAGCAAATGGTGTTTTAGTTTTAATTAAATATGTCAATCCCTCTAAATTGGTCAAATGTGTGTCTGTAAGTGTTTGTGTTCCAAGTAGCATATTATGCTAATAATGCAAATAGTTAAAAAGACTAAGCAAGATTGACATGATGTGGTTTCCTTCGGTGGTGATGAGGGAAGGGACCATGTTGAGGGAATTGGAGAATGAGGAGAAGTCAGAAATAGCATAAAGAAGTTCAGAGAAGAATATACATGTGGATGTAAGTTTAGAGATGTTTGAACATGCGTTTCTCTATCAGCACCTGGTCTTTTAGGTTTGGCATATGCAAGGTTAGAAAAGATGTTGTTGAGGGGGATCACCAGTCGAGGGAGGTAAAATAGTGCAAATTGTGGTCGTCTGGTTGGAAAAAGTATTGTTAGTAGAGGTGAAAAAGTGTTATGTAATGCTGACATTTTTCTTTTTTGGAATAGTTGTAAAACGAATAGTTGATAATCGAGACTGAGTGATTGGAAAATAGAGACAGACTAGAAAAGGCATGAAGAGTTAAAAAAATAAAAGTAAACTTGATGGAGACTGGAAGTTCAGTTGGTTACCATAGGGGTGGATCTTACATTTGGTAGTTTGAGTTTTCTAAGGGAAGGTGGTGTGTTTTAAGGCATTGAAGGTGTGAGTATGCAGGTTGCAGAAAAGTTATTGATGACAAATGGGATGAACAAAAAAGTGTGGATTATGGATTCAGAGAAATTAAGTTACAATTGTGGGACTGTTTACTAAAGAACTTCTTTTCCTAACTTGTCCTTTTCTAATGGAATTAGTTGGAAGAGCATATGGAAAACACGGGATTTTTCTAAGAATGCAGAAATAAGGGAATATGCATTGTTAAATGGCATTGTACTCACTTGCATATTTTTCTTTGGGAGCCTCTTAGCTGCTGTTGCCTCTACTGTTATTATTTTTTGCCATCTTCTGTAAACATCATTATTGTTTCACTTCAGGTTGCATGCCCAAGCTCTCACATTGGCTGCACTGGCTGGAGCTGCTGTTGTTGAAGGCTATGACCACAAAACAGGGAAAACACAAGATCGATATGCCAAATTTCTTCCACTGGATACGTACTCACAAAAGGATTAAACAATTACATATGTTTAACTTGCATGCCTAATCTTGGACAGGCCTTTATTTGACAGAGGATGGTGCTTAATCAGTTTTGACTGAAAGATATTTGTACTTCAGATACTAGGATTTTGTTGATTGATATGTGATGTAAGATTTGCCATTCTAACTCATTTTCGTGATTACGATTTGATAACATGGCAGATATTGTTATTTAATGAAGTTTTGCTTCTTAATGTGTCCATTTTGCTTTCCAGGCCTATTAGAACTCTGATTTGTAGCAATGTCTCGATGATTACACTCTTTCCATCAAATAAAGTTGTTTTCTATCATCTATGTGTCAATTTGCTTGCCTAGAATTTAGTATGATGATATTTTGATTTCATTTGTGTCTTGATTATATTTCACTATCATCATGTCCAAAAGCAAGTTAGTCTGGTGACCTGGAAATGATTATGTCTCCATGGCATCTGGTTGCATTAACCGGGCAAGTGATGCCCACAAGGACAGTGCGAATAGGGTATTATGACAAGAAAACAGATCCCACGTTTTGGATGTATAATATAATTTGTAGTCACCAAATTCGTGTGGTAACTGGTAATGCAGCAAGAAGAAATTAAATTCTGATGTGATTGTTTTTTTTATTAGCATTTAAGTGATCGGATATAGCCACTCGTTGTTTCTTGTTGATTGGAGTTCACTTACTTCTTTGACAGGACTTCTGAGTGTAGAACTAACTTTTGATTAGGAATATCTGGTTTGATTCCATTAACTTGTACTTTCCAAATATGGAAAAGACAAATGTCTCTATTGTTCCTTTAGTTTGTTTTTTCAATCATGACTCATAGGAGTCGTCCTTTTGCTTTTGTGGAACATCCGGATATTGTCTTGGGGGATTGTACAAATGTAACTACAACATTGTGTAGTAAGTCTAAATACGTAGTGCATCTATATACGGGAAATTATCTTAAAAACTTAAAAATGATTATGTGGTAAAAATTTAGACTCATTTGTATATATAAACCATAAAGAGTAATGTTTAGTAATCAAAGTGCTGAATAATCGAGCTTTGCATGATTCTGTTTATTGTGGGCATTCAAGCATATGCACACTATTCTTCCTTTCTGTCGAGAAATTTTCTGGCTATCTTTCCATTGCCTCCCTTAGGGAAGAATCCTCCTGGAACATGCTCATTACCAGTGCCATAAACAATCTTCAGTATCTCTTGTGGAGTCCTCTGATATGAGAGAGAGTAGTAGTCGGCAGATAAAACGTTGCTTGAAGTCCTTTGGTCAGCTCCTAGCTCAGGTGAGACAAAGAGGCCTTCATCCTTGATGCCACGCATGGCCAAATTGTTTCTCAGCTTTGAAATGCGGATGGTAAAGTCGGCAACTGTGTGATTGTACGGATGCACCAGTTCCGTAGCTCGTTCATAGAGGTACATTCTGATCACTGCATCTTGGCCTGATTCAACTCCTAAAAGTCCTGCTAAAACCTGCCAAGGATACAAGAAAATAGATGCATTTTTAAACCTATCAAAACCGTTTTCTAAGATGAGAAAAAATACAGGATCTTTAACTATTTGATTATGTTCTCTTATGGTGTTGCTTATCTTAACATTTTTAGCAGAATTTTGATGGACTTACATGCTTGGTTCGATGTCCCTTGATGAAGGGATTTGAGCCAACATAGCCTACCAGTCCAACGTAGGGAATTATATAAGAAGCCAGCATGTATTTAAGGCTGTCATGGTAGGGATTGAATGGAGGCTCGAGTTTGTATCCAAATGCTTCATCAAACATCTTTTCAAAGTTTTCAACACTAAGGTCCAGCAGAGGTCTTGGGAACAAACCTACTGTATCTCTAATTGCCCTACAAGCAATCACAAGAAAAGCAAACTCAGTTCATGACCACCAATTGAAATCCAAGCTACATGTAATTGTACAAAAATAAACGGTTCATGAACCTTAAATGACCAACTTCTTGATAGGCAAATTCTGTGATAATCTTCTCTGTAAGATTATCAAGATTGGCTTTTTGGGCACCGATGGGAGGGGGGCCTCCCATGACCAATGTAGGGTCAACAACATCGAGCCCATATCCTAAGGCACCCCACAAGAAGTATGCTGCTTCCAAGAACTCCATATTCCCTGCAAATTGCAAATGATCAATGTCCTCCTCGTACACTGCAATTGATTTTGCTGGATAAACTGGCTGGCAAAGCTGAGAGGAGAATGATGTGCACAAGTTCGGAGACATGATCAAGATCACGAACATGACAATGTTGGAGGAAAATGATAAAAGAAGAGCCATTATTCCACTTGAGAGTGAGAAAGTGGTGGAAAAGACGTATTCTGAGATTCAATGGTGCAGAAATTTGATACCATATATACTGGCATGGATAAATATTTCTTGCTATGCTAGTCCTTGATATGGATAAAAGTTCCACCAGAAAATTTACGTAAACAAATTACAAACTATCAGAAATGGATATGAGAGTAAAAAACAAGCAAAATGTATTGTAGACTAATAACTTAGATTACACTGACTTCCCTTTAAATCACTCTTACGAATACCTAAACTTTTATTTTGTTTTGAAGCAAACATGAATAATTAACTTCTTTTTGAGTTTCATTTCACGTTACATAAACTTCCAGCGTAGCTATGTTTACATTAACGTACATGCGTTTGAAGTTCCAAAATCATCCTTATGATACTTAAAATTATCAAAACAAGAATATAACTTCACTAATTGGATGTTATAGAGAATCGGTTATTGGAATTCAGACAGTAATAGTGATCATACAACCGTATATAAGATCATAAAATAACCAAACTAAGCAAAGCAAAAAAGCTTTGTTTTGGCTCTTCAATTTTTGTCATCACAGATATAGATAGGAGTGAGGACAATATTCAATAACTCTTCCATAGTAAATAATATAAGGGGCAAATTGATATTAAAGAAACTTCAAATATATAAACTGACAATTACAAAAACTTGAAATGAAAAATACCTTGGCTTTTAAGACCCTGAACATGGAACACGGCAAATTATATCTCTAAGCAAACTAATGGATTTACAATCTGCAATATAAGCTTGTGCGCATAATTCTCTCTTTAGATTCTAAGAGGAATTTCGGTCTTTGTTTGGGCTAAAATTTTAAAACTCCAACACCTTTTTGTGTGAAAAAATCATTCCTTAAGATTTCTTGAGAAGCTCTTTTGAGTCAAAAGTATTAATTCGGATGTAGAGACTCTAAAAAATTTGAAATCTCGTTAAATTTGTAGCTTTTGATGATCAAATTCTCATAAAACCAGAAAAGTGAACATATATTACAATGTGTTACTAATAAAATGTTACATCTTCTCGTAAATAATTTGGTCTAACGATTTTTTGACGATTTCTCCAGGTGAATAATTCAAAACCTTGGGACAAGGACTCCTACGAATTAAGCATCTTAGAAAATCTGAAACAAAGTAATAAACAAACTTTGATTGATTAACATGTATCATGCATGTAGCATAGAAAATCAAATAATCCTATGCATTGTAAATTTTTTAATTTTACCTGAACCCTTGAGAAGTTCTTTAGCAAGAAATCTTTCCGTTTGCTCCTGCGGGAAGGAATTGACTAGGTGACCGGTATCTCAACTAGGTGAGAGTGGGTTGATCCGGGTAAATTTGTGTTCAATCCTAATGGGCTCCCTACAAAATTCTGAGGCTCAAAGCCCAAAGTTCAAATCCAAACTATTCTTTTTTTATTCGTTACCATCAACTCGTTAAATTATCCAAACACGGCCTTATATAAACCCGCTCTGTAAAACCCTAATCCGTTTCCCTCTCCTCGCCGCTGCGTCTGCTCCTCCCTCCTCCACCACAAAATCCCACCTCAGGTATTTATCCAAATAAACTTCTTTAATTTATTTTCTGCATTTATTTCACAAAAATGTGCTTTTCATTTTCTTTTTGTGATTTTTTTGTGGATAAATTTGCAGTGATTTTTTTTTTTTTGTTTTTTTAGGCAGGATGAGTAAAGGAAGCAGCGGAGCAGCCCTCAAAGGAGGGAAGAAGAAGGGATCGACGTTCGTGATTGACTGCTCGAAGCCGGTGGAGGATAAGATTATGGACATTTCCTCACTGGAAAAATACCTCCAGGAGCGCATTAAAGTCGGCGGCAAACCTGGCGCTCTCGGAGACTCCATCACCGTCGCCCGTGACAAGACTAAGATTACCGTTACTACTGACTCCAACTTCTCCAAGAGGTAATTTTTTCGTTTGATTTATTTTTATGGCTTTTTGGAATGGTAGTTCAGTTTTTGGAGCTGTAAAAATCATATCTGGAAGGTGTTTGATGATGTATCTGAATGAAAAAGAGTGTGTTTATGAATGGAAGTGTAAAGGACTGGTAGGGAAAGAGGAAAAATTTTAGATTTTTTGTTGGAATGGAATTGGGAGATGGGCAATTTTCAAGAAGCTGTTTTGGAGTTGGAATTGTAATCTATTAATGATTTAATGTGGGAAAATTGATAACTTTCTGTTCAATTGATCTGAAAATGGGGTGATATTTTGATTTATTTATCCTCTTCAGCTTTGTTTGAGAATGCAGGCTCAATTCCTCAACTAAAATGTGGTGATATTTTGATTATTTATCGTCTTTAGCTTTGTTGCGGAATGCAGGGTCAATTCCCCGACTGGGTAGTAATGTGTCTACTGGTTTTGATGTTGACATTGTGGAATTCTGGAGGTTAGCTCTTTGGGAGGTTGTCTATATTAACTGAAAATGGAAAGGACAGGGTTTGCATGGTGAATTGTTTTATTGTGAAAGTTTTGAGATATGTGGGTGATTCAGCATGTTATCTTAACACTGTGTCTGTCTTAGATCATTTTTGTTGTACTTCTGTTGCTCCATTTCAGATGGATATTGATATCTTGGGCAAGAGGCCAAAAAAAATATTCTTTTTTGGTCCTTTTTTTTTGTGGGGGGGAGGGGGTTGGGTCTCTTTTACTTTGCACAAGGTTCTTTAATTCTTGCTCTGACAGTTTGACATATTATCATTTAAACACTGGAATTCTAAAATTTCAGTTATATAAGTGGGTTAAATCTTTGCATCCTAATCATTGATAAAATTTTAAGATAATCTTTTTAGTGCAACAGAATCTTATACTTGCTCAAGCCAGTAAATTTCACCCTCTCAGTACAGTTGAAACCTTGGGTTTTGTTCTTAGTCCTTGCCATTGTTGAGGGAATAGATATTTCTGCAATGCTTAATGAAATCATTGCTTACCCTCACAACCCTCTTGCCGCCTACAACCAAACTATAGGAGTCGTCTTCTGTCATGAAAGAATTATTAACTCTCTAAGTTGTCTGGTATTGACTTGTTTAGACAGGTGCTGGATGTAGGAGATTTGTTTTTATGCTCATTAAGAGGAAATGTACGGATGTTATTGGGGCTTATGCAAATCGCTAATTTTTAAGTGCTAGTTCTTTATTTTAGCATTCTTTTAGCGAAATATACTTCCATTCAATTGTTACACCCTCGTGGGAATTAACTTTGTTCATATGGATCTGTCTTCTGCTAATGTGGCTCAGGTATTTGAAGTACTTGACAAAGAAATACTTAAAGAAGAATAATGTCCGCGATTGGCTCCGCGTGATTGCTTCAAACAAGGATCGGAGTGTGTATGAATTGAGATACTTCAACATTGCTGAAAATGAAGCTGAGGAAGAAGATTGAGGATGTGAAATCATTTGTTTAAAATGCTTCTTTCTGAATTGCTAGTCCGTAATTTTTACTGTCCATTATTACTTGCAGTTGCACACCTTTTTCAACCATGCCAACCGAGATTTGAAATTTTGAATTTTGAATTTTTGCCATTTTCCCATCAGGGAACCAGACTGAGACTAATTTATTTAATTTAGTGTGTGTTAAGTGAGTTCATACAAGAAATCAAGCTGGGCATGATTTAATTGAATTTAATAGAGCAACATGAGTATGGTTTAATCAAGCTCGAAACAAGCGAATATGAGTATGATTTGCAATATTCATCTGTGTTTGTAAACATTGGTAATGTCTTCTCATCCCATTAAGTTATTTCTTGCATACCCTACTTTCTTAGTGCATTCTAACCATTAACTTATTTTTCCGCATACTCACTACCAATGCTACCCGTCATCACAATCGTTTGGACAAGCTTGCATTTGAGTTGCGCCCAATGAGGCAGTGTGTGCGTCTGGCTTATCTACTTTCCATTAAACCACCACCACCACCAGTTCTCTCCATTTGGTAAATATTTTTGTAACTTGCCATTCTTGGTAGGGTTTAGGATGTCTATCCATTGGCCAACGACCATGCGAATCTTCTTATCAATCTATCGATTGGCAATTTATTTCCCCAATTTCTTTGTTTGACAAAGAAAGAATTAGTCTGTTTGCGCCCATTTGGTAATATTCTTCCTAATGATTTTTTTTAAACTGGAAAACGGACGAATTGTTTTTTGTCCATTTTAAATTATATGATATAATTTAAAAGAAATAAAAAATGTATGAACTGTTATTTGTTCATCTTAAGTTATCTGATTTAATTTAAGAGGAAAAAAATGTACAGAGAACAAGAGGACTGTTAATTAAGTGGCAAGTGAATTGTTATTTGTTCAAATTTTATTATTTATGTTTAATTAGATAGCAAGTGAATTGTTATTTGTTCATATTTTATCAATCAATCGGAAACAAATGAAGTGGAGGACATGGTAACTAATTTCAATCCAACTTTTTCAAGCTTAGTTCGTTTAGATTAAATAAGTCAAGTTCGAGTTTGATCTCGAACTTTGAAAATCAAACCAAAATTTAGGTATGTTTGATACTCTTTCATCTATTAAATTCAAATATCTAATTCTCAATTCTATTCAATTCATTTATAACTTTAAATATGCATATACTATAAATGTAAATAGTCTAAGGTCACGTACGTTGACGTTTCCCTTCTCCTTTCATTACTTCTATTTTTATACTATAAAAAATATATATAATTTTTTATTTTTGTAGTCTACATTTACCATATTTACACATTCCTTTTTTCTCCCCTCAAAATCATATAAAATGCAAGTCGGCCTTCAAAGTGAAAATAGCTTAGGTAGTATTAAGCTCGGCCATTTTATCTTTTGTGTCCAAAACCAAATGGCATTTATGCCATACTATGTGCTCTTTCTTTTGGATTCCTGTTTTCTTGTGACTTCATTTGCATATTCTCCCTTGCAAGTTCTGCAAGCTTGGGCTTGACTTTCTACTTAAGAACCAGTCTGTGATTGCATTAAGAATTGATGGAAATTTTTGAAAGACATGGAAGGGAAGGGATGCAATATATGAGAACAGAACCAAGTTATGGTTCGCATTACTTAACAAATGATGGGTAACAGCAAACGACCTAAAGGCCACTGAACTTTTTAAAACTGGAGACTTTGGTCATCAACCTTTTCTTGCGTTTCTTATGGTCTCTCATCTAGGATAATTATGAAAGTTTGAGCCACTTTTTGACTTTGAAGGCCTGGATTATTGCAACCATTTGAGATAAATGAATACTGACACTCTGGAAGTGATGAGGGGTGGGGTAAATCATAGATCAAACAAAACGTGCCAAAGAGGCTTGCCTAGTGAGATGGCATTCATGAATGAGAAGTAAATTGACAAACATCGACTATCGTGCTGCAATTGTGTGTGCAACTGGCATCCCACAGACACAAGAAATGCATATTCCGCTTCTTGTCTCTCAATTTGCTATCAAATCCTTTAAGCCATTGCTTGCAAACTAAGGTACCATTCCGTCTTTATGGTCTCTGATTGAGTACAAGTACTACTGCAATTATTGCCTATACAAATCCCAATTTCCAACAACAGGAAGAAGCAGAGGTTACCAGACTCACACCCCACCGTCACCATTATTATTATTTTTTTAAAATTTCATAAAAATTAAGGAAAAGTATAAGAGAAGAGATGGAATGTATAAAAAGAATTCAATCTTTTATATAATTCATTAAACTTATTTATCTATTTTAACACTACTGATGTGGGAACTTTGTGTTACAGGAAGAAAATTAGTAAGCTTTTTTTTTTAAATTAACTAACACTCTACTTAACTAAATATTAATCTCGCAAAATAATATTTTTTTTTTTTCAAGATTTCACAGAAATTAAGAAAAAAGTAGAAAAAGGAGCCACCGTCACCATTATTACTCCTTCCGTTTGATTGTTAATCTCATGTTTTTACTTTTTTGTCTCAAAATAAGGGTCACCATTTTAGACTTAACACATTTCAATTTTGTCATTTGAAATACTAAATATTTCGAATTCAAGAATTCCGTATATAAATATATGCAACATCATCTCATCTGAACATACATTTTACAAGTATCACTCTTTTTATATCGGAGGAAGGAATAGTAACCTATGTTAATGTAGCTATACAAAAAAACACTGCTAAAACAGTCAGAAATCTGCAAAGTTCCCCACTTTCTTAGGGAAAACCCAAGTTTGAGTTAACTTGTGCCACTGTCTTTCTTATGACTGCCAAATCAAGTAGTCCATTCTTGCAGTTGCACCCATTTCCATTTCCATCATCAACTTCTGGCCTGCTCCAGCTTCTTGTTTTTCCCCCCTGCAGACGTATATTAGTGTGATTTGAAGATAATTTAGTCTCCGTACCATACGCGCGCAACTTCTTGAAGTTACTTCCATTCTATACTAGTAGTCTCCTTTTAGGCCTCAGCCGTTGCAGCGCAATGCAAAGATAGGTTCCAGAGTTGTGGATCATGACATTGAATCTGTTGGGCAGACAATCTGCAGATACTCTATTTACCTTCTTGGATATCTTCAATTAATTTTCATTGTTAATTTGCTATATTGGAAAAAATTGTCGACGAATTAAATTCTTTTAAAATTTTAAATTGATGGTGATTGTGTCTAATGTAAAAATTACTGTTTCACTACATGTTAAGCGTGGTAACAGTCACCGTGCATATGACTAATTTGTATTGTACCTTAGCAAAATCTTTACTAGTTTTTTTCTTTACCAATAAGACAATAGGAATTGTCAAATAGAAGGAAATGAAATCAAAATAATAGGAAAGCAACAGAACCAGCCATGCTTCTGAATCATGGCTATTGAATTCGATTGAATAATTGTCTAGTAGCTAGAATCATTATTGCAATCCAAAGGACTCGTCCATTCTTTTAGTTCAAGAATCCAAGTAAAAAGTATGCCGGGTTAAATAAATAAGAGACGTCAACTTCATAGATTTTCAATATAGACAACTATAGAAATCCTCACCAGAGAGTTGAGATCTTATGAATTATTGACATTGTACCAAGGTAGTGAATGTGCTTATGAAAATCAAAGATGAACACATAACTTACCATCTCATATTCTTTACAATGAAATAGGAAATGGGCTCCTTTTTTTAGATGGAAATTGTACCTAATGAATTATTATTGCAAAGGATCTAAGATGGATAGAGCTTCAAATCTACTAACTAGTAAGAAGTTGGAGACAGTTCTTCTTCAGAAAAGTAAACAAAAATACAAAAATAAGAGGACAGAAGTGGGCAGTGAAAGATGAGAACATAAAATCTAACGTTGAATCTAGTAAGAAAAGTACTTAGTACATTTGAATTAAAAGTTCTGCAACTCCAAATTCTGGAGCCCTGGACCATATTGCTTAACCTTTTGCCTTAACAAGTTTGGACCACCAACTTTTGGAATAAATATGTTATGGGCCTTGTGGCTATCGCATTCCTATATCCAGAAAGAATTAACACAAATTAATCCCTCCGTTTATTTGGCTAAGTTTTTTTAAAAAAATTTAAAATATGTTTTTTAATTAACTTTTCATTTTATGTGTACATTTTTCAAAAAAATAAAATAAAACTCATATAATAATATTTTTTTAAAAATACTTCAAAAATAAACATTCAAACAAGTCAAACGAAGAGAATAACACGAGTAAATTACAATATTCAAAACCCTCGAACATAGACTTCATGTTGTAAATAAAAACAAATGTCTTCTACTTTATTGGTGAATTATTGAGTAACAACCAACAACATGGTAATAGATAACTTGTAAATAAAGTATACCTGGACAAAGTATTTTAATCCTGTCTGACAACCAACTGAAAGCAACATAAGTTCAGTTTACAGTTTCCACCATTATATATCTACATTTTACCAAATTGACAAATATATAGTCTGCCTTTCTGTATTCCTCCAAAATGGTTGTAAGTAAGAGAAGGCAAATGCATAAGACTTTTTCCTCTTTCTTTTTTCAAAGAAAGGTGAAGAAATAAGAAAACAAAGACAATTGGTAACACTTCACAACTACAAAAATAGTAAATTTTCTTAATAATTTGTCACTATTTTGTTACTAATTTTTGGTCGCATCACCTAACAACATGGCATCACCAGTGCAGCACATTCCTAAAGAAAGAGGGGAATAGAGAATGTAAAAATCAAACATTTTACTTCCTTAATAACTTGACAAAGTAAAGGATTTGTTACCATTATCAAATATAATAGCAATCACAAGCTGCACTGTTCATATAGGGGAGCTGGTTATTTGCCTGATGTCCATGGAAGCAAGGATCCCAGAATCCAATGAGTGAGAAGGATGATCAGAAAGTAGAGGGAAGAGGAACCCATGTTGGAGAAGGGGAGCACGTGCAGAGAGCTGCAACCAAGGGCGAACTTGCACGTGCCCTGCTTCTCCAACAAGAGCTACTCTCCCATTGCAGACGCTAGCAAGCAGAAGAATTCTTGATTGGATGGCAAATATAAAGCAAGCCAAGCATAACCAATGTATTTATAGACAGACAAGGATTGAAGATGGATTGGATTAATTGAGGGGGGGTAGGGGTGGGGGAAAGGAGTTAAAGCTTGGAGTCTTGGAGTGGGCATTCTTTAAAGACCTTGCAACAAGCAATCAAGTATACTCGTATTGATTTCAATTCCAATTGATGTGGTGAAGGAAAAAATGTCTTGCATGTGCTTTTGCTTGCCCATGCATCTCTTGAAGTTCTTCCTTATAAGAAGTACGAAAGCAAGAAGGAAATGAAGACCACTAGAATAATAACATAGTCACGTATCTAGAACATCGATTGAAATTGATTGCAAGCAAAGCCAAAAGAGAGAGAAAGAGGGGAAAAGGTGATGATGTATTCAAAAGCAAGAAAGAGAACCTTTTGAACTCTATGAAAAAGCATGCATTCATCACGCTCTATGGCGGTGCGTGGTGTTCATGTATCAATAAATTCAGCTTTGGTAAATGTAGAATAGGATGTCAAGTGTCAACCATAATAAATTTGGTCTAGTGTTAAAGAACTTAATTTAAGCGTTTGCATTAATTGAGGGTTCAAATCTTCTTAATCCAACTTGAGTTTCACAACATTGTTGTGTCTAAATAAATGATTATAATCACAATTAAAAATTTGTTGACTCTAAATAGGTTAAATAATGCACAAGTTAGTATGATAAGAATACGTTTAACCGCATTTTTTTAAGTATTTTTAATAATAATATTGTATCAATTTTGAAACATGAGATAAAAAGATAGCAAACAATACAAAAAAGTTAGGTACAGCATGTAGGCCTGTAAACGAATCGAGCCGTTCGCAAACTCGGGTCGATTCGACTCGTGAAAGTTCGAGATCGGCTCATTCGTATGGCTAAACGAGTCGATCTCGAATATGCTGTTGAACTCGTTTATTAAACGAACGAACACGAACCTAGTTTACAAACGCTTGTTTGTGTTTACGAATAAAAGGGACTATAATGTCTTTTCACCCTGTGGTCCAAATACCTTAATTTCCTAGATTCTTTCTAATTCACCATCTTTTCAATAACAGTGCTGTTCTCCTAATTTGTTCACTCACACTCACTGCCACTCTACTCCGCCAGTCACCACCGTCACCATAAATCAGTGTCGGTTACCACCAACAACCAAAAGCCGCCACTGGTCACCACCACTAGCCATAAGCCACCGCTTCTCGACAGATCTTCTCTTTTAAACTACCAGTAACATCACCCCTTTCTCTGTTCAGCAACCTCTTATTACTGCATTTTTCGACCATTATACCATTAGATCACCAGGACCACTAACAATTGGCGAGTTTTCTTGCGTATGACAGAGCTTTAAAATGAACATCATATGCAACTGACTCCATAATTAAAGGATAGGAAGCAATTTATTTAATGAGATTTTAATATATAGTTGAATATTTTGGCAAGAAATGAGCTTAAGTTCTATTTATTGCTATCTTTTAATGTTGGAGTATTGTATTGGGATTCGTTATTGGGATTAAGTCAATCACATTCCATACAGGTAAATATTTTTTATGAATTTGAAGAGAGATTAGTTGAAACATTTTGCAATGTCTCACTTGTATGAACACGAATGTATTGCCTTTTGACTGTGAAACTTAAATGATATATAACATCCTACTTATTGCTTCCTTGTAATACTGGATTATTTGTAAGGTTTGGGCTTACATAGATCTTGACAATAGACATGTACCAATTCTCCCATCTTGAAGTAACTGATCTGATTTTTTTTTCTTGCTATATTTTTCTGAAAAAAAAGGTAAAACGTTTTGTATACTGCGTATATGTTGTAATTAGAGATGGAAAATGGGCGGGATGGGCGGGATTTGGGCGAGACTTAATTGGGACTGTGAAATATGGGTCATACCCAAACAGTCCCATATTTGTCATGGGATCAATATGGGCGGGATTAAAATGGGCTAGTCCCATTTGATACCGCCCAAATACCCAATAAATCCCATTTTATTATTTTTCTAAATTATCTTTCCCTTATTAATCAATTGTTATTTTTTTAGATTACTTAGTTTTTTTTTCTAGTTTAACCTGAATATTTTTTTATATCATTTATTTTTTAATTTATTAACCTCAATAAATTTCTAACTTTTTTTTTTATATTATTATTTTTAAATCTCATTTATTAATACTCTTTAATCTTTCAATCATAAACTGTAGTTTTTCAATTATTAGATTGAAGATGTGTAGAGATTTAATTTATCTACCCTTAAAAAAAATCAATTTAGATATTATCTTATTAAAACTCCTAATACTAAAATTCATTACTAAAGTAATGAAGCAAATTAAAAATTAAAATAAATCAACATCTCATTCGTTCATGGACATTGCAAACTTTGATGAAATCCAAAATATAAAGACTAATTTTCCTAAAAATAAGGTTGAACTGAAATTAATGTACTCAACATATAAAATTTACATGATTTTTTTTTAGTATAAAGATCAACTTAACCACACAAAATTGATGTTAAGAGGTAAAATTTAACACAATATTCATAGGAGAAATGGATGAATCGAAGAGGGGAAAATGAATAAGCTAAGAATGCAAAAATAAATTTACAACTTATCCATCCTTGAAAAAAGGGGTATTCTACTATTATTGAAAAAAAATGTTAAAAACTAATAAAACAAATAAATGATGAAAGATATTTTGTTAATGCAGCTTAAAATGAAGGATTCTTTCAAAAGAGAGTATGGAAGAAGTGGATATGATCAAATACAAATTATTTCAAGATTTGTTTATATTTGGCTATGGGAATCCCAATCATTTTTCAACCATGCCCATATTTAAATGGGTTTTAATGGGTATAATTCCAAATAAGCCCAATCACATATTATTGATATCCATCGCACCCAAATTAAATATGGGCATGGGATCCCATTGGGTCTTGGGATTGATTGCCAGTATTAGTTGTAATTATGGCAGCAGACATCTGGAGTCAGGTTGCTTCTTATATACTTTTATTGCTTTTTTCCAGAAAATAGAATATGCTTTTCTTTTTTTTTTTTTCCTCGTCATTAGATGGGAAGGTAAGTTGTCTTCAAAAGTTTGAAATTACAGAATAAGTATTATGTTTAAGCATTATTCTCATTTGTTGAACATTTTTAGTTTTGGCAAGACCTTGTATTTATTGATTGTGCTGCACTTTTTCCTCTTATTCTTTCTCGTGTATATTTCTTCCTAACATTTGATAGTTGTATTAGTATTCTTCTGTGATTTGAAAGATATTTCCATATTTGGCATCTCCGTCTGTTTCCACACATTCTCTGCCATCTAGAGGCGTAATGAAGTAAATTTAGAAGTTTCACAAAGCTAAATTGAATTTTTGCACATTGTAAAATACTTTTCAATATTGGCTTTCACCGTTTCACATTTCTACAGAGATAATCTCTGTCTAGATTACCTTATTCCTTCAAAATGGGTGGCCATATTTGGGTAATCTTTTCTCTTTTTTATGTATTTATTGACATTTGATTGGAGATTACTGTCTTTTTTAGTGTGTTATCAACTCTGTTATTTTTATTATCTACGATTGATTACATCTCTCTCATGAACAGACAACACAAGTCAGTTTCTTTTATGCAAACCATCAAACTTTATCACTTCTGGTTATTTTGTTAGTAACTTCATACACGATCAAAAAAATTGCAAAGAGAACAAAAATTTGATAGGAATAGTTGGTATTGTATTTGACAGTAACTTCATTGTATGATTTGTCACAGAAATACCGAGCATAATTATTCCTGTAATAACCATTAGCGGTCCAATTATATTAAACCAAAACCAATCATGTGCGCGTGGCTTTGTTGTTTCAATGTGATAGTGCATCAAAGCAAAATTCTTGCAGAAAAACCAATAGTTCTTTCTTGATTTTAAGTTTCGATAAAAATAATTAGGCTTGAATTCCCAATCAATAACATCATTAAAGCACATATTTTTCCATCGATATAGGTTCTAAGGTGGCAAAATTAGCACGGAGAGTGGCAGCAAAAGTGGCAGTAATTCAATTGTTTTAAGACTTGTTTAAGACTTTATGTTTTAAAACTTGTGATAACTTTACGTTTAAATATCGTGATTGTGATGTTTAGCTATATTTGATACTAAGATGGATGATTGTAAAACTCTAGTTATCCTTTTTTGTAGTATTTGTGATTATAAATTCATGATATTGTGTTTATTAATTGTTATTATGTCAATTTTAAGTAAGACGCAGTTAAATTCTATTTAATTGCAAAACATGTGCATTAAAATATAGGTTAATCGAGCTCCATCGAGCTTGTTTAAATTAAACGAGTCGAGCTCAAACGAGCTCATTTGAGCTCAGTTCGTTCACTTTAAACAAGCTGAGTTTGTTCAAGTTCGGTTCATTTACGTTATACGAGTCGAGCTGAAGCCAACCCTTTTATTAAACGAGTCGGGTTCGAATCTATATTTGACCTCGTTTAATAAATAAGCTGAGTTCGAGTTCGTTCGTTTAATAAACGAGCTCGAGTTCGAACAAAAAATACTTGACTTGACTCGGCTTGTTTACAGTTCTAAAATCATGTGTTTAGAAAATATTTCTAAAATATTATTCCTAAATAATAATAATATTTTAAATATACCGCATTCTTTATTGGGTGAGTGTTGTAAATTATACAAAGAAAAATTCATTGTCGAACGTGTTGGATACGCGCCACCCAAGGACGCGAGGCTTGTACTGTCGAGACAGAAAAGGCATGCAACAATAGATTTGACGCTGGTGTTTTGACACGCCGAGTGAAAATCTTATTCTCACTGCTTCCGTCAACATGACTACAAAGTTGACTTGAATTCATTTGGGGACTCTCATCATCTAACATTCACCTTCTACTTCTACCTTTTCTATTTCCATAAGGATTATGATTATATTTATTTAAACGTTTTTTTAAAATTAATATATACGTGAGATAAAAAAATAATTTAAAATATAAAAACGTAATTGAAGAACACGTTTAAGGAATATTTTAAAATTGTTTAATCATTAATCTTCTTGATACAAAGTAGGCGGTTCATTTACATCATATGAGAAGTAAATTTCGATTAGTATATGCCAAAATCTCTATAAAAGGTTCGAAGTATTGGCTTGCAGATACCTCTAGTGGTTATGAATTTTTCCTTCTAATTCCATTGCGCTTTTATTTTTAGTGTCATTCCAGTTATACTTTATATTAAGTAAAATTAAAATATAATGCTGCATCTTTAAAACTGAATGTAAAATTAAGATAACAAATCACTCATAAAATAACTTCAATAACTTCTATCTTAAATAGTGTAGAGGGTCAAATATCTTTAACTCCCACCGACTGATTAAGGGCCAAATTCATAATAGTTTCTCATCATTTCTTGAATGTTTCATGATTTTTATTAGCAAAATGTTGTGGCGGCGTTGTGTCACTAAGAAAATGATAATTTTTTAAAAAATTGGTAAGATTTTTTATAATTTTTTTTTCATTTTTTAAAAAAATTTATGATTTTCTTATTGCCGAGTTATTTAACTATTGGTCAGCTCAACAAATTCTTTAAATTAGTTTACTCTATTTAATTAGTTTGTGTGTGCGCGCGCTTACTCGGGACCAAAGAATCGTTTACACGAAAGGGATTGTTGGGAGAGGGGGTGATGGACGTCAACTACAGGTATGCAAAAGCATGATGGCATTAGTAAATGCAGATCTTGAAAATGGCTAGGCTGTACACAGTTTTTCCCCAGAACTCATCAAATGCAGATGATGACTTTTGACCAAGGAAGTTGATGGAAGTGAAAGATTTTGAGATTAGATGGTGAGAGAGAGAGAATAGGAAGAGGATTGCCTCCTTGGTTTCGGCAAGAAGGAAACTGGATTGTGGGGAGAGCAAAAAGCAGGGATTGTAGCAGATACCAAAGCTATGCAAGAAATGCACGTTGGGGTTGCGTGTTGTGCGCGAGTTGCTCTCGATGACAGCAAACTAACAACTATAGCCATATAGGAAAAAGAAGAACAGAAAAGGCAGAGAGGAGTAAATAACAAAGAACTGATGATCCAAAAGTTCACTCACTTCACAGAGTAATTGAGTGAGTGGTGTGCATGTGGGGGGGTGTCACGTTTTGAAGTTTGATGATTATGAATTTGTGTGTTTGTATTGGGGAAAGCAGGGTGACTCCCTAGGTAGATATGATTCCCTATCTATGGTAAACCTTTGCTTACAGCATTAGACCATCCACACCTCACACCCATTTGCCAAAGTTGATTTTGTTTTGTGGCGGTTAAAGTCCATGCATGACTCTTGCTTTTTACATCACTTTATTCACCTGCCAAATTTTGATTGCAAAACGCTCACTTCTTTTGTTTGAATTTTGGGATTTGCGATTTTGCTTTTGATAGAGAAAATGTATTAAATGGCTCGCTAGCATTGTCTTATGTTTTTATACTCGAATAAGATATCGACTTAGCTGAATTTAAGAATTAATAGTCAATAGATTCGATCGAAGGTCGACTCGAAATTGAACCGAATATACATAGATACATATGCACATAAATACATATATGTGTGTGGATACACCTTTAATTTTTTTTCCTTTTTTCCATTTTTAATCATTAGTCAATAGTGAAAAAATAAAATTAACGAGTCTAAAAAAATCATAACCAATGGAAAATATTATAAAATTTTAGTTTTTTCTCAGCCAAACCAATCTTTGACCGAGTTTGACCCATTTTTAAGTTTTCAACTTTTTTAACCTAACTCGGACCAAATGTCTGGCCAGTTCTCGATCTGATTGGTTTGGCTAGCTGGTTAGATCTGAGTTTGACAGTACAAGCATTGTCACATGATACACCATAACTTGTAATTTATCATCACATGATAATAGTTAGCCGCGCCTTATAATATTTTGTGATATATCATTATTTTTATTGTGCCACATGACATGCACCTAACACAAGGGAGGGCAAATATGGGCAGAAAGGAATGATTTCAAGAAAAATTTTAGATCGCAAGGTTTCTCATTTGGAACAACTGGATTTCTTTTTTGGTCAAACGAAATGGATTTCTTTTTTGGTGGGTAGGGAGGAGGAATTGGATAGGATTTGGGTTTCTAACGAAAATTTGAAGAAATTTTGTGCTTCATTCCTATTCCCTATATTGGTCTCCAATTTCAAGTTGGCTCTTTTATTTTGTATGTGAAGGATTCGGTGATTCAAACCTACCCAAATTCCATCATGCACCTATGTTTTCATACTCGAATAGTGCATTGACTCAACCAAGGTCAAGGATTAGGAGTCAATAGGTTCGACTAACGGTCAACTAGAAGTTAAATTAGATAACATCATAAATACGTCACATACACACACATATATATATGTATGTATATCTATGTGTGTGTATGTATATATATGTATATCTATATGTGCTGTGTGTAAATATAGGTGTATATATTATACATACCTATTAATTTTTTTTCTAATTTTATTTGTCAGTCAAGAGTTAAAAAATGTCAATGAATTAAAAAAAATCATAGTTTACCGAAAATATTAAAAGATTCAGTTTTTTTCCAATAAAAATTAGTTTTTCCCGGTCAAACCTGTTTTGACTATGTTTGACCAATTTTTTTCAAGTTCGATTGTTACAAATAACTTAGACTGAATGCTTGGGTGATTCCCGGTCCTATCAGCCGGCTGGTTAGAGTTTAAAAAAATAGCCCTACACATGACACAACTAAGCGATGATCCGTGATTACCATAGCTGTTTTTTGTTGCCCGGACAAAGGTGTTCGTTAATCGGTTGTTGATTTTTCAGTCAAAAGAAATCAATTTTCTTCAATTTCGATCTAAAACTTCTGAAACCAAGGACGAGTCATACTAATTTTGGTCCGTTAGAATACCAAACTGTTTTCGACTTTTAGAATTCGAGTTTCAAGGGACGAGACTAATTTTTCTTGGTTAGATGGTTTGGTCCATGGCCTCCAAGTGCGGTTAATCAACAACACTAGAGTCTACCACAGTTGCAATTCCCGTAGGAAGTTACAGTTTTACCATAAGACATCAAAATCAAAAATAAAGAAATTTTTTTTTTCAACCACAACTCCCACAACATATGGTGAAGGATAAGCACTTGCCACAGTCATAACTTGGCCATAACAAATAAATTCTTTTCCACGTCTTTTTGCCTGTTGCTAAAGAAACCACGGTAAATAGATATTTCAAACCAGGGTGAAAAACTAGCTGTTTACCATGGTTTTGGAAGATTGACGGATAACAGCATGGTCTTTTTTTTTTTTTTTTTTTTGGATATGTATAAAATGTACATGTATATCTACACAGACAGCATTGTATTTTCAAAGAATCAAGCAAAGAGCTTTTAGCCATGTTTAGACTCTTTCATGGAAATGAACGAAGGAAATTTGTTTGTAGCATCTTTTGCTCTTTGAAGGTCCAAGAATTTGTTTCCTTGCTTTCCAATGGGT
The DNA here is from genome assembly GCA_024721245.1 of Mitragyna speciosa. Classification (NCBI taxonomy): domain Eukaryota; kingdom Viridiplantae; phylum Streptophyta; class Magnoliopsida; order Gentianales; family Rubiaceae; genus Mitragyna; species Mitragyna speciosa. Next base: position 26,249,067 of record CM045555.1, read on the forward strand.
CCTTCTCTACTTCTAAGTTCTTTTCTTCATCCCTTGAATTTTGTGGGCTTTTCTTCTAGAGATGGAACTTTTTGTTTTTTGAGAACTCTAGAGATGGAACTTTGGTAATCCACAATTACTTGCCCTCATTTTGGGACTTATGCTTAAAGGTTGTGTAGGTGCAAGTTGACTTTAGCATTCTTCTGATTGTGTGCACTTCATTTTTTTTTTTTTGAATTTTTCCATGTACTTTATTTTTCTACAAAGTTTTACTTGGCTATTCACTAGAATACTGTCAAACACCAATATCTTGCGAATGATAAACATACGAGAAGAACTTAGTTTATATTCTTTTGAGGTTATCTGTTTTCTGAAAGAAGTTTATCTTTTTAATTGAGTCAAATAAGTCAACCATTTAATATTTAACAAGAAGAATTAAAGGAATAATGTTCAAACTTAGGGAAATAACATTGAGTTTAACGTAGGAATTAACAAGTGGAAGTCTCCAATTATTTTCTAAATAAAGGGTGACTTTGCAATGAAAATACTATTTGTTTGTTTGAAATTATCAATCCTAAGTTCTTTTTAGTTATTTTTAATCCAATTTACCGATTTTTTTTCATTGCTACTAAATTTTATAATCGATAAATTTTCACCCAATCTTATATTGCTAAGTGTATCATACTTGAAAAAAAAATAAGAGTGTATCATACTTGATAGGCTCAAATAAGTGAAGCATTACAATTAAAGGTGCAATTGAACCAACTCAAATTACATTAACCCATCTAAATAGCCAACTAAACCAACCAGCCCAACGAACATCTTTCAGCGGGCCCCGACCCACCTTCCCCACCCATAGCGCGAAAAAAGCCAGAGTTCTTGACCCTCCCACTGGCTCACTGATGCGACAGTGTTTCCATAGCCGAACAGCTTTCTTACCGGTACTTTTTATGTGTTTATTTCCTGTATTTTTCAGTTGGGTTTTTACTATAATTAATGGTTACTAGTTATCTTGGTGGGATTGTCTGTCTTCATGTATGAAAATATGATCTGAAATAAGCCTTTTTAGGGTACTAAACGAATTTTCTGTATTCTTTTATGAGTTTCTTTTCTTTTAGCTTTTATTCTTATGTATATATTTTTTGAAGATTTTAAGGTTATAACAGAGGATTTTATGACCCAATTAATTGGTTTTTGTGAAAAGGGCTGTTTTTGCCCTTTCTTTCAACTAGCTGAAATTGTAGTTCTTGGCTAGCTAGATGTTTAATCTGTTTGGATGAGGTTTTTGAGAAAATTTTTAAGAAAAATACTACTGTAGCATTTTCTTGGTACATTTGTTTGCGAGATAAAAAGATATATTTTCCAAAGATTACCTTTTTGTTTGGCGAAAAAAATTTATAACCGATCGAAGACTTGATGCATAATTATTGGAAAGGCTTTAGGGTTGGCTATTTTTTAAGTTGGGTTTTGAATGTGGAAACCAGGCTTTCAAGTCTGTAGAGGTTCTAATACATAAGAAATTAAGAATTCAGAAAGCTCTTTTGCTGTCATGTTGAGTTTGAGTTTGCTGATATTAGATGTTCTGTGTTATTGTCTAAGAAATTTAGGACGTTGTTTTTAATTCGTAATAAAAATCAAGTCTTTGGTTCTGACATAATTGAATTTGTTACTACAAACCACTTCCTTTCATGGTTCATCTTCTCTCATTTACTAACTTCTTCTACAAATGTTGATTTCAAAAATGCCATTTCTGCAGCCATAGCATTTGATGCAATTTTGTTGGTACAACGTGGGTAGTAAGCTTCATGTTTTTGTTCTTTTAACTGGACTGCTGTCTATAGGAGGGGTGGAATGAAAAATGGTGTTTAATGGGCATCCATGCCTTAACATTTTTTTTTTGGGGGTTGGGGGGGGGGGGGTGGTGGGGGTTGTAGTTACCATAGGTAACTATGATACTAAAATGTAAGCTTATGTTCTGGAAGTCTGAATGTTTAATTAAGCGTATCTCTGAAGATTCTTATAACATATTCTTATAACATAATGAAAGGAATGGTTATGACAAAATCTTTATGGTTTCCATGGAAAGCCAGATAAACTTTGTGAGGCTTCTCTTGCTGTCACTAGAGTTTTGCTCTTTTGTGTTTCTTTTTTTGTGGTTGGAGGGGGGGGGGGGGGGGGGGGAGTCTTTTACTCTTCTTGCTTAATGGATCCTTTGACATTCAAACTATTCTATTGCTAGAATCTTCTTGTTTGAGTTTTCACCGTGTAGATCTATGTGTACTGTACATGTATTACTTTCCTCAAAAGATTCATTTTAAAACTGTAACTTCTTGAATTCTCACCATCGCTTCTTATTGTTTGAAGAAGTCAAAACCTGGCATCTTTTGGAGTGTAAAAATGGTGTTGTAGTGGCTACATAAAGATGAGCGTCTCTGCTAGATAGATTAGGATAAGTGTCAAGAGAGTTAAACTAATGTTATCTCTCTCTCTTTCTCTCTGTGTTTTTGCATCAAACACACACCTACATGCACACGCCATGCCAAGAAAGCTAGATGGAGAGAGAGGCTTTTAGTATCTTATTTTTCTTATTTCTTTACTTTTTTTTTTTGTGCGCGCTAGAAGAGGGGGGGGGGGGGGGGGGTTGGGGGCTGTATGTTGATTATGCCATAGTCAGGCACCTATTGGACACATTTTTTCTTCTATGTTCTGCCAATGAGGGTTGGTTACCGCTGCAACTCAAATGATTTTCTTTTAGCTAGCCTGTCAAATGGGTAAGCCAGAACCTGAAACAGGTCAAGGATGTTTTAACATGACAAGTGAGATTCAAGTTTATGTGCCAACTGGAGAGATTGACCAACTCTACGGAGCTTAAATTGACAGATTACGTTATCTGAATGGTGATTGATGTATTGTGTCTGACATCTAGATATATATGAAAGACAGAACCTTGTCCATATTTGGTCCTTTTGCAAATTCAGACAACATGCTTCAGCTCTACAGATATAGATTTCAATTAATACCACTATCTCATCTCATGTGAAGTTTTTGCACCGTTGGTTTGGCTGTGGCAAATTTAGTGTTTTAGTTTATTGGTTTGGCTGTGGCAAATCTAGTGTTTTAGTTTATTGGTTTGACTGTAGCAGATCCAAAATCCTTGAAATTGTCACTCTTTCCTAATTGATTTTGTATGATTACTATGGTACGATGATATGAATGCTACTTCTGTTTTTAGTTTGTTAGGAAATAAAAATTCGAGTTATGCGGGCTATCAAGAATATGTTGCATGATGTCTTTTTACTATATATTTGTTCCAAGCTGATGTATTGAGAAACATTTTTATTTTTTTTCTCGGTATGGTATATACAGAAATGGTTATCCCTCCAGTAGTTAGGCCTGAAAGAGTTACCAATTTTCTTAAACCATATGTCCTGAAGATGCACTTCACAAACAAGTTTGTGTCTGCTCAAGTAATTCATACACCAACTGCAACAGTGGCCTCCGCTGCAAGCTCACAAGAGAAGGCCCTGCGATTGAGCATGGAAAAAGCCAAGGAAAGTACAAGGGACGTTGTAGCTGCTGCCAAAATAGGCAAAATATTGGGTGAGCGGCTGAATCTTAAGGGAATTCCTGCCGTTTCAGTTTTCTTGAAGAGAGAACAGAAATATCACGGTAAGGTTAAAGCCGTAATTGATTCCTTGAGGGAAGCAGGTGTCAAATTGGTTTAAATTTAGAATCAACTTCGCTCAGAATCCCACTGTATGTTTTCCAAGTGCCTTTAATGATTAGCTTGGTTCGAAGGTTTTCTGCAGTGAAGTTTCGATTTACTGGAATCAGTAGGGGAAAAAAAAGAATGCTTATTTGGTATGCTTCTTCAGAATCTCTTTGTCTGTGTTTTTTGATGTAATATTTAAGTTTTCATTGATCAATACTTAGAAATTTCCTTGGAACTTAGGACAGATTCACAGTTAAATGCATTGCAGTAAATTTTTCATATTTATTATTGGTACAAAAAGGCCTCTTAAGGATAACAGAATGGTCGTTTTCGTCGCCCTTTTGGTAAGAGGGCAGTTGTGCTGTAGTTCTTTGAATCTGATGCGTTCTTTATCTTTGGCTTAACGTATCAATAACATCAAAGTTCTTATAAAGCAAAATTTATACAGCATGGACTTGGCAACTTGGTAGGGCAGGCAGGGACCCGCAAGTTGTCTGGTTCTTATCCTGGGATGGTCTGAAGCGTCCCTTGCTGGGAACAAAAGAGGTTATTATGGAGCAGTGGCTGGAGAACGATGGGAATTTTTTTTTGGTTTTTCATATTTTGTTTTTGGCTTTTGGGGGACGAATTGAGATCAAGATTGTCTCATAGCAGATCTGAGTCATAATGCTGTTATCTCAGTCCCTTCCTGTCTCCCACATAGAACTTCCTACCAAAAAATAGGATATATTACATAAAATACCAACTCAATGATCTTCTCGTTTTTCGGTATGTAAATGAAGGGTTACACAACTCAGAAATGAATTTGTTCTTCGATAATCATAATTAATATTACTTTCAAATAACATTACCCTACATCCTAGGAATTTCTAGACGTTGTGCATGCGACTTAAGCTTGATGCTTAGTTAGGGAGTAAAGATGAAAGGGAAAAGAAGAGAAAAGAAGAGGAAAGAAGAGAAAAGAGGGGAAGGAAAAGAGTTTCTTTTCCTTTCCTTCCACTTCCTTCTAAATTTGGAAGGAAAATTTTTGGAGCACAAGAGAAGAGCTTTTTCTTCCATTTTTAATCTTTTCTTTCCCTATTTTTTATTCCCAAATAAAGGAAAGTGGTTAAGAATCTTTCTTTTCTTTTCCCTCATTACTCCTAAACAAAAAAAATTCTTAAAAATCCTTTCACTTACTTTCTTTTCTCTTCATTTTCTTCCTCCCAATCATAGCCTTAGATACAACACATATTTTTCAAGAGGAAGGATACCAACTCATTGAATTCAATAACACAATGGGTAAGGAATTCAACATTAAAGTAACAAAATTTTAAAGAACAATAATTGGTGGGATATGATGCCAAAGCACAAATAGAGGCCTAACGATAGCACAGTTAGGCTCCATAGAATCTACCTCGGATCTTTATCTTTTTTCTTTGTTAGCCAAAATCCCGGCCTGGTTATATGTGGCCACACCTATGCTTCCTCTTTTTTGTATGTATTGCTTTATAATAACGAAGTGATGTTGTATGATTAGGTACAATTCTTATTAAGAAATCAACTTGGGCCAATTATAACTACTAAACTTTTATATGAGTGAAATCTAAAACTATTATGCTCAGTTTACATGCACATACTTTGAACTTGTTTGGTCATGACAAGGTTCGTATTTAAAATTGGTACTGAGCAACTAGTAAACAAGAATAAATCTTCTTGCGCACTTATATCTAAATAATTAACAAATTTCAAAAATGAAAAGGTGATGTGACACTCTTTTGATAGGTTTTCAAGTTACACGCTCACAAATAGTATACAGTATAACTATTAATCGAAATGAATGATTACCAAATCGTGTGACACTTTTTGAGCTGTTTTCAAGCTACACTGCTTTCATATAGTATGTAGTATAAATTGGAATAAATGATATCGAATCTGTTAATGAATGTTGTTAGGTATTATTTGTTAGTTCACAAAATGTGATAGATTGAAAACAAGATGCAGACCAGTTGTACCTAAATATAGGTTTATATGGACACATTAGTAGGACTTTTTTATGTCTGTGATCCTGATGGTTGGTCATATTACACAAGCAATGGCAGGTTAAACAGTTGTATAACAGGATCAGGATAGCGCACCTGAGGAAATAGATGGTTCGATGAGAAAATCAAGGTCTAATTTTGTCCAAGGAAACAGACTGCTAAATTTGTTGTTGAACTGTAGATTGTTATAAGATGTTATGTTTTAGTTTTATTCCACCCATAATTTGTCGCATGAAAGAATTACGCGGAATTTTAAGTGCAATTGTAGATCACATGTTCAGAAACAAAGAAATATGTGATAAGACCAGGCTAATAGCTCAATTGTGCTTAATTTTACCTAATTCCCTTGAAAAAACGAGCCATGAATTGACTTAAAAAATTATGGAGGCTATCCATTCTTTCTTCAACATTTTCTACGTTTACTGTAATTCTCAAGTCGTATTTGATGGAGGATTTCTCGGTACTTTGTTCCAAAATGCTGTAACATATTAGTCTTCACGCAATCTACCAAGGAACGCCATTATTTGCCATTTGTTTGTGACTTGTCAACACTCTTTTCTGGTAGACCTTAATTGAAAATGACTCAGGACTTGTATGCTAAGGTTTCTAGTTAAGTTACTATGATCGTTGTTCATTTCTTGGATGACTATGGTAACTTGATTCAGATACCCAAATTTGTGCAAATTCAAAATCTTATTTAAGCTTCTTTCTTGCACTCCATCGCTATCAGGAGGAGGTAGAACACAAACATTAATCAATCTTGTTAAATGCGAAAGACCCAAAAAAAAAAAAAAAATTCACTTGTTTATAAAACAGAAAGTGATTGATGATCGAGAGGTTTAGCCGTGGAAGGTTTGATGTAATTATAAATTACAATCAAAGTTGTCAAGTTGAATATATAGGTTCAGTCTCTTTTTTCTTTCTTTCTTTGAAGCCGGGATTCAGTTACTTTTATATTAGTATATCTTATTTGTTTGTAGGAAAAATGAGAAAGGCAATTGATTTTGAAATTCCTATTTTTCGTAATGGCATCCATTGCCCGTCCTTCCACCTCCCAAAAAGTCTTTTGTTATGCTCATATTTTCTTGTCTTTTCCTTCCTAAAAGGCATCTTCTTTTCTTTAGAGAATAGGCTAGGGTTTTCTAAATCAAAAAACAATCATCAAGTAGAAGATATCTACAAAAGTAAGCAACATGTGCAAGCTAATAAAAGTCAAATATCTTGATGAAATTTCAACATTTAAATTCCTCATAATCAACAATTGAATGTATGCATTATGAGAACTTTTCGAGAATTTTGTGGCTTTTTTGAAGGTATGCATAATGAGATATTTTCGAGAATTTTGTGGTTTTGCTAATTTTTTTGAATATCAATGTTTGCCCTGAATTGTTCTCAAATAAATTTTGTAAGTTGATTTTTTTAAAAATTTTTTTGCTTGTTCTTAAAATATTAGGTTTGATAAAACGAAAGAATAGGCAATAGGCTTGATTAATATTGCTAGGAGGATAATAGTCCCTTGATATGAAAAAATTAGTGAACGTGTCTCTATTGAAGAAAAAAGAAAAAAGAATGCCAATATCTATTGCAAATGAAAAATATTAAAGTACAACATTTTTAAATGGTATAATAAGGGCAATAATATGTTATTTGAGCAACTTTTATTACTATATATGAATTACCAAGGGGCTTCAAATTGTACAAGAGTAAAGTAAAAGGAGAGAATCTAAAATTGCATACCTCATTGTGAGTGCCCAACAATCAACTAAGTTGGGTTGGGGGACGATTACACATTTAAATGCCTTCTTTAATTGCCCTTGAGTTAAACATTTAAAAAGCAAATGATCTCTAGGTTCATTATTCCAAGTTTTAATCATTTCATTTTTAAAAATCCAAAATAGAATAGATTTCAAGTTGTTTCACTAGATAAATGCTAAATTTTGTTGCTTCGATTATCCTTGCCTTCCTCTTCTAGAACATTTTCAAAAACATAAAAATGTATTTGTAATTTAATTTGATTTCTCAATATAATCAAATTTACTTTTGAAAACGAGCATTTCTTCGTATCTATATTCTAGTAATTAAAACAGAAATAAGGATTCATCTCTAGCAAAACAAAAAGATTAGATAATTTAATGCAACATTTGAGTGAAAATTTATAGAAAAATGTATGAAATTTATATTTTTTTTAAAAAATACGATTAGTTGTACAATTTATTAAAAAATATATTTCAATTTATAATTTTAGTAACCATCGAAGCCTAACCGATAAAAAGCAGACACCAACTTCTCAAACAGTATTATCCATTTTCGTAATTTCCAATGAATCCAAGCCCAGATTCTCCCTTTAGGGATAAAGCAAGGGGTACTTTTGACATTACAGCAATGAAATCCATCCCATCACGAGACATACCCTCTTTCCCATTAGTCAATCGCCACGTGGTAACAAAAAAAATCTAGTCCCTCTCAGCAATGTCACGTCGATCTTATCGCCTTTGGCGTGCATGCCGATCCAACCTCCACGTCACCTCGGATCCAGTGAATATAGATCAACGGCCACGATCAAATCTAAACCCCAGAAGACTTGTTCGTCTTTTAACGCTGCTTCAGCTAATAAATACCCACATTTTCCTTCGAAGCTCTAACGTTCTGTTTCGAGTTGGTTAACATTTTCAAGGAGGACGCTTCACTGTCGTTAACGTGCGCGGAGTTTGCTAAAGTGCGCCAGCCATGAGCTTACTAGACAAGCTCTGGGATGATACTGTTGCAGGCCCCCGCCCTGATAGCGGGCTCGGGAAACTCAGGAAAGCTTCAACGTTTAACTTCCAATCGAATTCCGGCAAGGGTACACATTACTTGCTATCTTGTGTTGGTTCTTAACATGAACTTGAACCTAATTGCAAGAACCTGGATTCATTTGTGTAAAAGCTAAGATTTTTGTGGAAATGGTTGAAATCTGAACTGGGATTAGCTCAAGAATAGTTTCTTGATAGTATTTGAAAATAAGAACAAGGACTTTGTATCATAAAAGATGAATTATTTACGAAAGTTTGGGAGGTGGACGTAGTTCATGTTCATGACGAGTTAAATGTGTTTTAAACGTAATTTATAATTATTATTATTCGGTTTTGGTTGATGGGTTTAGCAGGATGTTGAAATGATTGGGGAATAAAAATGCATCTTGATAAGTTGACTCTTTGGAGAATATTTATTGGGGTTTTATTTCTTGGTTCGATCGGAATTGGGTTCGACTTTTACGAGGTTAATTGTTTTTGGTCTTTATATTTGATTGACTAGTTTTACCTAATAATGTTGCAAATTCATCAACGTTTGAAGAAGGCAATAGTAAATGATGTAGCAAGGATATGAGAAGTGAAATGTCTTTGAGAAAATTTGAGGTTTTCGTGAATGAATATGAGATGGAAATGAGGTGATTGACACCTATCGTTACATTTTCTTGATAGGACCGGAAGTTAGTCCGAGATCATGTGGTGATGGAGCAGCAGCAGAGGACGCAATGAGAGTGACTAGAAGTATAATGATAGTAAAGCCGCCTCAAGTTGACGCCAAGGACTCACCGTCGGTATCACCAGCCGGGTCTACACCTCCGGTATCTCCCTTTGCCGGTAAGGTTGCATGAGTCATCACTCTTAACGCTAGTCATAACTCTTACTGAAATTGGTGATTAATAGTAGTAAACTATGTTACTTAGGCTATTGGTTTTTTTTTTTTACCTTGGACAGTGTATTCGTGTTCCAGGACGGACATACATGATTATGAGTAACATAGGTAGGTAGTATGTTGGGGGATGGCTCATTATACTCGTTAGTAGTAATCAGATGGGTTAAAAGCATAATTGCTTTAGGAGCGTTAATATTGATTACATTGACATGGTGTAACGGAAGCCACCTCTCAGGGACTTTTCCTGTAACACTGTTCTACGTCTTTTGTGGTGACTGGTGATGAAATGTCTAATTGTGCTGCACCCACTGTATTCCAAAAAGTAGGGAGAAATCAAAAGGAGAGAAAGAGAAAGAGAAGAGAAAAAATAAGGAGGGGTGTTCTAGATCCAGGAGAATCTTGGGAGATTAGTGAATGGATCTTGGGTCGGGTACTTCCACATATGACGCTAATTTGGTTCATGTGCATCGATAATTGTAATTTACATAGAAGAATAATGACAAAGTTTGTCATTCAAGTAATATAATAATACAGAATATAAATGGAAATTTTTGCCTTTGTACGAGTTTGTGGATGAACAAATAACATAGATAATAGGGGGCAAATTTTAAGGGGTTGTGGTCAACAGATTTTTTGCGCGGATAATGCAAGGCAATAACGGGCAGAAGGGTTAGATGGAATTCTTGAATAGTGGATCAGTGGGGGCAAGTATTTAGTGATTGTCTGCTTAGACACCTATAATTGTTTAATGTAATATCCACGTAGATGTCAATTAAAAAAGTGGTAATACAAACAATTGTGTCCTTTTCGACCAACAAGTCTTACCTACTTTGCAACTTGCATGGGAAAGACTGAGCTGATGTTAACTTGGGGTCCTTTTGTGACATATTTTCTGTACACCACAATTTGTGTTGCTTCACTTCATAGTTTTCTATCTTCTAATTTGAGATTACAGCATTTACCTACGTCTGGTAGTTCATTGGAGCGATGGATAAAAGAAGGAAATTTTACCAAGGAGAAAGAAACAAGGAAAAGAGCGTGTATGATGCTTTTCTGTCCTCCAGGGGATGGTTGTCTATCTCATTGATTTAGTTAATAGTATACATATAGAAGGTCTCGTTAAAAAAAATTTTCTCCATTCTTCTGATTTTTCTGGAGATCGAAAGGGTAGCTAGGAAATAGAACTTAACTTCTTCAGATCTCTAAATTATTGTCCTCTTGAAACTTGCAAAGAGGAAATAAAGGTTTAATAGCATTAGTATTTTTGAACTGCATTTTAAGCCCCATGGTATAGGAGTTGATTAAATATTTACTGTGATTAAAGTTGGCACTTAAAACCCGTAGCACTATCTATTTGAAATTCTGAAGTGTATCTGATGACTGTTCAATGCTTTTGATGGACTCTTATTGTTTATGCAACCAAAAAAGTAAATTATGAGTTGATGAGAAATTTATTATAGTAGGTGGAAGGTGTGATTGCATTTGAGCATATTCATGCTATGGGATAATTGTATGAATTTGCTAAGAGAATTTGTGGTGGAAAAGAATCGGAATGTCATAGCAAGAAAAGGAAAATTCAGTTGGATCTTGTAGAAGGGGTCAACTTTTTATTGATGAATCAAACAATGAAACTTTTGGCCTGCCCCAAACCAATTTGAACCACAGAATTTAACTTCTCAATGATCCCTACTAAGTCAATTTGGTATAATAACGCAGTACCACCTTACTTTAAGCTCTTCTGTTTGTTTCTTTAGGAGCTTCTGTTTATCATTTGGTTGTTTGTTCCTGTCCCTGTCTCCCTATTTTATTGCCTTTTGTTAATATGTTCCTATCGATTTGCTACATGTGAATTCAATTTTCTTGATGACACACGACACGTTTGAGAGATGATTTATGTATTGCAAGTGCAAACTCTTATAGATTGCAAATATGCTTTTACCTTGAATTTTTCTGTATGTTTTGAGGACAATGTTGACTGAAAATTTTTTTTCTAATGGATCATGTTTAGGCGCGGAAGGGAGAGAGCCACATCGGTTTCGTAGGAGGTCTGCATCATTTGCATATGAGAAAGCCAGTGGCATTGGACCCAGGAGCCCTCCTCCTTCTTACGACCTGTGACATATGAGGCCTCTGTTTTCCATGTTGAGTGGCTAAAAGTAGTCAGATTTTCAAATTCTCTAGCTTGTCATGGGATCTTAGTTGAGAGTAGTACTTCGTCTGCGGAAGTGCTGCTCCTGTTGTGTGTATTCAATTTTGTAAATATGCTATGTAGTGTTTGCAGACTTTGTGAGCACGCCGAAGTTTGTAATACATCCTGCTCTCTGCATGCAGAGCTCAGTGTGTTTGCTTGCCCTCAACGGAAAATATTTATTTCTTTCCTTGCTATGTGTTTGTGCACGAGCTTGAATACTTGTTTTGTTTTAGTGTACAGACTCTTAGTGGCTGTGGCAGTTAAGCTTAATAACCGGTGTGGTCCTTGTGTCCGTTAGCTTTCGGTGGAGGATGACCTGATAGGAAGTTCTTGTATTTTATTATGGCCGGACCGAAAATATCCAGGTCAAATTTGATTAAGTCAGCTTCGCATAAAAATCACCAGATGTATTAGTGTACTGTTGATTTATACGGAAATTTTGTTTTGGTAGACAGCTAAATGTGAAGCGTTTAGAAACAGGAGGCATATAATATATGAAACGCTAGTGTTGAGAGAGAGAGAGAGAGACAGAGAGAGGAGAGAGAGAGTGCCAATCGCACATGATTTTTTGTTATCTAACATCTCCTAAATATCTACATGGCACGTACAAAGAGATGTACACCAAATAGTGAAAATGGCAATTATGAAACACAAATTAGGATGACAAGTTCTCCAAACGCATATTTCCTGTAGGGGAAAACATTGAAGAGTTATTTGGTTTAAATTTTTCAATTACTAATATTATTAACTTTTCTGTGAGTATAGATTTTGACAATTCTTTCAACATGTTTAGCTTAATAATTAAAATTGATATCATTCCTCTCAAAAGAACAAATCAATTGGATATGATATTATTTTAGGATAACTATTGATAATTTAGTTAATCACGTTTGTTTCGATTGAAAAATAATAATAATAATTTTTTAAATATCAATAATAAATATCAATACTATTAACACCTATTCTTTTTTAAGATTTTCTTAAACTGAAAATTCCCTGACTTATAGTTAGTAGCTGTGCACGTTGCATTCTGACTCGAGTATGCCAAAAAAAAAAAAAAAAAAAAAAAAGGAGCTTTACTTAGCTTATATTTACCTTTCTACCATATAAATTCTATGCGGAGCAATGGACAGTCTATTGAGAAATTCTCAGCTAATGAGGATGAAATTACCCACAAAAGGTCAACTGCTTCGAATGAGTGGAGAAGATTGCAGCATTTGAGGAATAAATAATAAACAAGAGTGCAATGTCCGAGGTTTGTTGAGCTTTAGATTAGAATTTTTGGATTAGGGGCTTAAAAACATTAGAGTAAAATTGAAGGAGTTAACAGCAAATCTTTAATCTTGCCAGAAAACATAAATAAAAATTAAAAAATTAGAAAAAAAGAAGAAGAAGAAAGTTTATGATGGTTGAAAAACCTCAAAAAAAAAAAAAAAATTGAAGACTGGCTGCACCGAAATATGAGATGGGAGTGTCAGCGGGTTGCGTTTTGCTGCTGTTTCTCACCGCCTCCATCAACCTTCTCCTCTCACACGTCTTCGCTATCACCGGTATTTCTCTCTCGGATATATTATCAAACATATACAAGGCATTCACGAGTCGCAGATGGATCATAGTTTTCTTGCATTTCATAATTCTTCTGTGCCTTCTTTGTTGCTTATCCCACAAAACCAAATTTGTTTAGATCCTCTTTTGAGTTGTTTCTGATACTTGCTCGTTTGTGGAGTACTTATTGCGAGTAAAATTTTGTATCTTTCTTCTTTTTTTTTTTGTTTTTTCCCCCCATCACTGACGATAATCAGGATGGGACTGATTAAATTCATATTGTATGAAAAGGGGATATTTGATGTTTCAAAGTTGTAAAAGACAATTCTTGATGGGTTCTTACTTTTTTTTTTGGTTGTTGTTGGTCCCTTTTTTTTTTTTTTTGGGGGGGGGGGGGGGGGGGCTAGGAAAGAGTTTGGTTACATAACTGGTACTTTATAGTTGTGCATAGGAAGTAGGAAATATTTGTTGAATTTTAGTTTTTTGGTGATGTAGTGATAGGTTGAAGTGGAAAATATTCATGAGTGTCGTACAAAACTATTTTCCCCCTCATTCTAATTCTACAACCTAATCTAGGAAAATTAGAGAGAAAATTTCGTTGTTGATTATATCATCATAGGATTGGTTACTTTAGCCCCTTGAGAAGTTGAAAGATGACTGAATGAGTCTATAAAGTTATATTACTTAATTGTAATTAATCTGTTGAATTACACTTCATTCATGAGATACATTTAGGTTCCCATTTGCATCTTCCATTGAAGGTTCCATGTATCTTAAAAGATTATTTATGATACAGGGATAGGATATGTACCATGCAGCTTCCAAAATTTTGTTCTTCATTCTGTAGTTTTTGATTTTTAATCTGTTTTAATTGTTTGTTTCATTAGTGTGTTTATCTACCCTGGAAGAAAGTTAGACATGGCTTCTCATTTTAGCTGAATAGAAGCTTAGGGGTTCAATTTTAAATTGTGCATTACTGCATAAGTAGGAAAACTGAAAAAGCCGCGTCTATAACCATAGGAATAAAGGTAGAGGAGGCATCTGATGTGCAGAAACTGGATGATTTATATTAATGTTGAAAAAGTGAGCATTGTGAATCTATAGCAGCCAATGGGATGCTCCTGTCCAAAACTCTAGTGGTTTCTATAGCCTAAATTAGTAAATTAGTTCTTTCATGTGCTTGAAATGATGAATCTAATAGAATGTGAAAGCATTTTGTGTATGGAAATTTATCGAAAAGGGGCTGGGACACAATGTAAGTACTGATTGTTATAAATAGTGATCATTGGGTTCTGAATGTGATTATAGTATTCAAAATGCATTGTATGAGCGATGATGTTATAAATAGTGATCATTGGGTTCTGAATGTGATTATAGTATTCAAAATGCATTGTATGAGCGATGAAGGGATTTGGTATTATTGTTGATTATTGTATGCCCATAATGTGAAGACAATTCAGGAATACTGCAAAGAAACTATCTACCTATTAATGGAGCAAGTATTAGGCAAGAAATAACCCACATAATACAAAGTGTGTATAGGAGAGAATGTTAACATGGGTGTGCAGTAAAATGCATAAAGATCATCTGAGAAGGAAATAATCAAATTCGTAGCACAATAAAGGTTGCACCTTCCCGATGAAAAATTAGGAAAAATAGTTCAAGAAGATTTGGACCTACTAAAAAGGACCAATAGCTGTAGCAATTAGGATGATGGTGGGATATATGTTGATGATAAAAGTTGGAGGAGAAATAAGAAGATATGACATGTACTCAGGTAATTGAGGTAAATACACAATTACAAGGTTTATCACTTAACGGAAAGTATGATCTTAATAGTGTGGAATGCAAAACAGAGGAGATGGTTTCTTCTGTTGAGTTTTGCTAAATCGATGGGTAAATGGGTCTTAACTGCTTAAATTGCCAAAATTGATTATTATGGTCTAATTATTTCAAGGGTACATTGCTTTCTTTATAGTTGGCAGTCTTATGGGATCTGAATTCCAACTTGTATAGATGAGTAGAAAAATATGTAGAAATCTTTAAGTGGCTTTGTAACAAGATATGCAGTTTTTCTCATCCATGAAAATTTTCTCGGTGGATCAAAATTTTTGCTGATATTTATGGTGATTACCAAGCTTTTGAAGTTACTTTTACCCTTCCAATGTTTTCTTATGCCTAAAATCAGAAATTATTTATTCTTATGCAGAAAAAACTTCTGGTGTTTGCATATCTCCTGGTGGTCGTTTCCCCCCATTTTTGAATGAAGGGAAGCCTCCCAGAAAAGTAAGAAAGGGACCTCGAGATTTGACTCTTTGTAGGGTCTTCCGTCATAACACGTGCTGCGATGTAACCCAGACGCATCCAGCTTTTCTGTCTATCAGGAGGTTGGCTTCAAATGGAGAGGCAAGTCAAGAGTGCTTGCAGTTGTGGGAACTGTTGGAATGTTCCATCTGTGACCCACGTGTTGGTGTACAGCCTGGACCTCCTGTAATATGTTTGTCTTTATGTGATAGAGTGTATCAAGCATGCTCAGAAGCATACTTCTCTATGGATGCTAAAACACAGGTTTGTTGTACTTTGACTAAGGGCTACCTGTGTGATTTTCCAATTAAAATAACGACAATAGAAATTGTGGCTTAGTAAAATTTGTTGAAATTTTTAAGTTTGTTTGCAAGGGAGCTTGATTTGTGGAACCATTCTATGTAATTTTTTGGTTTTGTTTTTTATTTTAATTTAGTGAAATTCAATTTATTTTTGCTTTGGTTTATTTTGTTTGTCTTTGTGTATGTGTGCCCCCCCCCCCCCCCCCCCGGTTTCTTCCTTTTCCTCTTTGTCCTTTTCAACAACATGCTTTTAGACTCAAGCTGCTTTTATAAAATAGATAGGGTGCTTAGTTTAGTTTGAATTGCCATAATAGTCTTTATGTTGAACTTTATCATGGATGTACCTCAAATTTTCTATGTTCCAGAATGCTGCCTTTAGTTCATGAATCATTAAGGACTTTCTCTTTATTTGACAAACATGCCAGGTTCTTGCACCATGTGGATTAAAAGACTTTGTGTGTGGTAGAGCCTCAGAATGGATCTCTAATGGCACAGATCTCTGCCTTGCTGCAGGTTTTTCTGTTAAGCCATCTGATGATCCTCAAGAGTTATCGTGCTATGGTGGGAAAGCTAGTATAGATTACATAGCTGATTTTTGGAAAGCTTCAGAATCTAGAGTTCCACATGAAACAGAGGAGGGTTCAGGGGCTTTAGAATATTTCAAGCAGTGGGTGGAGGCAATGCCATTCAGTGAAAAAGTTTCTTGGGCAGTAGGTGGGATGGTCCTTACAGCAGGACTAATATTTGCAAGGTCAGACAACTTTTTAGTGGTACAAAAGTATCCACCTTTTTGTCTGTTTGAGTGACAAAATTTTATTTATTTACGGTTTGATACCATTTGCTGACTTATCTAAAATTTAGTTTATTTACTGGGCTTGTTATATGATATTCGTGCTAGTGCACCTTCATTGGTTTCGTAGCAACTTGCATAACGATCTTTCTACACTGATTTGATCCGGAGAATACATATGATATGTAAGAAATAAGCAGAAGAGACTGATTTTGGTTTAATCAATTGCTGAAGTCTTGTAGATGCAAGCTTATTGCTATCTTGGTTGGTTGTTCTTTTGGAGTTTTTGAATATCAACTTTTGTTTTCCAACGTCATGGTGTTCTGATGAATAGTTGTCCAATGATGATAAATTATCAAAAATCTACTTTTATTGTGCATGTGTTTCAATGTATTTTTTATCTTTAGATATATGTTTATGCGTTTCCATAGATTAAAGAAGACAGTTAAATAAAACCATACATGCACACTCAGGAGTTGAAACTGATTTGAACAAGAAATGATCATCTGTGACAGGGTACAGGGCCTACAGGCATGTCATTTAGAGAACAAAGATTTAGAGAAAGTCGAGGATATAGTTTGGACATATGCATAGAAGAACCATGGATGCCTCAATTAGGATGAGTAGTAGGACCAATTTTAACAGAAAAACATGAAATGGGATGGTTTTAAACTGATAATTAGGGATTAATGAGGCATGTATATGAAAGTGCGACCTTGTGGGTGACAATTTTGTTCAAGTAAAAATCTTTGGTGCTAGAGTTGCAGTGAGTGGAAATTAGAAGTGATTAGTTCTGTTGTTAACCATAAAAGTTAATTTTTTAATGAGGATGGGTGACCTATTAATGTGAAGATAATGATTGGACCTAATGAATTGCCTGCAACCATATTCACTTGCTTCGCGCTACTACAAGAAATTTGATTGGGCTACAACTACATTCCAAGGATTATAATTATGCTACAAAAAACTGCGTCAATTTTTGTTTGTTATATACACACTAGTAAGATGAACCATGATGTATCTATATTGTATTGTGTAATATTTTTTGCACTCATATCATGAAATATGTCTACTTACTGCCGTTTAAGCTTGAGCAAGGATGTATAAATGAAACATGAAGATCAAATAAGAAAAGGATGGGATGTGAAAAAATATGAGACCATTTAAGTAAGATTTTGGGAAAAATTCTATGAACATCCTTACCAAAATATTTATTCTCGTATCTTTGTATTTTTTTAACTGATAAGTTCACTCTAATTTTCTTTATTAAAATTAACAAGATTACTTGTGCAATGAGCTTAAATTAGATTTGTCACTTCTTATAATGGGATCTTCTAGTGCCGGGAAAAATATAATGCCAAAAACTTGAAAGAAAACAAGTCAAATGCTATAATCAATGTTCTTTTATGTCAAGTAGCATCGCTTTTGGGGTCAAAAGTGATTAGGATAGAATTTGAGGTTACATAGCAAAAGATGGTGTCCAAGGTCATCCATGCAAGGAGGACTTTCTTAAATGCTGTGGGATTTATTCCATTGAAGGATAAAAAGGCTTGTCATTTAAGTTAATGCTGAAGTTTGTGATATGCATGGTTTTGGGAGAAGTATGCAGATATAACTTCCAGTGTTAAGACTTATGAGATAGGACAAATTGAAGTGTTGAATATGTGTGAATTCCATGAGAGAGGTGTTTGAAATGAACTTTGAAGGAGACCACTGCAATACATCATGACATTTGGGCAGGAAACAGTTGAATTTTGAAACAGTGAGGTTAGGGTACAAGGATGTTCCCCTGTTGAGTATCACATTGTACAATTTTAAGGGATGTAATTTACTTGTTTCAGTATCCCTATGCTCAGGTTAAAGCCCAAATTGAAGAAACTCTGAAGAATGTTAGCTTGGAGCAAAGGTACAATTCCCAATATTTTTGACATGAGGACTGTGGCTCAATCTGCTGAAATGAATGTAAGCTATGAATCTTTGATGAGTCAAATGGTTGTCAAAAAGCCCTGGATTCTATATCAAAAGAGGGTAATGGATTTAAGCAACATTAGATTCACACTCTTTTCTTGATATCTGTGACAAAATGAAATTGTCATTGAAGGGATATATGATGTTATTCTCAAACTGGTTAAGAGAGAAGCATGACGCAACTGGAAAGAGAGGTGAGCGTGAATGGATACTTTCAGTCGTGGTTCAAATGCTGCAAAGATAATGACTCTAAGTCAGTGCGACCATAGAGTGTGTTATCAGATGGCTGTAAAGAGATATCATGGTTGCAAATATCAAGGAATTTAAGTATTTGTTATGCTGAAGCAGAAGATAATGCATCTGGTGGGGATGGATGACCATAATAAACGCTCGTGCTCTGGGGTAATTATGATGATACAGGGTGAAGTTGAGAAATTAAGTAGAAATTCTACCAAAGAATGATTACCTGTATGATTTAACTTCGGCTTAGATTGAATCAATCTGAAGAGTTGCCGTGGAAAAGTTAGATATGCAATTGGATGTTGTCAATGAGAATTAAATGGTCTACTTTGTTTGGAATAGTTGATAGAACTTAAAAGGAAGATAGAAGAGATAGAATCAAAGGAAAAAACTGTGGCAAATCAAGTAAGGTAGAAACTGTAGTTTTTTATTTTCTCGGAGGAAAATTTAATATGAACAAAAGGGAAGAAAAGAGGGGTATCTTGGTCATGAACATTTGGTGCTAATTACAGTTCATTGACGGATCGTATATTGTAGTCGTTTTCATTTTTCTTTTGAATTTTTATGTTGGTGCACACCATGCTATAGAGCTCTTTGAGATATGCAAAATTGCAATGAGCTGTTATCATCTACGCGCGCGCGCGTGTGTGTGTGAGAGAGAGAGAGAGAGAGAGATAGAAAAAAAAAGGGGGGGGGGGGGGAGGAACTGTTTGTGTGCGCATCTTTCTGTGTTAATGGGGGAGGGGTGGTTTTCCTTGGGTAACGATGTTCAGGTATGACTTTTCCTCTTTTGGTGTTTACAACATTTATAGGAAACTATAGATGCCCAAGAGTAGTTTGAAACATTACACTTTATCATTATGTATTTGTACTACAACATCTTGGCTAACCTAATCATATTTTATCAAATGTATTTGAAGCATGCAGACAAAGGAAAAGCCGTAGTCAACGTCAGAAGAAAGCTGCTCTTCAACGTACTGCAAGGAAACTGGGAACAAAGATGAATTCGAGGTCTCCTACTGGTCGCGAAAATGAAAAGAGAAATCTGAGACAAATGTGAATGCTCTAGTGAATGTGACTAACCATGTTAACTTAACGGGATGCCATTCTAATATTGTTGTAATGCCTATAGTTTGCGTTCATCTCTGCCTTCTCACTACTGATGCATGAAGATTTGCAGCAATGAATGCCTTCATGAGAACTTTGTTCGGCCTACATTATTAAGTAATTTTAGAGATTTTTTGTTTTTAGATAAATGTGTATGTGATATAAAAAGATAGTTGGAAAATATGTTTGGAGGTTTCTAAAAACATGTTATGAATAAACATGGCCATACAAATGGAAATCTTTTCTTTTCTTATTTTTAACATTAAGCAAAAGTTTTGGCAGGTTGGTGTACCAAAACCGGTAGAGAACAAGGGTGTTAACCATAAGGTCGTGCTTTTTTTTTTTTTAACCCTTTTTTAGGTTGGGATAAAAGGGGGTCTTCTCTTTAGGTATCATAGTTTGTGTTCAGATGTCTGAATCCTCACTTCAGGGTTCTGAAGGTGATAAGTTCATAATTAACCTGTAGAAGCCTTGTATGATTGCTACCATTTTGTTTTTTGTTGTCTTGGTAGAGAGGCGAGGCTATTAAATTTGAAAAGCTGCCTGTCATTCCCAGTTGTAGAGAACATGGATCTGTCTAAATTTTTTTCTCGTAGAACTTCAATGTGAGAAAGTGCTTGAACACAAAATGGAAAAGAGTTAGGGAAGGACATTGATTACACCTCTTGCAAATTACTCGCGGTTCATTACAAAGGATTACAAAGATTCCTATTATTATTTCCTGACTAGATTACCAGTGTAACCAGTGACTTTCTGAACTTGCTTATGATGCCGGTGACGCTTCGCGAGTTCAAAATTCACAACAAATTTGAGCCCGTTTCAAATGCCTTAATCTCTCACAGCACAGGTTCTTGTCTTCCACCCACAAAGGCAGAAGAAAGGACAAACTCCATTATGAAATTTTCACAATTCTTATCAAGTAAAAACTCGAATTGATATAGGATCAGTAGAATTTTCAGTACTTTTTTTCTTTTGTTTTTTTTTTTAATTTCTTTTACCCAGTGGAATGGCAGGGGAAGTGAAGCAGTATATTAAACTACACCTATCAAATACGACCAGAATGAAAAAGCCAAAACCAATATTAAATCTGACGCAAGAAGCATAATAAAGAACTCATTTTCAATTAGCAATTCCAGATTTGAAAGCCAACTACAAATCCTAAAGTCTAAAGTAACCAAGTGAATATCTCCCTCCAAAGAACACATATTACCAATATACAGGAGTCTTACATTGCTAGTCCACGATCATAATTTTCCTGCAGCGTTCTAAATTGTAACTTGCCACAGCCAGAGTAGAGCAGCTTCATTCACAAAGCTCGTATATGAACAGAGAACATAATCAATTTTGCTTGCCATAAATATCTACTGCAGTGAATCTTCACTTACACTTCAATTAATACTTCAGGAGGTTCCAATCTTGGGTGGCTGTTCAAGAAAAAATGCAAAGAGAACAAAATAGAACAAAGCTTTTAAAATCATTAGGTGAAACACCTAGGACAAAAGTCTAAAGGAAAGGAACATGAAGACACAACAAAAGAGAACATTCAAAGGTATTGTGGCACACCAAAGTCATCATGTGTCCAATATAAGTTGATTCTGTTACCTTTTTAAGAGTTAGTTTTGAAGACTTTTCAACTGGTTTTAGTATCTCGAAAGAACAGATTAGTGATTCATCAACACTCAGCAAAGCACCTGCATTGTCAAACTCTCCACCATAGTTTGGTGCTGAAAATATCGTCACTAATCTTCGTTTAGCAAAAAACTCATAACCGTCCTCCACTACCTGAGGAAAAATTAAGTACAATTCAGTCATTAAGATGACTAATTTTGGTGTGTGATTTACATATTGCAGTATACTGTTGCTCTCAAAAGATGTGAAGGTTTTAAGTATGAATGCAAGACAAAGTCCTATGCCAATCTATTATATTGATATTAAAGACATGAACAATCATAAACCAGTGGTGGACGTGTCAGAAAGAGCTTAATTGGAAAGAAAATGAATTACCTGATGACCTCGACAAATGAGATCCAAATCATTTTTATCCAAAAACTCAGCAACAGTATCAGCTCCAAAAGTACATGAAACGCCTCGGTCACTATCAGACCAACCCTTGATACTAGGATCAGGATCAGACCAAAGCAGATCACATAAGAGACCATTATCTGGTATCTCAGTGGGCCGTTGAATCTCTTTTATTTGGTCCAAATTTTGTAGTTCAGGGGAAAGTCCACCGTGCATGCAAAAGATCTTGTCATCTATCAGAGCAGCAACAGGCAAACAATTAAAGCAGTCCGTGAATATCTTCCAAAGCCGAACGTTGAACCTTCTCTTGCATTCATCATAAAATCCATATATCCGGTTGATTTTTGCATCTTCGTGGTTTCCCCTTAAAAGGTATATTTTTTCAGGATACCTGATCTTGTAAGCCAACAACAAGCATATTGTCTCCAAACTCTGCTTGCCTCGATCAACATAATCACCAAGAAAGAGATAGTTTGCAGAAGGAGGATAGCCACCATATTCGAAAAGCCTTAATAGGTCTTGGTACTGTCCATGTATGTCGCCTGTAATATATATTCTCTATAAGGAAAACAACACATATGATAGGAGACAAAAAAAAGGAAAAACTATAAGACACAAACTTATTGTTGCTGCAGAGGATTTAAGTGCTTAAAAATCAGATATTCACACATCCATAGGGACATCCCAAGCCTCATTTATTATCAGAATTAGAAATGCAAGAGATGTGATCAATCAAATACAACAACTCTAGCAAATTTTGAGACAATGAAAGAATAAAATCACCTCAACAACCAATCTCTTTGACAGATGAAGGTAAACAACTTTTTAGCTGAATTCCCATATCCAGCTTGACCAATAGCTAAATCATAACAGAATATGAAAGGAAAATCTTACATATTGCAGGCACGTACATACCCAATGGATGGTCAGTTTGCAAATGCACCAAAAAAAAAAAAAAAAAAGAATAGGAAAAAACCCCAGCATAATAAAATGAAATCCAATTATCAAAACCTTCACATACTGTAAGAATCATGATAATTGACGCCCTCTAGCCATGCAATTCGGAAGCTTCATCCAGACAGTTACATGTAGGAGGGCGAGAAATGGAAGAATAAAGAAGAGAAATAAAGGGCAAGAGAATTTATACCACAGATCCTGATAGGAGCACGAAGTTCGAGGAGATTAGGTTTTGATAAAAAGATTTGTCGGGCATTGACACAAAGCTGCCGGATCTCCGCTTCAGACAGCTGTACCTGCTTCCCTCCTTTCCCTTCCAATAGCCTCCTAATTATATCATCCAACACCCCCCTATCCATCATTCCTTCCATTGTCATCATCTTTCATCAAGTCTTGGAAACAATAACAATAAAAAAAAATCCACTCAATCAATCAAACAGATCCCTGAAATTTCACTCACTCTACATAAAAAACATCCCTTTACATAAAAAGAAAGGGAGAAAAATGCAAAAATAAGAAAAGGGTCCTGAGCTATATGTGCTAAATTTTATAAGATGCAAGAATGGATTAGATTTGAATAAATCTTGATTCTTGAAGGTGATGATAATGAATGATTAGGAGGAAGGCTTATCTTTGAAGAAAATACTAGTAATAAAAAATCAATAATTTGGACATGTTGTCAACGTCCCATGTAAAATGATGCGTGCTCAGCTCGTCTCTTCTTCTTTTTCTGTGCTTCATTTTTTTTTTTTTCCTTTTTTGGGTTTGTTTCTTGATATCTGGATGTTTGGCAACTGACAAGAAGATTCAATTGAATATAAAATTCAAAAAAAACGGTGGAAAGATTCAAAGGAAGAGAATTATTTAAGTTAGTTATGCAAAGAATGTATCAAGTATTTATGTACACGTGCAAACTGGCACAAAATTCAGATGATAACGCGGTTTTATACATCACGCGGTTGTGGTTTATTATATTAGGTAAAATCGCAATTTTGCCAAAAGATATTCCATGATTTTTTAATTTGGTTGGTGGTGGTGGTAATTGTTGTGGGTTATCGCTTGGCACATCATTGTGTTTGCTTATCATTGCATAACATAATTGATTGTACTAATGTCCTCTGTATTTACACACACAAAAACACACACACACACATATATACATATATATATATATATATATATATTGCACAATATATATTGATATATGTTGATTTGCAAGTGTTTAGATGGTAAATTATCGTTTTTGTGCTTGTCAAGGAATTAATACGAAATCATACTACAATTTTTGGTTTAATTAGTTGGTTATCTTGGTTTAATTATTTTGAAGTTTATGTTTAAGTTTGACTTGTTTATTACACTTGTGAAATTTAAATTATCTTTACTGTGAAATTTTAAGTTGAGCTTGAGTAGGCAGCATACTTTGTGGTTATTGTGCCAAGCTAAAGTGATTGATTTCTAAATATTACAAACGAATCTCGGAAAAAAAAAAAAAAGCCTAATCAATTTGAGCACAAATGAATTATGAATAGTTTGATTCGCGATACATTTTATGACATTTATAACCTAAGTAAAGATTTACAATAGCTCTTTTGCAGGAAGGGTTTATGTTTATATAAGTTTACATAACTTGAGTGAAAAACAGTATAATGAAGTATTAATCACATAAACAAAAGAGAGATCCTATATGGTGATTATAAGTAAACCTCACGACGTATATATAGCGAAAGGATTTTTGATCCTTTTACAACAAATAAACTGTGTCTTGTTAATTTCTTCTTTTTTTGTTTAAATACATTCTTGTTCTTGTATGATGGCTATTAATTTTTAAATTTCATAAAGGATTTCTCAAAATATTTCTCTAAAAATCTGCTAAATTTACGCAAATTGCAAAACCAACTTTTCTTTTATTTCATTTGGGTGCATGAAATCAAGGGCTTAACATAATTTTAGGAAAATAATGTCATATATAGCCAGTTTTTGTCCTTACTTAATTTCATTATGGTAATGGATCCTTTTTAGAATAACATTTTTTTTTAATTTTGGTTTTTGAGTTCATCATCTGACTAATCATGAAATGACCTAAGATGGGATATTGTATTAGCTTTATGAAAAGCTATGCTGTGGAATTTAATCAAACTAGATATGTCAAGTGAATAAGAACAATACTTACTTCTGCTGACATTAACAAGAGTGATATTTTAACCATTAATATAACAAGAGTAATACTTTATGCTGTCTAATTGTGAAGAAGGACGACGTGTGTAGGGCTTTGATGTGCATTGGACATATGTCAAGGCGTTTTTGTGTGCAATTTTGTCCATAAGATCAATTTAGCCAGTGATATATAGGAGAATGACTTCATTTGTTGTGCATCTCACAAGCACTACTAACTCAAGGAGAAATAATTTTATTTGGAGTGCATCTCAATACTGTGACTATCTTGAGGGAAAGAAAAGAGTTTGGAGCGGAGCTATGACAGTAGACTCCAAGTGACATGACATTGGTAGGAACTACTAGTCCAACTCTTGCTTTTTAGGATATAACAAAGGGATAATTTCGTCCTGAGATTTGTCATAATTACACTCACTTCCTTTTTTATTTTAAAAATCACACGTACACCTTCTATGTTTATATTTTTCATAACAAAACAAGTCCATTTTTATAATGTAACCCAAAAACACCAACCAAATATCTTAGAATATCCTGAATTGCTTTTAAATTGGTCATCTATTTCTTATTATTATATTTGTTTGTAAAATTTTAATAGATAAAGTAAATTCATTTAGATTAGTCAGATAACTGAGTTTTGAAGAAGCGATATTTGGTAGAGATTGAAAATTTGATGTAAGAATATAAGTAATTTTGATATTTTTATGACTAATTAATTAAAATTTTAAGATTTGTCTATTTTTATAAAAGCAATCAAATATTTTAAGGTATTTGTTGGTGTTTTTGGGTTATATTACCAAAATAGAATTGTTTTATTATGAAAAATACAAACACAGGGGAATGTAAGTATAATTTTCAAAATCTAAGAGAAGGTCAGTGTCATTATGGCAAACCTCAGGGGAGGTATGTGAAATTATCCTTATAACAAAATAAGATGGTGTGAATGAAGAGAAATATGGAGAGAAATATCAAGAAACAAAGAGACCTCATGATTGGAATTTACTTCGTTTGTATAGTTGGTTTTTGAGATTTTTTTAAAATATTAATGTAGTAATTTTAGATATTTGTCTTAATAAATATTTATGTAAGATAAAAAGTTAATTAAAAAATATATTTCAAATTTAAAAATATGTTTTTAAAAACAAGACCAAATAAACCGATCCATTTCTGAAAAACCATTAACGTTAGTGGCATTGGATATGATGAGTCCAAGTCTTAAATGTGTAATAAATCAAGAGAGCCTCTGTACAACTATCAAAATTTAAAAATGGTGAATCATAAGTACGTTTGCTTGTAGTTGTAACATTCATGGGCCATATGGAATTAAATTATGATCTTCGTGTTAAGAACGCAATGGACCAAGTCAATTTAAGTGGTCCAGCCACAGAAAATAAATGGCTTCTTCTTTTTTCGATTCTTCTATTAACTTACATCTGAAAAACGACAGAGAAACAAAAAAGGAGTCCAGCACAGGTCAATTAACTTCGTCCTTTATTTCTTGACTAAATATTGTTGAAAGAAACATATGCTGTATTCCTTTCGTCGAATTGTACTTTCAGAAAAGGGCCAAACGTGTCTTTGTAGGCCTTACGAAATAATCTCCAACTATTCTACATTAATCAAGTAATATTTATGTATCTGATATAGATTAACTTAATTAAATCATGTGTAACTGTCCAATTTTCTATGGTTCCTGTTCTTGTTCCCAATTAAGCAAATTTCACATGAAACCAATATTACTTGATTATTAGTCTGATAATTTGAATTTGGTAAGTGAAAATCTAGAAATAATTCACGTTAAATATTTTTAAAAGTATAGTAATGTAATACCTTTTGAGATGTGATGCTTGTGAGAAAAAAAAAAGTTGATTAAAAATGTTAAAAAAAAAAGCTAAAAAACCTGTTTAAAAAATATTCTATGATATCTTTTTATAAAGCTGTTTGTCCGAACGGATTAGTTATGAATGTAGATGGATCTAGTGACCAGAAAAGCCCACTTGAATACACTACCATATAAATCCCACAGGGCCAAAAGAAAAAAGAATAAAAGAGGGGGCCTTTCCACACAAAGGACCTTGTATTTTGCAAGGGCAATGTCACAATCTAGCATGGATTAATCATACGTGGAAAAACACAACCAACAATAAGATTCATGATTTTTTTTTTAAAATAAGACCTATACTATTACATTGGGGAAGGGAAATAATGTTAGTGATATTCGAACCTCCGACCTTGAGGTAGAGTTGTAGAGTTCTAACCGTTTGACTCTCTATTCGTTCTTAAGATTCATGAACTTGAATGTGTTAAATTTTGCATTACACAAGCTGTGGAAATTGGTATTGATTAGTAGATTTTTTTTTTTTTTTTGGGATCAAACATACTCTATTAAAATAAGGGGATCGGGGAAGAGTGTTTGGTGTTCGTGGGATTCGACCTCTGAAGTGATATCGTAAAGCTCTAATTGTTTGACTATCTTTGTTTACATGGATTTTGGATAAAGTCCAGGTACAAGTTAAACTACAAAGTTTAACTCTGAATTCTGATACTTCTAAAGTGAACTTTTCTATAGTATGACATATGTAACTAAACATAGACAAATATTGTCAAGTTTAGGTTATTTTTATTTTGTAATAGTGATTGATGCTTCTAGAAACAGACATATTATCAAAGCTTAAGTTATTTTAATTTTGTTCTAGTGATTGATTTTATATTACATCATAATACAGTTCAGAGATAGAAATTAGAAAGCACTTGAGCTTACTGTTCAATTACTAACAAATCTTTAAAGCTACCAAGCTGAACTAGGCAAGTACATGGCTCTCGCAATACAATTTGTACAGGCAGAGATGCTTTATTGATTGTTATTCTACACCATTCTTATAGAAACTACAAAATATAATGGCAGATTTTGGGAATTTTACTTCGGCTTTAAATGTGATAGATGCTCACGCTGATGACTAAGGTGGGATTAAACATGTCACCCACATATTTGCTGCGTGCTGGTACCAGATGGCGATCAATTTGACCTTTTTGAATACGAGGTATTGTAAAAGAAAATGTTCTGTCACATGCTCTCCAACTATTTCAAACATTACAAGGCTCAAGTTTAGCAACTGAAACTTTATCTTTTAAAAAAAAAAGTCTGAATCTGATTGCAACTTGAGTTTTTTTCCTTTTGTTGAACTACTAATTTTATACGAAAGCTTGTAATTTTTAGATTGATTTTGATAACCCCAAGTCACTATACCATTGCTTAATTAATTTAATCTATTAATGTCCAATTTGACTAATTAGCGTGTTCGTGTGGGGTAGTAGTTGGTGTGAAAGATCTGGACTGCAATAATGGAGAACAATGAGAGGCACTTTGTGCTGGTTTGTGGAACTTGTTTTGGGGCATGTTGTTGGTACAAAGTTGTGGCGCAACTGAGGTCCTATGACCCTCACATCTGCTGCTAAAGCAGCCACGGCCTGGCTATGGAGAAATTCCTTCCAAATATTGTTGTCGCAGTTTTTCTCATTGCTGTCACGCCTAGTCCTGTTGTCAATATGGACATCCCCCGGTACCCACCTCTCTCCACTATTCGTCTTCCAAATCATTATCATCATCATCATTATTATTATTTAGTTTTTGTTTTATGTTTTTTTCTTTTTTTCCCCCCTATTTCTAATGTACATTTGTTGTCTTGTTTCTTTTCCAATTGGAGCATTATATGAATAAAGAATATTGATGAACACAAGCTGATGTAGACTGGTTGGTCAATTTGCATAATTTAATATTGTAATAATTAAAATAAGGGTTTTTATCATATTACTCCCTTAAGCTATACCCCATCTATTAGGTTAGTCCC
Organism: Mitragyna speciosa; assembly: GCA_024721245.1. NCBI lineage: Eukaryota > Viridiplantae > Streptophyta > Magnoliopsida > Gentianales > Rubiaceae > Mitragyna > Mitragyna speciosa. The sequence goes on from CM045555.1 coordinate 26,277,900, forward strand.
TAGCGTTAACTTTTTGTCACTTAACCTCCTATGCTAACGGCCAAATTAACGGTCACGTGAAAAGACATATTTGGGTCCAATTTAACTACGAAATTTTTATCACTCTACCCCTTAAACTATATCCCAATTATTAGTTTAATTTTAACATTAATTTTTAGTTACTTAACTCCCTACACTAATAGCCAAACTAACAATTGTATAAAAAAAAAACATATTTAGATCCAATTTAATTACGAATGGACAAATATGCTCATGAAATTCGAAAAAATATATTTCATTTCTAAATTGTGAAGGGACAAATATACCCATAAATTCCTAAAAAATAAATTTTACTTCTAAAAATGCCTTTTATAAATTGGCAAGATAAAAATAAGTAACAAAAAATACAAAAGAAAAAAATCGAACGACATAGTCATTTTTCTTGATAGTACTATTTTTTTAATAGCTTTTCTTTTATCATAAATTTTAGTATTCATCTATTGAAAAAAACGTGCGCGTTCTCATAGTTTAAAAAATTACGAAAATAAAAAGGATTATCGAAGAAAAAAACTAGACTAACACAAAACTTGGGAAAAATATATCTTGTAATGGAGCAAGCATAAAATTTTATTTTTAAGATTATCTTTGCAACATGCAAACTAAAAATTAAATTTCACACTTTTATCTCATCAAATTTACAATGTTTTGAATAAGATATTGAAATAGGATGTTTATAAAAATTTAAAAAATAGAGAAGAGAAGAGTCTTTTAGCTATTGTTTTATACTTAAAACATAAGAAAATGGTATTTTTGTCATAAAATGGTCAATTACTGTACTTTGACCTAACTAGTGGACTTAAGTGACTAAAAATTAACTTTAGGAAATGAATTGATAGTTGAGGTACAATTTAAGGGGGTAAAGTGATAAAAACCTTTAAAATAAAAACTTCTTCTACGGACTAAAATTTTTCACTTAAAATTTTGTGTACAAATTAAATAAGTGCTTAATGTGTTAAGTGGTAAAGGGATTTTGTTATCAAATACACTGAATTCAAAAAGTACTTAATCCATTAATTTTCAGCATTAAGTCATGTTATCAAAAGTAGAACATCTGAAAAACGAATCATTTGAGGTTTGCCTTGTTGAGTCACACGTCACAAGACAACAAATATATTGAAATTGGAAGACGGGTACTACATAAATTAATTGGGATCCCAAATTTTGAGGGATAAAAATATCTATTTTTCCTAAGTTGCTTTTTTTTACTGTTTATATTTTCTGATTACCATTCAACATTGCATTTAAATGGAAACTTTTTTTTTTTTAATAGCTCAACCAACAACTGGACTCTTTCATGGGATAGCAAATTTGTTTAAAGTGAAGGGGAGAAGAAATCTCCAATTACCTGCCTTTTTTGCCTAAACTTGTTATCAACCTTTGTTGTGTTTACAGATATTCTCTTTTGTCAAGTTGTAAATTAATACAAAGCATGATATTTTTATCTTTTCACATGAACAAAAATGTCGAAGGGTAAAAATGTTGAGGGGTGTGTTATTGACAAATATGGTAGTGCTAATAACAATTTCCTAAAATATATTAATTATATTCATGAATTTATGCACTGTCACAAACTACCATGACAAATAAATAGAAAAACCAATACACACTAACAATCACAAACTCAAAAAAAAAAAAAAAAAGAAGAAGAAGAAGAAGAAGAAGATGAAGCACTTTTTTTTTTTTTTATCAAACCTATACTATTACATTGAGGAAGGGAAATGGTATTGGTAGAATTTGAACATTCGACTTCTGGAGTAGAGTCGTAAAGCTTTAATAGATTGACCCTCTATTCGTTTCGAAGACGTAATTTTATGTATATTGGATGACTTGTATAAAATTTTCTTCCTATTCACAAGTAGTTCTCCTAAGGTGGAAGATGGGTCATGCAAGCAGGTGTTGCTGCTGCGATGCTTCCTCCAAGTCTGCGGGCATACGATTCCGATTCCAAGCTTTCGGATTCTTGTAAATTGCATAGAGTACCAGTTGAGCTGTTCCTAGGATAAATCCAATCCCATTTGGTACCTGCATAAATGCACCAATTTTAACTCAAAAAAAGTTGCGCTAATATTCATGAATAACTAGATATTTTTAATTTTTTTTATTGATGTCTAATAAGATGATGCTTTTTAATTGCTTATTACAACAATTTCTATCTCAGAATATAGCTGGTTTTTGTCAAGTGACTTCAAAAAGTTTATCCTTCCATGCATTTTCCCCTTATTCAACTTAACAAGAAGACATAAATTCTCGTAATGTATTTTACTGAATAAGAATATTGAAGCGATTCAATGCTCTCGAATACGCTCAAATAAATAAGGGTAAGAAAATGTAATGATGTGTACATCTAGCTTGAATGGTACAACTAAAAGCTTTGTATCTACTAATTTTATTTGATTAGATACAAGGGCATAGTAATAAGTGTAACAATCCTTGTAATTAACCAAAAAAGAAAAAGACAGAAAAAAGTGTAGTAATTCTTACAATTAGTTTTAACTTTTAATGTCAAATGGTTATCATATATTAATTAAAGAAAATACTATGATGATGTGGAATTAGATGATGACGCCCGTTTTCTTATAATGCAGTTAATATTTGTTGATAATTAGTTTTATCATTTATATCAAATATTTATCTTATATTATAATTAAAGAAACTACTGTGATGATAAGGTTTGCTTTATTAAAATATTGATAAGATTTATTGATAAATTACCTTTTTTTCAAAAACAAATGATAATTTTTTCTGTATCAATTAACTCCCCCCATTTTAATGCATTCCATTTGATTATAAAAAAAATTAAGAGTAAGGCTAATTTCTAAAAATATAACTGAAAACAAAATTTATTTGGAAAATAGGTAAGGTTGGGGTAGGGTTCCGAGTTAAGGGTTGTAGCCAACGTCGTTGGTAGCGAAGGAGCCATTTTTTTTTTTAAACTTATAGTGTCGCAGCTAACATTGTTCGCGACAACAAAAAAAAAAATTCCAATTATTTGCACTCCAGTCTCCAGGAACTAGTGTGCAATTTGGCATCAACAGAAAAATTAAAAAAAAATAAAGATAAATAGTGTTGCCGCCAACTTTGTTGGCGGGAACAATTCAAGTATCAAAATTGCACTCCAAGTCCAAGGACTGAATGCAAGTTTGTATCAATAGGAAAATTATAAAATAAAAAATAAAGGTGGACAGTGTTTCAAAAAAATCCTAAAGCTCTAAACTTAATCCCCAAAACATCTAATCCAGAAAATCTTAAAATTCGAAAAGCTTAACCCTAAAGCCTGAATTACATAATTTTGTTTCAAATGAATTAAACGTAAAGCCCTAAACTTATATTCACAAAACACCTAATCCAAAAAATTTTAAAATCTAAAAAGCTTAAATTCTAATCCCAAAAATCCTACCCTAAAAAAGCCTAAAAACTCTCAAAAAACTTAAATAAAAAAAATTTGTTGATACCAACCTAGGTGGTGGTGACACTACTTAAAATTAAAAAAATTAATTTGAATTTTGGCCTTTCTTTTTTTAAATTGTAATTTAAAGAAAATGAAGGAACAACTTGTTTGGAAAAATTTTGTCCATTATATTTTAATTTTACATTTTAACCAAAACAAAAAAACAAAATCGAGTTGATCCAATACTATTTCTAATAATTTTTTTTAACTTCCTATGGAAATGCTTTTTGAGTACATTTCTTTTGTAAATAAATAATACTACAATGTTTTACAATTTTTTTTAAGTTGTGTACTACAATGTGATGAAATTTATTGAAGAATTGCATAAAATATAATTTGAAGTAGAAATATTGCAAATGATGATAAACATCCATCACTCTTGATGAATTAATAAACTCTCTTCAAAATTAAAAAAAAAACTAAGCAATATTTTACAACCTTTTCTATTGGGTATATATTTGATGAATTTTTAATAAACTATAAAATAGTTATATGTTAAAATAACAAAGTACTATTTAGCATTAATGCAAATTATAAAAAACTTGTGAAATAAAAACGTTATAGAACGAGAAGATGAAAAATCAATTATCAATGGAATCGATTAAGGTTTTCAATTAAATAAAATATACTAAAATTTGGAAAAAAAGTAGTAATTAAGCTTTTTGTTATATGTTGCACAATCCTATAGTTTGAAGTCAATCAAATTTCGATTTGCTTCAAAATAGCATTATAATTAACAATGAATTTTAGTGATTGGTAAAAAGAAATAGAAAATGAATTACAAATAATTAAAATTAAAAGGTGAGAAACTAAATTCAATAGTGGGCCCCACCATCCTCATAAGGCAATACCATTTCTTTATTTTTTTTAATTTTCTATTGATGCAAAATTGCACTCCAATCCTTGGACTTGGAGTGCAATTTTGATACTTTAATTGTATACCGCCAACTAAGTTGGGGGCTAACACTATTTACCTTTATTATTATTATTATTTTAAATTTTCCTATTGATGCCAAATTGCACTCCAATCCCTGAAGGACTGGAGTGCAAATAATTGAAATTTTTTTTGAGTGCCGACAATGTAAGTTAAAAAAAAAAAAAAATAGCTTCGTCGCTACCAACACTCCGAACCCCACCCCAGCCCTACCCATTTTTTGGATAAATTTTGTTTTTAGCTAAATTTTAGAAATGAGTCCATAGAACTCCCTTGTAGTTTGGTTTTATTCTCCTGTATCTTAGAAGCCTGCATTTTATCTCCTGTAGTTTGGACTATTATAAATGGTAGACAGAAATAATCAATCATAATAAAAATATACAAAAAGTAATATCTACCCCCATATAGATGAATAAGAAAGATTACATTTAATGATTAAAAATTCTCTAGGTGCTTTTCAAAAATCTACCATGTTTCACGCCTTTATCCACTTTTTAAAAAAGTTTACAAGTACAAGTAGGTAAAATGTAAGTTTAAAAATCACAAATAATACGTTAATATTTCAAAATACAAGGAGTTCCGTGTAAATTACCATGTAAGATGTTATTGAACACATGGCTCGGCTAATTGATAGAAATATTGTGAAAATTAAAATTTATCTTAAAAATGTGTCGATTGGAGTTGGAATTCTGAATTAAGGGTTGCCGCCAACAACGTTAGCGGCGACCCAAACATTTTTCATTTTTTTTATTTAATAGTGTTACACAAAATATTTTCCACTCTAGTCCTCCAAGGACTGGAGTGCAATTTGTCATATTTGTAATATTAAGTAAAAAAAAAAAAAAAGATCAAATAGTGTTGCTGCCAACATGGTTGGCGGCAACAAAACATTCCCAAATTGCACTCCGGTCCCCGAAGGGCCGGAGTGCAATTTGGTTAATTTGTAAAAAAAAAAAAAAAAAAAAAAAAAAGAAAAAAAAACAGTGTTGCCGCCAACAAGGTTGGCGGCAACCTGAAAAAAAAAAAAAAAAGAATAGTGTTGCCGCCAAAATTCGAAAACCTAAATCCGAAACCCTAAAAGCTTAACCCTAGATTCTTAACCCTAAATTGTAACCCAAATCCTAAGTTACATAATTTTGTTTTAAATGAATTAAAAATTTATTTATTTGATAAATCCTAAACCCTTATATCCCCAAAACACCTAATTTAAAAACCCTAAACCCTGAAAGTTTAACCTAGACCCTAAATTACATAATTTTGTTGCAAATGAATAAAACCTATACTCTTAAATTATATCTCCAAAACACATAATCCAAAAAATCTTAAAATCTGAAAACCTAAACCCTAGATTCTTAACCCTAAATTGCAACTCAAATCCTAAGTTACATAATCTTGTTTTAAATGAATTAAAAATTTATTTATTTAATAAATTCTAAACCCTTATATCCCCCAAAACACCTAATTTAAAAACCCTAAACCCTGAAAGTTTAACCTAGACCCTAAATTACATAATTTTGTTGCAAATGAATAAAACCTATACCCTTAAATTATATCTCCAAAACACAGTAATCCAAAAAATCTTAAAATCTGAAAACCTAAACCCTAGATTCTTAACCCTAAATTGTAACTCAAATCCTAAGTTACATAATCTTGTTTTAAATGAATTAAAAATTTATTTATTTGATAAATCCTAAACCCTTATATCCCCAAAACACCTAATTTAAAAACCCTAAACCCTGAAAGTTTAACCTATACCCTAAATTACATAATTTTGTTGCAAATGAATTAAACATATACTCTTAAATTATATCTCCAAAACACATAATCCAAAAAATCTTAAAATCTGAAAACCTAAACCCTAGATTCTTAACCCTAAATTGTAACTCAAATCTTAAGTTACATAATCTTGTTTTAAATAAATTAAAATTTTATTTATTTGATAAATCCTAAACCCTTATATCCCCAAAACACCTAATTTAGAAACCCTAAACCCTGAAAATTTAACCTAGACCCTAAATTACATAATTTTGTTACAAATGAATTAAACCTAAACCCTTAAATTATATCTCCAAAACAGGTAATCCAAAAAATCTTAAACCCTAAACCCTAAAAGCTTAACCCTAGATTCCTAATCCTAATTATAACCCAAATCCTAAGTTACATAATTTGTTTTAAATGAAATAAAAATTTATTTATTTGATAAATCCTAAACCCTTATATCCCCAAAACACTTAATTTAAAAACTCTAAACCCTGAAAGTTTAACCTAGACCCTCAATTACATAATTTTGTGTCAAATCAATTAAACCTAAAACCCTAAACTTATTTCTCCGACATACCTAATCTAAAAAATCTTAAAATTCGAAAAGCTTAACCCTAAACTCTAATTTACATAATTTTGTTTCAAATAAATTAAAAATTAGTTACTTGATAAACCCTACATTTATCCGCAAAACACCTTAATATGCATAATTTTAAAATCCAAAAAGCTTGACCCTAAAGCCTAAATTACATAATTTAGTTTCAAGTGAATTAAAAATTAGTTACTTCATAAACCCTAAATTTATCTGTAAAACACCTAATATGCATAATTTTAAAATCTGAAAAGCTTAATCCTAAACCCTAAACCCTAAAAGCTTGACCGTATACCCTAGACCATAAATTCCAAACTATCGATTGTAAATTATAAATTATAACCTAAACCCGAAAAATCTTAAAATCTGAAAAGATTAAGCCCTAATTTCAAAAAACCCTACCCTAATCCTAAAAATCCTAAAAATTGAAACCCTAATCTCAAACATTTATCCTAAAAAATCTTAAAAAAACTTAAACCTTTAATTAAAAAGTGTGTTCATGCCTAACAAGTTCGATGTGACTATTCAAAATTTCAAAAATTATTTTTTAATTTTGGATCATCTTTTTTAAAATTTTAATTTAAAAATATTAAATTATTTTTTTAAAAATATTTTATTCATTCTATTTTTCATTTTATATTTTAACTAAAATAAAAAAATAAAATCGTATGAAACTAACTCTATTTTACCCAAATTTACTTTTAAAAAATTACATTATTTTTAATTCAATTTTTTTATTTTAAAATATTTTATTGTGTTTTTAATTTTATATTTTAACTTTAAAAAAAATATTACTATTTTTTAGGTTGGCGGCAACACTGTTTACATAATTTTTTTTTTTTTGGTTACAAATTAACCAAATTACACTCCGGCCCTTCGGGGACCGGAGTGCAATTTGAGAATGTTTTGTTGCCGCCAACACTATTTGATCTTTTTTTTTTTTTGACTTAATATTACAAATATGAAAAATTGCACTCCAGTCCCGACTCCAATCGACACATTTTTTAGATAAATTTTAATTTTCACAATATTTCTAGCAATTAGCCCACATGGCTCATTCTACTATTATTGGAAACGTGTGAGAAAACAGACCACGAATGGGAAAGAAAAAATCTTTGTACGACACAATTGATGTTCAGTGTCTGGTCTGACGAAGGAAAAAGAATGTGGTCCCACTTAATACTGTGAAAAAGATGATTTAATTGGTCACCAGGAAATGATTAATTAGATTATTAGCTAATCATCACGTGGGAAGACGGCCCCCTAATAGTAGAGAAATGAATTTCAGTGTACCCATAATTTTTTTTTTACTTCTAACAAAAAAGATGGTAACAACAGCAAAGATTCGAACGGTTAGAATTTTATAATTTCACGTTAGAGAGAGTTGAACGGTTTGTATTCTATGACTCTATTATACAGATCAAAAATTTAAATCCTATCAATACTAATTTTTTATTTCTATTATAATAGTGTAAAATTTATTAAAAAAACAAAAAAAGATGGTTGGTAGTAATAGCCGGCCTATACTGACAAAATGAAAAAAACAGCAAAGAAAATACGTTTCTGGTTTAGTTTTGAGGGCAAGAAAGTGGTCTTCATTTATTGTAGGCTAATTGGGTAACATAAGCTGTACTCTACTCTGTCAAAATCTACAAATACAATGCCCTCTTTTTTCCACAATGCAAGATTTAAAAATTAAGTAGGGATCAGACATCAGAGCCGGTAAAGATCTTAATCAGACGATCTTGGCCCGATACGCAGACTATTTGGTATCGTTCACAACGTCATTTCATAGGTGGTAGCATGGCCCCAAAACTTTGGCTCCGTTTGGTCACATTATTTGAGTTATTTTTTTAGAAAAAATTTTTCAATTCATTTGGATTGATGAAAATTATTTCGTCAAAAAATAAAAAGTTTTTTTGTCAAATTTTTTCACCAAATTTTTTTACCAAATTTTTATTTTAAATTTCAAATGAACTTTAAAAACTTTTTACACAATTATTCACAAAAGCAAACATGTTTATGTTTAAAATTTGTTTAGAAAAATTGAAAAAATTGCGAGTGACAAAATCAGATTTATTTTCGATAGATTTTGAGATCGGAAGACGAAGCGGACGATGTAGACGATGACGAAGCGGACATCCGCTTCTTTAAGCGAACGTCTACTAAGACACAGAAATGTCTTAGAGGACGTTCGCTTTTTTAAGTGGACGATGAAGCAAACGTCCGCTTTTTTAAGCGAACGTCCGCTAAGACATAGAAATGTCTTAACGGACGTCCGCTTCTTTAAGCGAACATCCGCTTCTTTAAGTGGATGATGAAGTGGACGTCCGCTAAGACATAGTAATGTTTTAGCGGACGTCCACTTTTTCAAACTACTATTATGTTACATCAAAAAAATTTTCACATTCAAACACTTTTTCAACTTTATAAATAAGTCAACAAAAAACAATCCAAATAATTTTTCTAAATAATTCTCAAAAAACACTCCAAATAACACTATCCAAACGGAGCCTTTCTTGTTGGGTCCTCAGCCTAATATGTAATTAAAGAAAACTAATCTCCAGTGATTAAGACATTTTCAAACTACCATTCAATAATTCTCCCAAAGTCACGTGATATTAAATTAATTTTTTTGCCTGCATTTATAGTTTCACTTGAGGTAATTATTATCAAGTCTTAAGGTACTACACGTTTGAATGTACATATTTGGGAGAGTCATCAGACATCCTTAGTATAAAATTATTTCGTATCACATATGTAGTTTTACATTAAACAAAATTAAATAAAAAAAATTAGACAGAGAATTTGAACCGATTTGAAAATTATATATATACATAAGGTAAAAACATCCTCTTTACTTACTGGTATAGCACCCAACTAGGTTAATTCCTTGTTTTTTCTACTCATACTCGCTCATAATTTGATTGAAGGGATTGGGTGATGAAATTTTACCCCTATAGATTGGGGCACGTAAAGCCTGTTACCACTTGCCTAGATTGGATTTTAGTAAATTTACTTATCTAATAAGGTATTAGTATGTACCCGATCATTGTTAATTCTTTCTAAGCAACTCATTTTAATGGGTATTTGCCATCACAAATATGTAGTCATATATAATTTTGCTTTCAACCTCTTCTTAATAGGGAAGAAAGTGATAAAATGATTTGGTTTGGGAGCTGAAATCTCATCCTCCTGTGTTTTGAGGTTGAAAGCATATGTGATTGAAGATGACAATACCTGGTTTTCTAAATTTTCACTACGTGTGTAGCTCGATTGTCCTATTGTGGGGCAGTTTCATTAATCATCTCAAATAAAGTAGGCTGCCTATGAGTCAATTAAACTACTATTTACCTAGTAAAGTTTTGGTCACTAACTTGTTAGTGTCAAATCAATAATTCAAAAAATAATGAAGTATGTTGTTATTTTCATGGTCTTTTTTGGTTAATATATAGTAAATAATTGAAAAAAAAATTTGCTACCAGTTTTTCCTTAGATTTACCTTTATCCTTAGTTCCTCTTCCTTCCAACTTTACTTCATTCATCCCCATCCCAAAATCATCACTGTCAGGTAGACAGCACCTATAGTTGTCACCAAAACCAGCAGTCAATGCTCCTTTAATCCATTTTTTACATAACTTAAGAGTTCTTTTTACACCTCTGGCCCCCTCCAACACCAATACTGAAAACAACAATCACAAAAGATGCTTTCTTTTTCATCAAGTATATTAAAACAGCCTATAAAATTTTTTACAATGTTGAGATGGTGTAACGAAAATGAAGATAAACCCTTTATTTCGGAGGTAGGGAGACACTTCGACTCATAGAATTTCATAGAATTTCAGACCATATTATTGAGATTTTACTCACTGTTAGGAGCCATGAAATTTTTTTTATTTTTTAACCTCATATTTGATTTTTTTGTACAAGTTAGCAAGCCCAACTAGCGTGATCGATAAGGTTTCTAGTTTGTTAATTCCTTAGGATGCTTGTGCTTTTGGATTTGATTGAATTTAGGAAACTCAATGAGAAGAAAATTACATCTTTAAGAGTTTAGCGGGTTATTTGACATAACAAAAGATATTTTTGTGGCCAAACTTTAAACTAGTAATAATTTAATAACCTTCTAAGTAATTCACCCAAGAAACAAATAAAATCTCGAGGGTTAGTTCAAGTGGTAAAATTAATCATCTCCTAATTTGTACATGAGAGTTTCATGTACCGTTGCACTGCTCTATAGTCTATTTTATGATAATAATGCTTTCACATAGAAAGACAAAAAGGGAGAAAAATTTGCCTAAAACAGGCAAAAAATAAATTACCAACAAGTTTGTCTAGGCAATTATCGTTGTGTCCATATAGATAGCAATTGGCTAAATTCTAGTGAACGAAGAGCAAATTCTAGGAAGCGTCCTATGTATGATTATCATAAAAGTATAGATATTTTGTGCCCTTAAAACGACCCATGCTTGTAAAAGTTATCAAATTATATGAGAAATTGGGCGAGATCAAATAGGGTAAAAGGTTGTCATGTTTGAGAACGAATGAAGTTCAAAATAAACTTCCCTCAAATCTTGAGCATCTGGCACAGTTGACAACTATGCTTTTGTGTTGTGAACGTCTACAATTAACGTAAGTCTTAAGCAAGATATTAATAATCTTTTTCCTTTTTTCATATGTTGCGTAATACCGATACGATAGCTTGCGTTACTCAATAGTGTTGTGCCTTGTTCGATAATTTAGGATGTGGAAAATGGATGCTTTGAACGAGGATTTATATTTCAATCCGGAGTAATATTTAATAATGAAGGTAGTATTTAAGTATTATCTGTCAGAGAAACTAAAAAGGATCATGCAATAGTTATTGAAGAGATGATGATTGAGAACTTACTCCAAGAAACCAATCCTGCACAAGCACGGCATATAAAGTCCAAATTCCTCCGTTCAAGAAGAAGAAAAAGGAGAGAAGAAAAGGCATATACTCCACACTTTTTGTTGTCACCAATGTTTTCTGCATAATTCCAGGAAGTTGTGAATGTTAATTAATCTAGAAAAAGTTTGAGTAAAGACAATTATCAACTAAAATATTGGGCCATGCCCCTCCCATTTTGATGGGTGCTTTCCCACGTGACGAAATGACCTCGACGCAAAAAAGACTTTGGGAGAAATCTGGAAATGGATCCAATGAGTAAAAAAAAATCTAAGTAGGGACGCTCATTATGTAATTACACAGAATAGTCTACTCAATGTAATTACTTTTTTACTTTTACTCTCTTTTTTTTTTTCGGGGGGGGGGGGGGGGGGGTGGGGGTGATTGCCTCCGACTTTCTTTTCGACCCTAAAAGTCAATCCTCAAACTTGCAAA